>CM029012.1:192620854-193003354 GCA_016801055.1 Panax notoginseng
CCATCTGGTCAGTGTTGTTATTAGCATGAGGATAGGTCCCCTTCCCGGATTGCACATTATCCTGATTATTGATATGTGGTGAATCATGTGACGCCCCCAAAATTAGGTATACATCACCCATCTTGGGTCGTCAGATACATAGTACAGAATACAAATACAACTTACTAATACAACTGTCGTGTACAATACGACAAAACATAAACTGTGAGTTTGAATACAAATATTATCTTCTAGAGAGTATTCATACTCAAAAGGAGTCCTCATTACATTTATTAACACACTATTACATAGAATAGTGAGGACTACTAACTAATACTATCATTCGGACCATCACTCCGTTCCCCGACTTGCCCCAGCTACGTTCTCATTTCCTGAAGAGAACAGTGAAAGAAAGGGTGAGCTCAACTAGCCCAGTAAGAAATATTATGACTAAGATAATGCAGAATAAATTATCATTAGCCTTCAACAATGTTAAACTGATAAAATATAATAGACATCAAGTTTAACTGCAGCGGAACAAGCAATCCATTAAAAGAGTCAAGTAGAAAATAAACTCTACTATCTTTTATGATTTAAAAGATTTTTCAACACTGTGATCGCTGGGACTCAGCTTAATAAAATAATCCACATCATCGAATCACCCCTGCACTACGGCCAAGGATATTCGTGTATTCATTAATGGTCATGATCATGCCAACAACTGTCCATCAATGCACTACGGGCCAATGAGGACTTTTACCACATCATTTGTAACATTACGGTCATGATTATACCGAATAATCCCTGGTCATAATCATACCAAGTCCATCTATGCACTACAGGCCACAGATGACTTTCACATTTTATATAACATGAGGATGATGACAATGATATAAGAATTCAATAAAACAAGTTCAAGAATTAATTTATCCAAGAATTAACAACGTCCAAATTGTCAACATGATACTGCTTTGTGGAGTAAAATTCAAGAATGCTTAGAAGAATATTTTCATGAAAAGATACTGGATGAAACGCAATATCAAGGATATTCCACAAATTTCATGGAGTATAGAAGTCAAAACTTAACCAACTGAGTACATAAAGAATGGAATAACAAAAGAAATCACCATGCATGCGATAGACCGCACAGACAGGTTATTCCAACAGAATAATAAATAATGGAACCAGGTCCGGCGTAAACGCACAGACAGGATATTTCGACAGAATAATAAATAATGGAACCAGGTCCGGTGTAAACGCACAGACAGGATATTTCGACAGAATAATAATAATGGAACCAGGTCCGGTGTAAAACACACAGACAGGATGTTCCAACAGAATAATAATAAAACGGAACCAGGTCGGGTAAAACACACAGACAGATGTTCCAACAGTAATATAAAAACGGAACCAGGTCCGGTGTAAAAACACAGACAGGATGTTCCAACAGAATAATAATAAAAACGGAACCAGGTCCGGTGTAAAACACACAGACAGGATGTTCCAACAGAATAATAGAAGAATGTCACCAAGTATAGGGTAGACCGCATATAGGGTTATTCCAACAGAATAATAAAGAATGGAATAACAACAGTTCTCTTCATGAATAAGAAAGAATAACACCCCTTACCGTTTAAAGAAGAGCTGAAATAAGGAAGTAGTTAAGTAGCAGAATACTCTTCTTCTCTCTCTCTATAGTTTCTCTCTATAGTTTCTCTCTCTAGAGTTCAGTGAATTCGTAAGAAATAATGAAGGAATGAGCTGCTATTTATAGAAAAATAGAATGCATAGTAACTAATCCATGAACGGTCCAGATTGATTACTTTAATCTGACGGTCCATATTTAAAGAAAAATCTTTTAAATAAAATATAATATATTCTATTTATAGAATAACTTTAATAAAGTATTCTGTTTTATATAAAAAGATGTTTCTGTTTTATTACGTTAATAATACGAATAAAACAAAAGTCATTATCGCTAAATAATTCATATTATTAACTGACAATAATTGAATCAAACTGAGTGACTTCTCACATAAGCATTAATAATCAATACCGTGTGCTACTATGCAACCACACGTATTACTGTACTTTTACTACCGAGTAGTTCAACAGTAACAATGGTAAAATTTCCCGTTATTTTTAATAAAATATTTTTGTCGTTTTCTCAATCCGACAATAATTCCGTTGTGGGGTCCACCAATGATTGTGTCGTTGTACGAATATTCCCTGTTAAAACGAATATTCCCCGACCAATCGAATATTATATAACAACTTGCGTACTTTGCAAAATTTATAAATATTACCCACAACTATAACATTATATCAAATTAACTCCATAATATTCAAAAATGATATTTATAGAAAATTCATCTTTATTTATAAAAGTTGGGGTCTTACAACCTCCCCTTCTTATGAAATTTCGCCCTCGAAATTAGGGTACGTACCTGGTATGTCGAAGAGGTAAGGATACCTTGATTTCATTTCAGATTCTAACTCCCAAGTCATTTCCTCAACATCGTGGTTTCTCCACAAAACTTTGACTTGAGGTATAACCTTGGAGCGTAGAATATGTTCCTTCTTATCCAAGATTTGAACAGGAACTTCTTCATACGTCAAATCTTCCGCTATTTCGTCCGGTTCTAACTCAATAATGTGGTTCGGGTCTTCCACATATTTGCGTAACATGGATATGTGAAAAACGTTATGAACACGAGACATACTTGGCGGTAAAGCGAGTCTATAAGCCACAGTTCCTACTCGATCGAGGATTAAAAATGGACCGATGAATCGAGGATTGAGCTTTCCTCTCTTTCCAAATCTCGTAACTCCTTTCCATGGAGCAACACGTAAGAACACATGATCTCCTACATCAAATTCCACGTCCTTTCGATGAAGATCAGCATAACTCTTTTGTCGATCTTGTGAGGTTTTTATACGTTGTCGGATCGTTTGAATCTTTTCTGTAGTCATACGTACCAACTCCGGTCCCAACAACGTTGCTTCACCCACCTCATCCCAGCATACTGGAGAACGACATTTTCTTCCATACAATGCTTCGAATGGAGCCATGCCAATACTTGCTTGATAACTGTTGTTGTAGGAAAACTCCACCAATGGTAAGAACTTGTCCCAACTTCCCTTGAAGTCAAAGACACAGAGTCTTAATAGATCTTCAAGAGTTTGAATAGTCCTCTCTGATTGTCCGTCCGTCTGAGGATGATATGCTGAACTAAATCGTAACTCCGTGCCCATAGCTTTTTGTAAACTAACCCAAAATCGTGAAGTGAATCTTGGGTCTCGATCAGAAACTATGGATACTGGCATACCATGCAGTCTTACAATCTCGTTTATGTACATACGAGCAAGACGTTCAAGTGTATAAGTTTCTCGTATCGGTAAGAAATGAGCAGACTTGGTCAATCTATCAACAATGACCCAAATCGCATCAATACCTTGAGAAACCTTAGGAAGACCGGTAACGAAATCCATGGTAATGTGCTCCCACTTCCATTCTGGAATTTCAAGTGGTTGCAATGGACCTTTTGGTACTTGATGCTCCGCTTTGACTCGTTGACAAGTTAGACACCTTGAGATAAACAACGCTATCTCTCTCTTCATATTGCTCCACCAAAATGTATGACGAAGATCATGATACATTTTGGTACTTCCAGGATGGATTGCAAACGGTGTGTTGTGCGCCTCCATCATGATTTCATACTTTAAATCAGGGTTGTTAGGAACACAAAGTCTGGAGTTGACTCGAAGTATTCCTTCTTCATCGATTCTTGCTTCCGGCATAGCACCTTCTTGCACTTTCTTCCTCATACGCATCAGCTCCAGGTCTGTAGCTTGAGCAGCTTTAACTTTATCGATTAAAGTCGGTTCTACTCGTATATTCGCCATCATCACATGGGTCCCTGGAGTCTTTAACTCTATCTCCATCCTTTGCAAGTCACACAAAATGGGCCTTTGTGTTGACAATATTGCACTCGTACTTGCATATGATCTTCTACTCAATGCGTCAGCTACCACGTTCGCTTTTCCAGGATGGTATTGAATGGTATGATCATAATCTTTCAACAGTTCAAGCCAACGTCGTTGTCGCATGTTGAGTTCCTTTTGAGTGAAGAAATATTTGAGGCTTTTATGATCCGTAAAGATCTCCACCTTCTCCCCATACAAGTAATGCCTCCAAATTTTAAGTGCAAAGACAACAGCTGCCAACTCTAGATCATGAGTAGGATAATTCCTCTCATATTCCTTGAGTTGTCTTGATGCATAGGCTATGACTTTTCCATGTTGCATGAGAACGCATCCCAACCCTTTGCTCGAAGCATCACTGTAGATGACAAATCCCTCCGAGCCAGATGGTATTGTTAGAACAGGTGCTGAAATGAGTCTCCTCTTGAGTTCTTGAAAACTCTGCTCACATTCTTCGCTCCAACCGAACTTTGTATCTTTTCGAGTCAGCTGAGTTAATGGAGTAGCGATTCGAGAAAATCCTTCCACGAATCTCCGATAATAACCAGCTAAACCAAGAAAGCTACGTACTTCGGTCACTGATTTAGGTTGCTCCCAGCTTTGAATAGCTTCAATCTTTGCCGGGTCAACAGATATTCCACGACTTGATACTACGTGCCCAAGGAATGCTACCTCTTCCAGCCAGAACTCGCATTTCTTCAACTTGGCATAAAGTTTGTATTCACGAAGCTTTTGGAGTACCAGCCTCAAGTGTTGCTCATGATCTTCACGGCTTTTGGAATAAACAAGGATGTCATCATAAAGACGACCACAAAGTGATCCAAATATTCCTTGAATACCTGTTCATCATATCCATGAAGGCAGCAGGAGCATTAGTCAATCCAAAAGACATAACTAAGAATTCATAATGCCCGTACCGAGTTCTGAAGGCCGTCTTTGGAATATCCTCAGTTCTAACCTTCAGCTGATGATATCCAGAACGAAGATCGATCTTTGAAAAGAATTGTGCTCCTTGCAACTGGTCAAACAGGTCATCAATACGTGGCAATGGGTACCTATTTTTGATGGTGACATGATTCAACTCCCGATAATCAATACAAAGTCGCATACTCCCATCTTTCTTCTTCACGAACAGAACAGGAGCACCCCAAGGAGAAGTACTAGGACGAATAAAACCAATGTCTAACAATTCCTGCAGTTGGGTCTTTAACTCCTGAAGTTCAATAGGAGCCATTCGATATGGGGCTTTGGAAATGGGTTTTGTACCGGGTTCAAGGTCGATACAAAATTCAATTTCACGCTCTGGGGGTAGGCCAGGAAGTTCTTCGGAAAATACGTCAGGAAATTTATTAACAACAGAAATATCATTCAAAGCTGACGTATTTTTGTTTAGATCTGTGACATGAGCTAAGAAAGCTTGACATCCGTTTTTCAATAAACGAATAGCTTTATGGCTTGAGATGACAGCGATTGATTTTAATGGTTTGGTTGCTTGAATTCGCATAATAGGTCGATTAGGAATATGAAAGCTAACAACCTTACGAAAACAATCAATTTTTGCATGATGAGTAGTTAACCAATCAATCCCTAGAATCACGTCAAATGCAAGTATTTTTAATGAAATCAGATCGACAGGTAATGTGTGGGTACCAACTTGAACCAAACAAGACTTATAAACCGTGGATGTAATGAAGGTTTCTCCCAATGGAGTTTCAACAGCTAAGTCAAAGTCTAATTTCTCCGGAATCAAATTTAATCGATGAGCGCAAGTAGGAGAAATAAAAGAATGGGTAGAACCGGTATCAAATAAAGTATAGACTTCGTTAGAGTTTATGATAAGCTTACCCGTGATGACCTCATTCGGGTTCCTTGCTCTCTGGGAGTTCACAACAAACGCTCTCCCTTGCACAACCGGTTTTGACTTTTCTGGGACGGCCTTTGGTGCCTCCATCCTAGCTGAATTTGTCTTCGGTAAACGACAAAATCGGGCTAAATGACCTTCTCTTCCACAATTATAACATGCTTTGGACGGCATCGCGCAGTTTGGACTGATGTGCCCCTCCCCTCCGCATTTGAAACATATGATAGGTGGTCGTTCTCCTTCCTTAACGACAGGTGCTGGTGCTGACGTCTTTCCATCATTGTTGAATCTCCTCTTCTTGAAATGCCCATTCTTATTGTTTTGGCCCTGATTACCACCGAAGTGGTTACCATTTCTGGCCTGTTGATTCCCTCCACGCTTGTTGTCACCGCTTCGATGACTGCTCTCACTGGTATTATCATTTTGCGGCTGCTCTCTTTTGGTTGCGTTGTCTCGTTATCGCGCTCCACCAACTGAGCCCTATTTACAACATCTGAATACAAACACAGTTTATGAGAAACAAGATGTTGACGTATCTCCGGCTTCAAACCTCTTAAAAATATCCGCGTCATTCTTTCTTCATTATCCACCAGGTGGGACGCAAACCGGGATAACTCCGCAAATTTTACCTCGTACTGCGACACGGTCATATTATTCTGCTCCAATTTGATGAACTCCACCTCCTTCATGTGACGAATACTCTCGGGAAAGTATTTGTCGTTAAACAGCTCTTGGAACTTCTCCCAAGACATCTTCAGTGCGGCAGGTTGAGTACGCTTTATCGATTCCCACCAGTAATCTGCCTCTCCTCGCAACATAAAGGCGGCAAAGGGAACCTTTTGCTCCTCGGAGCAACCCAAGACATCAAATATCTTGGTGATCTGCTTTATCCATGTTTCAGCTACAAGTGGTTTGGGTTCTCCCTTAAACTCCGGTGGTCCCAGCTCCTTAAACTGTTTAGCGGTGACCGCTAGAGAGTTTCCAGTATTTCCACCTACGTTGTGGACAGGAGCCGCTTTCACCTGTTGTTGCATGAATTGCATAAAGCCTCTGAACATTTGATCATTCATCATTTGGTCAGTGTTGTTGTTTGCATGAGGATTGTCACCTTCCTGATGCACATTATCCTGATTATTGATATGTGGTGAATCAACAGTCGCCTGTGCTCCATTGCTATTCTCAACATTCTCAGATGCCATTTTCAGATACTGCCACAAAATAAAAATTAATTGATATGTCATATATTATCCTTATATTATGACCGACCAATTAAATACCATGCAAATAAACTTAGGTAGGTCATACTAGCGAAGGAATTCCCCGTCTCTCCCCTCCTAGTTCTATTCTCACATCTTAGCCAGGGATCATATCCCTAAGCTCTGATACCAACTGTGACGCCCCCAAAATTAGGTATACATCACCCATCTTGGGTCGTCAGATACATAGTACAAAATACAAATACAACTTACTAATACAACTGTCGTGTACAATACGACAAAACATAAACTGTGAGTTTGAATACAAATATTATCTTCTAGAGAGTATTCATACTCAAAAGGAGTCCTCATTACATTTATTAACACACTATTACATAGAATAGTGAGGACTACTAACTAATACTATCATTCGAACCATCACTCCGTTCCCCGACTTGCCCCAGCTACGTTCTCATTTCCTGAAGAGAACAGTGAAAGAAAGGGTGAGCTCAACTAGCCCAGTAAGAAATATTATGACTAAGATAATGCAGAATAAATTATCATTAGCCTTCAACAATGTTAAACTGATAAAATATAATAGACATCAAGTTTAACTGTAGCGGAACAAGCAATCCATTAAAAGAGTCAAGTAGAAAATAAACTCTACTATCTTTTATGATTTAAAAGATTTTCCAACACTGTGATCGCTGAGACTCAGCTTAATAAAATAATCCACATCATCGAATCACCCCTGCACTACGGCCAAGGATATTCGTATATTCATTAATGGTCATGATCATGCCAACAACTGTCCATCAATGCACTACGGGCCAATGAGGACTTTTACCACATCATTTGTAACATTACGGTCATGATTATACCGAATAATCCCTGGTCATAATCATACCAAGTCCATCTATGCACTACTGGCCACAGATGACTTTCAACATTTTATAAACATGAGGATGATGACAATGATATAAGAATTCAATAAAACAAGTTCAAGAATTAATTTATCCAAGAATTAACAACGTCCAAATTGTCAACATGATACTGCTTTGTGGAGTAAAATTCAAGAATGATTAGGAGAATATTTTCATGAATAGATACTGGATGAAACGCAAATATCAAGGATATTCCACAAATTTCATGGAGTATAGAAGTCAAAACTTAACCAACTGAGTACAATAAAGAATGGAATAACAAAAGAAATCACCATGCATGCGATAGACCGCACAAACAGGTTATTCCAACAGAATAATAAATAATGGAACCAGGTCCGGCGTAAACGCACAGACAGGATATTCCGACAGAATAATAAATAATAGAACCAGGTCCGGCGTAAACGCACAGACAGGATATTCCGACAGAATAATAAATAATGGAACCAGGTCCGGTGTAAAACACACAGACAGGATGTTCCAACAGAATAATAATAAAAACGGAACCAGGTCCGGTGTAAAACACACAGACAGGATGTTCCAACATAATAATAACAAAACGGAACCAGGTCCGGTGTAAAACACACAGACAGGATGTTCCAACAGAATAATAATAAAAACGGAACCAGGTCCGGTGTAAAACACATAGACAGGATGTTCCAACAGAATAATAGAAGAATGTCACCAAGTATAGGGTAGACCGCATATACTGGTTATTCCAACAGAATAATAAAGAATGGAATAACAGAAGTTCTCTTCATGAATATAAAAGAAATAATATTCCCTACCGTTTTGAAGACGAGCTGAAATAAGGAAGTAGTTAAGTAGCAGAATACTCTTCTTCTCTCTCTCTATAGTTTCTCTCTATAGTTTCTCTCTCTAGAGTTCAGTGAATTCGTAAGAAATAATGAAGGAATGAGCTGCTATTTATAGAAAAATAGAATGCATAGTAACTAATCCATGAACGGTCCAGATTGATTACTTTAATCTGACGGTCCATATTTAAAGAAAAATCTTTTAAATAAAATATAATATATTCTATTTATAGAATAACTTTAATAAAGTATTCTGTTTTATATAAAAAGATGTTTCTGTTTTATTACGTTAATAATACGAATAAAACAAAACGTCATTATCGCTAAATAATTCATATTATTAACTGACAATAATTGAATCAAACTGAGTGACTTCTCACATAAGTATTAATAATCAATACCGTGTGCTACTATGCAACCACACGTATTACTGTACTTTTACTACCGAGTAGTTCAACAGTAACAATGGTAAAATTTCCGCCGTTATTTTTAATAAAATATTTTTGTCGTTTTCTCAATCCGACAATAATTCCGTTGTGGGGTCCACAAATGATTGTGTCGTTGTACGAATATTCCCTGTTAAAACGAATATTCCCCGACCAATCGAATATTATATAACAACTTGCGTACTTTGCAAAATTTATAAATATTACCCACAACTGTAACATTATATCAAATTAACTCCATAATATTCAAAAATGATATTTATAGAAAATTCATCTTTATTTATAAAATTTGGGGTCTTACAAATCAACAGTCGCATGTGCTCCATTGCTATTCTCAACATTCTCAGATGTCATTTTCAGATACTGCCACAAAATAAAAGTTAATTGATATGTCATATATTATCCTTATATTATGACCGACCAATTAAATACCATACAAATAAACTTAGGTAGGTCATACTAGCCAAGGAATTCCCCGTCTCTCTCCTCCTAGTTCTATTCTCACATCTTAGCCAGGGATCATATCACTAAGCTCTGATCCCAACTGTGACGCCCCCAAAATTAGGTATACATCACCCATCTTGGGTCGTCAGATACATAGTACAGAATACAAATACAACTTATTAATACAACTATCGTGTACAATACGACAAAACATAAACTGCGAGTTTGAATACAAATATTATCTTCTAGAGAGTATTCATACTCAAAAGGAGTCCTCATTACATTTATTAACACACTATTACATAGAATAGTGATGACTACTAACTAATACTATCATTCGAACCATCACTCCGTTCCCCGACTTGTCCCAGCTACGTTCTCATTTCCTGAAGAGAACAGTGAAAGAAAGGGTGAGCTCAACTAGCCCAGTAAGAAATATTATGACTAAGATAATGCAGAATAAATTATCATTAGCCTTCAACAATGTTAAACTGATAAAATATAATAGACATCAAGTTTAACTACAGCGGAACAAGCAATCCATTAAAAGAGTCAAGTAGAAAATAAACTCTACTATCTTTTATGATTTAAATGGTTTTTCAACACTGTTATCGCTGGGACTCAGCTTAATAAAATAATCCACATCATCGAATCACCCCTGCACTACGGCCAAGGATATTCGTGTATTCATTAATGGTCATGATCATGCCAACAACTGTCTATCAATGCACTACGGGCCAACGAGGACTTTTACCACATTATTTATAACATTACGGTCATGATTATACCGAATAATCCCTGGTCATAATCATACCAAGTCCATCTATGCACTACAGACCACAGATGACTTTTAACATTTTATAAACATGAGGATGATGATAATGATATAAGAATTCAATAAAACAAGTTCAAGAATTAACAACGTCCAAATTGTCAACATGATACTGTTTTGTGGAGTAAAATTCAAGAATACTTAGAAGAATATTTTCATGAAAAGATACTGGATGAAACGCAATTATCAAGGATATTCCACAAATTTTATGGAGTATAGAAGTCAAAACTTAACCAACTGAGTACAATAAAGAATGGAATAACAAAAGAAATCACCATGCATGCGATAGACCGTACAGACAGGTTATTCTAACAGAATAATAAATAATGAAACCAGGTCCGGCGTAAACGCACAGACAGGATATTTCGACAGAATAATAAATAATGGAACCAGGTCCGGTGTAAAATACACAGACAGGATGTTCCAACAGAATAATAATAAAGACGAAACCAGGTCCGGTGTAAAACACACAGACAGGATGTTCCAACAGAATAATAATAAAAACAGAACCAGGTCCGGTGTAAAACACACAGACAGAATGTTCCAACAGAATAATAATAAAAACGGAACCAGGTCCGGTGTAAAACACACAGACAAGATGTTCCAACAGAATAATAGAAGAATGTCACCAAGTATAGGGTAGACTGCGTATACAGGTTATTCCAACAGAATAATAAGAAATGAAATAACAACAGTTCTCTTCATGAATAAGAAAGAATAACACCCCTTACCGTTTTAAAAAAGAGCTGAAGTAAGGAAGTAGTTAAGTAGCAGAATACTCTTCTTCTATCTCTCTATAGTTTCTCTCTATAGTTTCTCTCTCTAGAGTTCAGTGAATTCGTAAGAAATAATGAAGGAATGAGCTGCTATTTATAGAAAAATAGAATGCATAGTAACTAATCCATGAACGATCCAGATTGATTACTTTAATCTGACGGTCCATATTTAAAGAAAAATCTTTTAAATAAAATATAATATATTCTATTTATAGAATAACTTTAATAAAGTATTCTGTTTTATATAAAAAGATGTTTCTATTTTATTACGTTAATAATACGAATAAAACAAAACGTCATTATCGCTAAATAATTCATATTATTAACTGACAATAATTGAATCAAACTGAGTGACTTCTCACATAAGCATTAATAATCAATACCGTGTGCTACTATGCAACCACACGTATTACTGTACTTTTACTACCGAGTAGTTCAACAATATCAATGGTAAAACTTCCGCCGTTATTTTTAATAAAATATTTTTATCGTTTTCTCAATCCGACAATAATTTCGTTGTGGTGTCCACCAATGATTGTGCCATTGTACGAATATTCCCTGTTAAAACGAATATTCCCCGACCAATCGCATATTATATAACAACTTGCGTACTTTGCAAAATTTATAAATATTACCCACAACTATAACATTATATCAAATTAACTCCATAATATTCAAAAATGATATTTATAAAAAATTCATCTTTATTTATAAAAATTGGGGTCTTACATCTCCTCATTTAATATTATTTTACTCCCTCCGTCCCTATTTAAATGACCTTTTAGAAATGGTCACAAGAATTAAGATAATGATTGAAAAGCATTAAATATAATACTCAATTGTCTATAATACTCTTAAATCATTAATTTATCACAGCACAAGAGTTTAAAGTATCAAAAAAATAAATAGAGTAATGAGGAGTAATTTTGAAAAAAATATTATTAATTCTCCTAGATTTGAACAAACGTCAATTAATTAGGGACAAATAAAAAACTCTAAAACGTCATTTAAAAAGGGACGGATGGAGTACTTAGTTGTGGCTTTGGATTTACAATTTGGGTGCTAATTTGAGGTATTATTTCTAGGTAATACTCCTTCCGTTCCTATTTAAATGACGTTTTAGAGTTTTTTATTTGTCCTTAATTAATTGACGTTTGTTCAAATTTAGGAGAATTAATGACAATTTTTTCAAAATTATCCCTCATTACTCTACCTATTTTTTTGGTACTTTAAACTCTTGTGCTATGATAAATTAATGATTTAAGGGTATTATAGATAATTGAGTACTATATTTAATATTTTTTAATTATTATCTTAATTCTTGTGTTTATCTCTAAAATATTATTTAAATAAGGACCGAGAGAGTATTATTGTTCATCAAGCATGGTTGTGATCAGACTGGGATAGAGAAGAACCTCTCGAACATAAAATAGGGAATGTAATTAATAAATGTAGGAAATATATATATATTCTTCGATCCTGGCAGGATAGGAGTACTACTTGTCTTTATTAAAATGTTTGAAAGAAAATTAAGAATGATGATGGTAGTCTCGATGACTGGGGACAGCGTGTCGCTTAAAGTAAAGGTGTTGAAATCAGGCCACATCGAATCCACACTTGAAAGTTTTACTTTGGGAGTGGGAACCATAATTAGTGCTAAACGTACGTACACCTCATTAGTTTTCTCCAGATCGAGCAGGATTAATTAATTAAGATTGATCTTAATTCTTACAAAAGCAAACAAACAAACCCTTTAATTATTCAATTAATGAGAAGGAGTTGAAAAGACGACTTTTATGTTTGTTTATAGTATCAAGTACTTTTGTTTACACTAATAGTAAGAGCAGCATCTCCCAGAAAAATAATAAAAAAAACTCTTTAAATTAATATTTATTGATCTACGTAATATTTTGAAGGGTATTATTATTTTTATATTTTGTGTCTCATCAGTCTCTTTTTAATGAGATACTACTTCCATCCCATAATAACTGTCGCTTTAGAAAAAAAAAAATTTCCCAATTTATTTGTCGTTTACAACTTTCTGGGAGAATAAATTATTTACTTTTCTATATCACCCCTACCTTCTCTTATTGTCCCAAAATTTTTTTTCCTTGTATTAATAGTTTTCAACTTCCCATAAAGGGGTAGTGATGAAATTTCACACCAATTTTAATTAATAAATGATAGCACTAAATGACTTTCTTAATTCATGTGCATCAAGCTAAAGCGACAGTTATTATGGGACGAAGGGAGTATACATCAAACTCATCAAACATAATAAATATTTTTAGTCTTTAATTATAAATTTGAAGAATAAGGAGGAGGTTGCAGATTAATTTGAAAAGTGAGAAGAATGTTTGTTGACTTACGTGGCAATTTGAAGCATGTTATAGAGGATTTTTTTGATGTGGCTCACCTATTTGAGTATCCCAAAGTGGTTGAAGAGGCTTTTGGAGATGCTCTAAGTAATACTCCCTCAGTTCTATAATAACTGTCTTTTTAGTTTTATGCACATGAATTAAAAAAGTATGAAAACTATTAATGCAAGAGAGATCATTTAAGAATTAAAATTTGTATGAAATTTCATCATTATCCCTTTATGGAAAATTAAAAACTATTAATGCAAGAGAGAACATTTATTGGGAGAATGAGAGGAGTTAGAAGTAATATAAGAAAATAAATAATTTATTCTCCTAAAAAGTTGTAAACGATAAATAAATAAAAATAAAAACCGTTATTATGGAATAGAGAGAGTAGTATAATGGTAGTAGTGTTATGTATTATTATTAATTAATGTTTGTATTAGTCATTTAGCGAGGTCAAGTTAATAATTATGGACATGAATGGATGGTTAAGATTGATAGGAGTGCGTGGTAGTTGTACGGCCAGAGTGAATTAAATTATGAAAGTATTTAAATAATTTTTTATAATGTATCCACGAGGTATATTAAAAAATATAATTAATCACAAGAAAAAGGGTTAAAGCTGATTACTATCTAGTTTAATTAGCTCGGTGTGTGTGCGTATTGGTATTGGGGTGGTGGTGGGGTACGTTTAAGGGGCCGGGTGGATGATGAAAACGCATGCATGCATTTGGTGTACCCCCACTCCTCCCACTCGTGCGAGCTGTCGAGCTGAGCCTTCTATCTGTGATATAAAATTCCCAGTAGTCCTCAAGGCATGAATTATAATCATCATTAGTGGCATGCATATGTGCTCCCCAAACATTTACTCAATTCCTCTTACTAAGGTTAAAACCCATTCATATATATTCTCTTTCTCTCTCTAAAATTCCTTCAATTTCTTCGTTAATTATATCTCTTGGATTGAATTGATAGATGGATGAGTAGTGATCGAGTACTAGTGGGATATATATGGGATGTCATGTCAGCTAACAGGGGGAGAGTGGAACAGAACAGATAGAATAATGTGGGAGACAACGAAAAACATTTCAAGGCTACAACACTAGTACGTACTATACTACTAATTGACAAAACCTCTTTTTACCTTTTTATTTTATTTTATTTTATGTGGGTCAAATCTATTTTTCTTCAAACCAACCCTACCCCCTAGCTAGTAGCTACTTGTATATTTATATCCCCTAATTCTTCCCTTTCCTCCTCACTAACTACTTCTGAATCCTGATTGATCACGCCTCTTTATATCTCTCTGTGTGTGTTTCTTCATTTTAAACACATAAAAATGGCAGATGATCAAATTGGTAGTGGGTCATCGTCGGTTAATAGTATAAGAATAATGGGGTGTTCCATACCTGAAAAATTCCAGCTGCATATGGCTATGTTGGCCTTGCAGTTTGGGTATGCTGGCTTTCATGTTGTCTCCAGGGCTGCCCTTAATATGGGCATTAGCAAGATTGTTTTCCCTGTTTATAGGAACATTCTTGCTTTGCTTCTCCTCTTGCCCTTCGCTTATTTCCTTGAAAAGTAACTCTCTTTCCAAATTAATATGTATATATATATATATATATATATATATATATATATATATGAACATGCTAGATAAGTTATTCAAACAATAACATGCTACTGCTCTTAATCTTAATGTGTGAACAGGAAAGATCGGCCACCGCTCACTCTCTCCTTTGTCGTCCAGTTCTTCCTCCTGGCTATTGTTGGGTAATAATGGTCAAAAATACACATTTAATACTCTATATAATTCTAACATGACTTTTAATAAATAAATAAATAAAAGTATTTTACCAAACATGTATAGTTAACATTTGTTAAAAATATAATAGCGATGACAACATAATATAGGATCCAGTTAAGGTAAAGTTGATATAAACTTAACAGTAATAAGTTTAATAGTAGATTTTATTGCATGAGTACTTATAGAAAATGTTTGTTGTATAATTTTTTATTAATTGATTAATGCAACACTTTTTATAATTCATACAGTGAAAAATTATATGAACTCCAACTTCACCCTAATCAGATGTTAAGTAATAATATGTTACAAATTTCATGTTACTTTATAACCTAGAAATGTAAATGAATCATATTAAAAACGGAAAATGTCTCTCTAATTTGGAACATACAAAAAAGCATGTATACACACTCATTTTGTAATATGATTTTCTTTAGTTTTCTTCATTTTGTATACAATGCCAGTAATATCGTCTTGTCAACATGCTTGTGTTTCACATGAGTACTGCAGAATAACGGCAAATCAAGGATTTTATTTGTTGGGTTTAGACAACACATCACCAACTTTCGCATCCGCTATACAAAACTCCGTCCCAGCCATAACGTTCCTTATGGCAGCAGTTCTCCGGCGAGTCCCTAGCTATACATATTCTCAATAATTAATAAATTCATATAGAAGAAATTAACTCAAAACAAAATACACTCTTTCTAAAAGTTTACTAACTTGTACTCGTTCATTTTCCAGGATTGAGCAAGTAAGGCTAAACCGGAAAGACGGCATAGGGAAAGTTGCCGGCACACTGTTTTGCGTAGCCGGAGCATCAGTGATCACATTGTACAAGGGTCCCACCATATACAGCCCAACTCCACCACTACAAAGGGATGATCGTATTTCACCAATGCTGCTTTCTCTTGGAGATGCCAGGGGCAAAAGCTGGACCCTCGGTTGCATTTTTCTAATAGGCCATTGCCTGTCATGGTCCGGCTGGCTGGTGTTACAGGCTCCGGTACTCAAGAAGTACCCGGCCAGGCTATCTGTGACGTCATACCAGTGTTTCTTTGGTGTCATACAGTTTCTCGTAATAGCAGGTTTTATGGAGAGAGACCCACAGGCTTGGCTCATTCACTCCGGCGGAGAGCTCTTCAGTGTCTTCTACGCTGTAAGTCTAGAAGATTAATTAATGCATCATGCAGCGCATGAACCAACTATATATATACATATCCTCCATATAATCCTGAATATGTATAAATTAATTATTTCAATTACGTACACTACTTATTTTAAAATTTGTTGCTTTCAAAATTTAAAATCAATTTTAAATTCTCATCAATTGACTTTGAAAAATCAAAATGGGATTATCTTTTAGGAAAGGAGTATCACTTTTTTTGAGGTTGCATATATGTGTGTGTATATGTATTAACGTGGGGATGGGATACATATGATGGGAATTGAATGAAATGGATGATGCAGGGTGTGGTAGCGTCAGGGATCGCGTTCGCTGTACAGATATGGTGCATCGACAGGGGTGGCCCCGTTTTCGTGGCGGTGTATCAACCTGTTCAGACCCTTGTTGTCGCCATTATGGCTTCCGTCGCTTTAGGAGAGGAGTTCTACTTGGGAGGGTTCGTACCTTCTCTCTCGCTCGTACAAGCAAATAAATTAATTTATTAATTTGGACAGTTTTTCTTAATAATCAACATGCAAACAATGACATATTAAATTTTAAATTTGATGTGAATTTATTTAATTTTAATTGATGCAATTATTATAATTATATAATATATAATAAAAATAATTAATCAAAAAATTTATTTCATTTTAAATTTTTATAAATTATACTAATATTAAAGTTTATTATACCGTCATTTGAATTCAAAAATCAAATTAATTATAGTTTTAATTTTAAAACAAATGAAATCCTAATTTTGATTGAAATATAAAGTCTTATATATTTTCTCTCATAAAATTGATAAAGAAAAGTTTTTGTCACTATGCAAAGTGGCCTAGACAAGCCCACATGCACATCCCTAGCCCTTGATTATCTGTGGATGTTTAATTGTCCTTATATACGTACGTCCAAAAACTAGCACACAAGAGAATAAATCTTATTCATTGACTTTTATATATGATCAAATTAATATTTTTAAAATTAATCAATTATTTTTGAATATATGTAAATAATTAATTAATCATGATCATATATAATAAACTACATGCAAATTAGTATTAATTTGCAAATTTTAAATTTGTCTGCTCAATTATCAAATTTAAAAATGGTAAATTTAGTAACAGAAGAAAGTACCTATGCAAGATTCAGTCCTTCTACGCCGACCGGCGTTTACCGACCGGGGTAGTGACCGGCCGGAAATTTATTTATTTATTTATTTATTTTTTTGCTTTTGATTACAAAATAATTAATGTGATTTATTGGAACTGAAATTTTTATAAAATGCAGTGATTTAGGCGTCCGTTTGGATACACGTAACAAACAGGGTTGTACAGACTGTATAACTTGTTTGTTACGTGTATCCAAACGGACGCCTAAATCACTGCATTTTATAAAAATTTCAGTTCCAATAAATCACATTAATTATTTTGTAATCAAAAGAAAAAAAAAAAAAAAAAAAAAAATTCCCATCTGGTCACTACCCCGGTCGGAAAAAACCGGTCCCCCTATACTTTTTCATGCAAGATTTGATTGTTAATGCAGCATATATACTTGTTTGTTGAATTCTTATGTACTATGGAATGACTTAAATATATATATATATATATATATATATATATATATATATATGTCCAGGATTATAGGAGCAGTGTTGATCATAACAGGGTTGTACCTTGTGCTTTGGGGCAAGAATGAAGAAAGAAAATTTGCAAAACAAAAAGCTGTTATTCAGTCTCCCGTAGACCATGGCAGCAACAGAACAACGTCAAGCCGTCCCAAATCCACCCTTGCTCAGCCTCTGTTATCTCAGTCAACCGAAAATGTTTGACCCTAACTTTTAGCTGCACTACTATTTTCTGGAAGCGGATTGATGTACAAGTCCTATATATTATTATTATTATGTTTAATATATTAATATGAATATGAAAAGGCTTGTTGTGTGTGTTAGGATTAAAGATGTTAAATTTCTTTTCTTGCCCTTTTTAATCCTATATCTTTCTCTCTTTAGGAAAACGTTCAAAAAATATGAAGAGGCCTAGGGAGAGAAAGAGAGAGTATAAGGGGAGATCTAGCTAGTATTGATGTGATGATTATCATCTGTTCTTAATATAATTGATGCGGGTCTTGGGGATGAAATATATATATATATATATATATATATATATATATATATATATATATATATCCCATTTGTTTGTTTTTGTTTTATAATATTGTTAATCGATGGTTTATTAATTTTATAACGAAAGATATGAACATTAATGCTTTTGATATATACATGAATGGACCCCCTCAATTTTGCAGAAATATTTTTTTAATATTGGATAAAGCTTGCCAAGCATACATATTGACTCAAATGAAAGATCACTTGGGATATTATATATAGCAATAACTCATTTAAACTCATAACCCTAGCCTAGCCTAGCCGGTAGATTTTGTTTGATAATGATGATGCCGATCAATGATGTATGCATTAAGAGTGTAAACGAACCGAATCGAGCCGAGTATTGAGCTGTTTAGATTTGGTTCACAAATTTTATTGAGTATAAAATAAGATTTGATTGAGGCTCATTTAGCTTCCGAGTCGAGCACGATTCCGAATCGAACCCGAACAGCTTGAACTTTTTGAACGAATATGATCCGAGAATCAATAGAAAATTATAATTTAAAGAGGTTCGAGTAATTAATTGAATTTTAAAATTTGCTCATATTTGACTCATTTATATTTCGAGTTGAGCTCGAATCGAATTTTTAGTTGAGCGAATACGAATCCAACCCGAACTATTTATTTATTTTATAGCCTTAGTATGCATACAAAATTTAAATCACATTAAGAATTAATGCTAGCTAGGTAGCTATCGGTAAATTAAAGATTTCCTCCCATATTTTCTTTCCGTCTTTAATTGAAGAAAGGATGGGAGAAGTCGAGTTATTTTTATTTCACTACGTTCAGGAGTTTATGTTGTCACTTGAGGTTGAACAAATAAATAAATATAACAAAAGTAAAATAGAAATAAATACCGGTGACCGGTGTAGGCTGTCAGCATAAAATAGTTATTTCATATTACAAACGTAAACCTATCATAACATTTTCAAATTTAAAATTAAAATTAAAAAAAAAACACACAATAAAGATATTGATCGAATAGACTTTTTTGAACACTTGTCTTCCCTTGGTTACTCATCAAAATGCCATACTTTTTAACGACACTTCATCATCCTTAATTCTACCTATGTTACCCGGAGCCACCGGAGTTACCGGAGTCCCCGTCTCGGTCATGACCTCATCCCTCACCGTCCCACTCCCACCGGCACAATCCTTCCCCTTATACCTCCACGCCACCCAAACATAAACCAAGAAATTCACCCCATTTATTCCTGCCAGTATCCAGTAAAAATAATCAAGCTTGCTCTTATTCAAACTGTTCCTGAGCCACCCTTTCTCTTCCCCACCCGTAGCCCCTTCAATAATTTTCACAATCGCGGTACTTAACCAACTCCCAATCCCAATCTCACTTAAAAACATTGCACTGCTAATACTCTTTGTTCCTTCCGTCGCTTCGTCGTAGAAAAACTCCAGCTGTCCAACGTAGGTAAAAACCTCGGCGCTACCGATGAGAAAAAATTGAGGAAACAGCCAAAATACGCTCATTTTTGCTGGGTTCGGGTCATCACGTCGGGTCTTTTCGATCAATGCTGCGGATACGAGAGCGAAAATGGATATGAATAGGCCGACGCCCATGCGTTGTAGGGAAGTGAGGCCGCGGCGGTGGCCGGTTTTTTGACGGAGGAAGGGGACTATTACTTTTTCGTAGATGGGGACGAGAATGAGGGCGTTGATGGCGGCGAAGACGGGGATGGAGCCAGCGGGGATGACGAAGTTGGGGCCGAGTTTGCGGTCCATGGCTGCGGCTTGGCTGATGAAGAAGGTGGAGAGTTGAGCGAAGGAAATGGAGAGAGCTATGGTGGATGCCCATACAGGGAGAACCCTAATGAAGCATTTGAATTCCTCTACTTGTGTCACTGTGCATACCCTCCACCGGTTTGTTGTGTTGAATGATTCCGGGTCTGCTATAACAGCTGCTTTGTCCAAGAAGCTGCCAGGATATATTTTTAAATATTTAATTCAAAAACTTATTATTAAATGACCAAAATAACTAAAAACTAAATAAAAAAAATGACCAAAATAAAAACTAGTAGTAATTTATAGGAAAGGGTGTAAAAAAATTCAATTTTATTTTCCAATTAAGTACACTAATGAATCTTTAAGACTGACGATATTTCCTAAACTCGACGGACCCGTCCAATCTTGACCTTAATGAGATCCAATTTTTTAAATTCTCCGCCCCCGACCCTCCGATTATATGTCCACAACTTATCGGGAGAAGATTTAAAAATATCCCTTACATTTATGGCGATGTTTACCGAATATTTTATATTTTTTTTATCTAAAAGTACCCTTAACGTTATATTTTATAGTCACCTGTACTCCTGCCGTTAACAGAAGATAAACGATATTAAAATTGACTGACATGGCAAACACATGGAGGCTTAAAAATAAAACATATTCTAAATAAAACAATATATATCATTTAATCAAAACAAAAAATACTAAAATTCAAAATAAAAAAAACATAACATATTTGCATTATTTAATCAAAATACTAAAATTCAAATTATTTTGTTAACTAATCAAAACAACTACTTAAATAAAACAAGTTGTATAACATATTTACATCAAATACTAATTAAAAAAAAACTAAAATACTAAAATACTAAAAAAAATCAAATTAAAAAATAATAAAATACTAAAATTCAAATTATTTTGTTAATTAATCAAAACAACAAAAATTCAAATTACACCATTAAAATATTAAAATCATAATACTAAATACTAATTGATATAAAAAATTTAAATTACTAAAATCATAATACTAAATGATATTTTTAAAATTCAAAATACTAAATAACGTTATACAACTAATTAATATAAAATTTTAACGTTAATATTCAAAATACTAAATAACGTTATCAATTTTTTTAACGCTAATATTTTTAATATTACTAAATAACGTTATCGAAATTGACGATGAATATTACAAAATTAACGTTAATATTTTTAGTATTTTGAAATTTCAACTAAGATTTTTTGTATTTTGATGATTAAAGTTAATATTTTTAAAATTCAAAAATTCAACTAATTCAAAATTTCAAAATAATTAACATTAATTCAACTAAAATCATCAAAAAATAATTAACGTTAATATTTGTTCCTAAATAACATTAATTATTTTGAATTTGTTGAATTTTTGAATATTTTTAAAATTTAACTAAATAATATTTTTAAAATTCAACTAATTACATCATCAAAAAATATTAACGTTTTTTAACATATCAACTAATATTAAAAAATATTAACGTTTTTTATTATCAAAAATATTAATAAAATATTAACGTTTTTTAATATAAAAAATATTAACGTTTTTTAATATTTTTAATATAAAAAAATTAACGTTTTTTAAAAAAATTTAAAAAATTTTAATATCAAAAAATTTTAATATTTTCAAATTATTAACGTTTTTTAATATAAAAAGATATTAATAAAATATTAAAAATTATTAACGTTTTTTAATATAAAAAAATATTAACGTTTTTTAATATTTTCTAATATTAGTTGATATGTTAAAAAACTTTAATATTTTGATAAGGATAAAATTAGTATTCCAATACTAAATATGCAGTTATTTTGATACTAATTGATAACGTATTTTGATAACGTTAAAAATCAATTATATATTAACGTTAAAAATTGATAACGTTATTTAGTAATATTCAAAATTAGTATTTTTTTAATTAGTATTTGATGTAAATATGTTGTGTTTTGAATTTTAGTACTTTGATTAAATGATGTAAATATGTTATACAACTTATTTTATTTAATTGGTTGTTTTGACTAGTTAACAAAATAATTTGAATTTTAATATTTTGATTAAATGATGTAAATATGTTATGATTTTTTTTATTTTGAATTTTAGTATTTTTTGTTTTGATTAAATGACGTATTTACATGTATCAGAGGTATTTTTGAACCTTCTCCCTTTAAGCCTCCTTGTGTCAGCCACGTCAGTGAAATTTTAATCTCGTTTGTTTTCTGTTAACGGTAGAGGCACGAGCGACCCAAAAAATGTAACGTTAAGGATATTTTTGAAAAAAAAAAGTATAGGGTGCTCGGTAGACGTCGAGATAAAAGTCAAGAGTATTTTTGAACCTTCTCCCAATAATTATCTACCTATTTAAATTATTTCATTATAAATTCATAATATTTGTAATATAATATGTTTTTAGTGATATAAATGTTGCATGTTGTTTGATTTTAAATTAAAAGTAATATAAAAAATTTAGAAAAATTTAATTCGGAAAAAATGAGAGAAATCGAGTAAACAATGAGACGGGTATGGGGTATTGCTTTCAGGATCGGTCGGGTATAAGAAATTGTTCCATATTGGCGAGACGGGAACTAGGAGGGGTCTTTTAGACCATACCCGCCCCCCGTTGTCAGGCCTATGAACCTTTGTTTTTTTAAAAATTATTAATGAAACCTACATTTGAAGATAAATGTAATCTATCTTGTACATATCTTATATTTAAAAGAACATAACTGATTATATTATTTCATTCCGAAGATCGATGTGGACTGTCCGTTATGATTTGGTTAAAGTTGTCAATTTTTAAATTGATACTAAATTTGTCCAATTTTAAAATGACATTAAATTTGGGAAAATGATAATACGTGGACAAATATTTGATAAAATTAGATTGTTATCAACTTGAGAGTGTACGAGTGTACGTGATAAGATATAATAAATTAAAATGAGACTCTTTTTAATTTCTATATATGCACCGTATATGCACATACGATCGACTAAAAACAAATTGAAACATGACTCTTAAATTGAAACAAATGCAGCGACCGATTAACCAACCTGTATTGAGAAGTGTGAGCAAGCTTCTGAGCCCCAACAATAGCGGACTCTTGGGTCCTGACTTCATAAAGATCAGCTTCACGCTCCGCACTAATCCCATTGATATGGTTCCTCAACGAAGCCACAATCACCTGTATAAATCTAGTAAACGGACTCCCCATCGGCTTCTTGTACCGATACTTTGAGAATCCAGCACCCAGTATTATAATGGAGCAAATCATAATGACGGTGGGAACAGCAAAACCCCATCCGAACCCTTTCTCCTGTTGAATATACACCATGACGGTGATACCCAAAAGAGCACCCATGTTGATGGCGAAGAAGAACCAGTTGAAGAAAGCATACTTCTTCTGGACTTCTTTCTCATTGGCCTCGTCGAATTGGTCGGCCCCGAACGAGGAGACGCAGGGCTTGATGCCGCCTGTTCCGAGGGCGATAAGGGCCAGTGAGCCGTACAGGAAGGTAGATTGGCCATCTGTTGAGGGAATGCATGGCCTTGCGGAGCATAGTGGTGGCCGTAAGCTGTCTACGGACGCTGAGATGGTCAGCAGTACCATTCCCTATTGCGGCCGGAATTAAAAATTAAGCAACGTTAATAATTTTTTTTAGATATTTTCTTTCACATGTTGAATTGTGAATTAAAATGGTGCAATTTTTGCCCATTCCATTCTCATTAATTTAGTTCTTACCTAATGATCAGCTATGTCATTCCGATTAGCGGGATGTAAATAGATATGAAAGCAAGGAGTTAGGTTAAATATATAAATATGTCGTTAGGACCGGATTAGGTCGCCATGCTTGCAAGTTATAGAATAAATAGGCGAAGGAGAGTGACCGTCTTAAGAAAGAAATAGAATGAAATTTAAAAATAATACGAGGATAGTCGGCAGGCCCAATACTTTTGGAAACAGTTCCAGCCCAGGTATGAGTGTTGCTTACTAATACGGCCGATGAATTACATATAAATTTATGGTTTGACACAAGTTCATACCTAACCCAACAACATGAAGAGAAAAAATTACCACAGCATAGACGCAAGAGAAGAAGACGATGGTCAAGAATCGTCCCAAATAAGCATCGGCTAGAAAAGCTCCGAGGATGGTTAGAACATAGGCGGCTCCAATCCAATCAGTAACATGAGTAGCAGCTGTTGGTAACGATTCGTGCATCTCCCTTACTAGGTATGTGACCATGTTTACCCCTATAGCAAAAAATGCTAATCTCTCCGCTATCTCGTTCACTTAATTCGCGCCAACATTAATTAAATTAATCAGTCATATATATAAATAATAATTACTCAAAATGTAAAATTGGTTTTTTTTCTATACTTAATAGGATATTGGTGGGGTGGCGGGGGGGCGACGGGGCGGGGGGGCGGGGGAGAAGGTGAGAGTTACAAACCTATGATAAATGGGGATGCCTTCCATCCTCCAGTCGTTTGTTTATCGGCAATCCTTCCTCTATAGTTAACACAACCATTGGTTACCAAAGTAGTCATTGATGCAAATTTGCTTTCTTCCTGTAAATTAAACTAAACATTTCATGAGTGTTGATAAATGAAATTTAATTAAATAGCACGCCATTAATTTGATTCAAGTAGCAAGCTAGCTAGTGTATACTACCTGCATGCTTTGCTGCTTGAGATCATCAAACACAAATCCAGCCATAGACGGCTCGATATAAGACTTATCAGCCATGGATGGCTCGATATAAGACTTATCCATGGAATTATATATATAAGATTTTTTGTAATATAAGGGAGTTTATAGTTTCTTCCCTGGCCCGCCCATGCCTTGTGAGACTAATATATATATATATATATATATATATATATATATATATATATATATATATATATATAGTAAGGATCAAGAACATTCTCTTTGAATAGCATTCCTCATTAAATAGCATTCTTTTATTAAAACTACGTCGTTTTGGAGGGACGCGGTGGCATTTTTGTAAATACAATGCCACCGCGTATTTACAAAAATGTCATCGCGTTCCTCCAAAACGACGTAGTTTTAATAAAAGAATGCTATTTTAGGAGTAATGTTATTTAAGGAGAATGCTCTTGATTCTGCTCGTATATATATATATATATATATATATATATATATATATATATATATATATATATATATATATATACAGAAAGAATCAAGAGCATAATTCTTAAATAACATAATGTCTTAAGTAGCATAATTTTGTCAAAACGACGCCGTTTTATAGGGACGCGGTGACATTTTTGTAAATACCATGCCACCGCGTATTTACAAAAATGTCATCGTGTCCCTATAAAACGGCGTCGTTTTGACAAAATTCTGCTACTTAAGGCATTCTGCTATTTAAGAATTCTGCTCTTAATTCTTTCTGTGGATGAAAAATGGGTAAATAAAATCATAAACATCCATTACATAAATTAAGGGTTCGGATTTAAAACACAATTTCGTCATCTGTCAGTTCAAGTAGCGAACACATAAAAAAAATTTAGGCCCATATTACCCCCAACTCCCAAGTCCAATGGTATTTTCCGCTAGTTGAACTAGCGGAAGAAGAATTATCAAAATCAAAACGAATATTACGTATTTGGGTTACCATGCTATCCCAAATATTTTAGATAGCAAATATTAGATCTGCCATATATTACGTCCATCAGATCTGTCAATATAGCAAATATTAGATCTGCCATATATTACGTCCATCAGATCTGTCAATCAAGCCAAAACGAATATTACGCCAATATCAGATCTGTCATTAACAAGCCATCCCAGATCTGCCAATCAAGCCAAAACGAAATATTTTAGATAACAAATATCAGATCTGCCATTATTAAGTCATCCCAAATATTACGCCTATCATATTTGATATTGGCGTAATATCATATCTGATATTGTTTCCTTCTGTGATTTGGATTGCATGGCATTGATTGTTTGATTTAGATTTTGGTAAGTGTTTGATTTAGATTCCTTTTGGATTGCATGACAAGGATTTATACATCCGCTAGTTGAACTAGCGGATGGCCTGAAACAATTATTTTCCACTAAGGCGTTAATGGAACTTGGGGGTAATTTGGGCCTAATTTTTTTTTTTTGTGTCAGTTAGTTGAACTGGCGGATGATGAAATTGTATTTTAAATATAAGCCCTTAATTTATGTAATGTATGGTGGAGATGTTATTTGTCCATTTTTCATTCATAACAAATACATGCTATGAATCATTTTCATATATATATATATATATATATATATATATATATATATATATATATATATATATATATTCCATTTCTTAAGCTCACCCCGAGCTCACCCTGCCTTTTTAAAAAAAAAAACTAATAAAAAATGTATAATACTTTTTGGAATTGAACCTGCCTTTTTTTTAAAAAAAAAATAACTAATAAAAAATGTATAATAATTTTTGGAATTGAAACTTTTTTTAAAAAAAGTGTTTTGGTGTTATTTGGGTACATATAACAAAAAAGTGTTGTACAGACTGTATAACACTGTTTTGTTATATGTACCCAAATCACACCCAAAACACTTTTTTTAAAAAAACTTTCAACTCCAAAAATTATTATACATTTTTTATTAGTTATGTTTTTTTTTTCAAAAAAAAAAAAAAGGCAGGGTGAGCTCGGGGTGAACTCAATAAGGGTGAGCCTAAGATCCTTGCTCTATATATATATATATATATATATATATATATATATAAGTAACCCTTTCTTTAATTGAAGTTTTTGGTTTAAGGTAAATTAATTGAAATGGTGTTTGACTAGTATTCATGTAATATGCTGTTAGAGGTTGTTTTTAATTTGGAGAATCTGGTTGGAAATATAGTTGGATGTTGTTGAAGGCGGCAATGAATATGATTCTTAAGTTTTTTTATTTCTCCTAATGTACCTGAGGAAAATGAAATTGAAGGAAAGCATATATAGTTAAAACTAATGTTAATTAAAAATATTTAGAATCAAGACAGGGACTAGCTAGCTAGCTAGCTATCTAGTTAGCAAATTAGAAGAGGTAAGAACTGTTCAAAGTGCCGCCCGATCGAAAATCATTAAAGTCAAATAATCAGGGAAAGCTTTTGATGAGTGAATTGTTTAAGACCCTAATAATAGTTTTATATATGTAAAACCTTTGAGTAACACACCGAATGTCGCCATATATATGAATCGCAGCATCAGGGCACCACACTCCGGCAATGTATGTACAACCGTGAATCAGCTGGCCCATTAGGGTCTTGCTCTAAGTTATACATGTGCCTGCTTTTTAGCCACCAAGCTTTTTATTTTGACATGGTCAACTAGCTTCATAAACAATTGTTATCCACTTCTAATTGCCCGTATAAATATTTTCGTTGTAAATACTTTTAGAAAGTGATAGGCGTGTCAAGAAACTAGCTCCTATAACGTGTGTGTATATATTTGGGCTATAGCGACGGTTTTACCCGTCGTCATAGCTATTCTGGGCTATGGCGACAGTTTACCGTCGCCATAGCCCAAAAATTCCGTCGCCATAGTCCTACCGTGTAATTCATAACTGTGTATATACATATAGCCATATATATATATTATTATAATTATAATAATAATAATAATAATAATAATAATAATAATTATTATTATTATTACTATTATCATGATTATTATTATAATTATATTATTAATATTACTATTATAATTATAATAATTGTTATAATAATAATTATTACTATTACTATTACTATTATTATAATTTCTATTATTATTATAATTACTATTACTATTATTATTATTATTATTATTACTATTATTATAATTATTACTATTATTATAATAATTATAATAGTATTAATAATAATAATAATTATTACTATTATAATTATAATTATTGTTATTATTATTTTTATTTTTATTATTACTATTATTATAATTATTATTATTATTTGATTTGGGCAAAAAATTTTATTGGTGAATTTGATTTGGGCGGGAATTTTTAGTGTGAGATGAAATGCGAGCCTTTAGATTAAGTTGGAAGAGTTGAGATGAAATCTGAACCGTTCTTGTGCTTTGTCAAATGAAATATTCAAAATGGATTCTGTTTTATTATATAGATATTTTTATTTTTATTATTACTATTATTATTATAATTATAATTATAATTATTAATTATTATTATTATCATTATTTTTATTTGATTTGGGCGGAAATTTTTAAAGGTGAATTTGATTTGGGCGGGAATTTTTAGTGTGAGATGAAATGTAAGCCTTTAGATTAAGT
This sequence comes from Panax notoginseng, assembly GCA_016801055.1. Classification (NCBI taxonomy): domain Eukaryota; kingdom Viridiplantae; phylum Streptophyta; class Magnoliopsida; order Apiales; family Araliaceae; genus Panax; species Panax notoginseng. The sequence goes on from CM029012.1 coordinate 192,649,704, forward strand.
TGAGAGAATTGAGATGAAATCTGAACCGTTCTTGTGCTTTGTCAAATGAAAGATTCAAAATAGATTCTGTTTTATTATATAGATATTTTATTTTTATTATTAATATTATTATTATTATTATAATTATAATTAATATTATTATTATCATTATTTTTATTTGATTTGGGTGGAAATTTTTAGGGGTGAATTTGATTTGGGCGAAAATTTTAGTGTGAGATGAAATGTGAGCCTTTAGATTAAGTTGGAAGAATTGAGATGAAATCTGAACCGTTCTTGTGCTTTGTCAAATAAAAGATTCAAAATTGGTTCTGTTTTATTATATATATATATATATATATATATATATATATATATATATATATATATATATGAGACTGATTTATATGTAGTGAACGTTGTAAGGATAACGTTATTCTTACAACAGGTTTCAGTCGTTCAACCGTCCATCGAACGGTAAGGAGGATCTCTCATCTATAGTTTAATATGGGAGAGCTCGCATTTAATTCTGCAGACCAAAAAGTTGTCCAAAATACCCCTCTTTCGTCCACTAAATTAAATCCAAGGCGTTATGTATGACTCAACCTGTGACGCCCCCAAATCCGGGTACTTTCAACCCACGGCAATTGTGCTACACGGTACTACTAACTATACATTCATTCCAATAAAACTACATCGATCAAAATGAACATATTTACCAAGTTCTTTTCACAATAATAATAATAATAATAAATCCTTCTCAGTTTCTGTTAACCATTACATTCTTCATTGTCATAGTACAAGTTCATACAAATATATACTAGTCTATTACAGGATAAATTATTTATCTATCTTGGCTTTGCCCTTATCATTACTGGAACCCTCGGTTTGTTTGTTTTTAGCTGCAATCATATAATTCAAGCAATAAGTGAGCATAACTAGCTCAACAAGTCTAACAATATATAGTATAATCACAACATCAAGAATCATATGATTTATCTTCACTAACTGAATAAATAGTTATGAAGTACTATGAACAATTGAAATAACACTTTCTCATTCCCTTAAAACAGTTCCAAAGTATATACATATATTTAAGAATTCTGAGTAGGTCAAAAGACCATGAACATTCTCATTTTGTTTTCATTCATGAAAAGGACATCGCGACACTAAGGCCGTATATCCGATATAACTTACGAACACTTCTAGGTTATCAGCCTATAATACTCTATGTTGATCAACACTCATCCGTTAAACGTATTTATGTTTAAGTTTTGGCAACCTTGTGTGCCTGTCGAGTAAACGACGTAAAATACCTTTGTTTTTTCATACCCAGGCTTAACTTTGAATCCGTTCCAAACAATTGGCTTAGGATATCAATACTATATTGAAAGACTTGTAAAGAAATCAATCAAACTCTTAAGGTTTGTCTAGCCGAGTTAAAACTGACATCGACTCTTTCGTAAAACAATTCATGTATGTTATAACATGAATCACAGAAACTTGATTAACATTTGGGTCTAGCAATGGTGCAGCCCAGTCTATTTAATGGTCCAAATCTGGTGATGACCCATATGTATTTATTGTGACAGTGGGAGAGTCCTTATTAAAATAGGATTGTGTTTCCTTATTTGGAGGGATAAGGAGTCATTCTCCTAGTTGGATGCGGGTGGAGGTGACTTCTATATATACGGCTACAAGCTAGGGGAAATAGACAGGATACAGAACACAAGAGCATATGATACAAATAAACACTTTGTCCTCTCCATATTATTATAGTGGATTTCTTTCTCTCCGTGGTTTTTTCCCAATTGGGTTTCCATGTAAATTCTTGTGTTCATATTTTATACTTCTTTATTTATGTATATGTGAATATATTGCGTGAGTTTGATTTCACAACAATACAATCAATCATTAGCGCGATTTTGGCCTACTATTTTGGTGATTTCGTCAGGTGTACAAAATTTGGCGTTAACATTGGCGCCGTCTGTGGGAAAGCAAAATTTTATTCGAAAAATCACCAAACTTAATTTGTTAACATGGGAAGGAATATTCACAACTCGTCTCAATTTAAAGTCAATTCATCAGAATGTAGTTATTTCAAGAGGCGAAGCGATATTGTTGCAGTGCACGATCTAAAGACAAACCCAGATAAGCCCCTGATATATTAGTATATAATTGATAATATTTTGTGTAGTAGTCTGTGGGTTTATTATTCAAAATTGTTATATTCATGTCAGTATAACTTTCATGTCATATATAATTTTCAAGTGGGTTACTTTTACAGCATGCACCGAAGCACATGTACCTATTAATGTGGGCATGTTAAAATTTCAAATAATTAAGCATGTATGGTGGCCCATAAAAGATGAGTTGCATTCTTAAATAAATTAAAGATATACGTGTATGGATATATGCAACATAAGCATGTGATTATTACTCTGCTAATAGCAATTGAAGCATAATTGTAACCGAGTATTTATTACTTTACATGTTACATTGTTTATGTTATAAAAGGTAGAGATAGTATTCATGTTATATATATTAAACCAAATCATTAATCACTTTGATTATTGATCCAGGTGAGTAAAAGATGCATTGCTGCTAACATATATTCTAAAAAGGTCGCCACATAAGGGACAATAATTTGTGTGGGCCCATCATATCATGAGTCAGCAACAACATCTTCTACATGCTTCTCGAAGCCAACTAGGCAATCCAAGCCCATCGGCTTCAACAAAATAAAGCGAGCACCTGGAATCAACACTGATCGTCGGGTGCAAAGGAGTGTAGATGGGGGAATTTCAAATTGGGGGAAACCTAAAGCTATTGAATCCAAAAACTGTAGCAAGTGTGATCTTTTATGAAACAAAGAGGATCAAGCCAAGACGTGTTTTAAACCCTCATAGCTCGTGTCATGTAACTTTAAGCACGTAGCTCGCGGCTCAAAGCACATGGCTCGTGGCTCGAAGCACTTGGTTCGTTGCTCGTGGCTCAAAACAAGTGGCTTGTAGCTCAAAGCACGAAGCTCGTGGCTCTAAGCACTTGGCTCATTGCTCGTGGCTTATAGCTTGGCTCGTGGCTCAAAGTACGTGGCACGTGGCTCGTGGGTCGTGGCTTGTGGATTTTTATGTATATCTTAGAAATGAATTGAGGAGTGGGGCGAAAATATTGAGAGCCAGAAGTTTCTGTTTGGCGTATGGTGTTTGGGTATGATAGTTCGCCTTCGCTAGATACAGATCTTTTTGTTGGGATAAATTTGTATACTCACTTATTTTAAGTTCCTTATAAATAAGAGACTAGCTGGGGGGCAATGTTGGGATGTGATTATTTGGGTCTAGCCATAGTACAACCCAGTCTATTTAATGGTCCGGATCTGGTGATGGCCCATATGTATTTATTGTGACAGTGGGAGAGTCCTTATTAAAATAGGATTGTGTTTTCTTATTTTGAGGGATAATGAGTCCTTCTCCTAGTGGGATGCGGGTGGAGGTGACTTCTATATATACGGCTATAAGCTAGGGTTTGAGACATGACACAAGAGATACAACACAAATACACAACTTGTACTTCCAATATTATTATAGTGGATTACTTTCTCTCTGTGTGATTTTTTTTCCAATTGGGTTTCCACGTAAATCTTGTGTTCATACTTTATATTCTTTTATTTATGCTTATGTGAATGTATTTCGTGATTTTGATTTCACAACCATACAATCAAGCGTTGGGGCAATTTGGCCTACTATTTTGGTGATTTCTTCAGGCATACAAAATTTGGCGTTAATAGTTAGTAAAACTTTCCTTCAAGTGTCTTCTACTTTTAAGTTCAACCGTTCTCACTCTTTACAGTTTCTACATGATATATTCACATAGCACACTAAAATTAACTACCAAACAATCTAAACACATTGTTTATACCAACTTCTTTCTCTTCTATGTCTTAATCGAATTTATTTCATTAATAATATTCGTTCAAGATTATTTAACGTTCATTACTGCTTAGTAACATTCATGATGGCTTATTAACATTATATGTCATTGGGCCTTGATATAATTCATCATTGGACCTCATTCATTTTCCAATTAAGTTTGACAAAATCTAGGTCCAATAACTAAAGTTCATTAAGACTTTGTTCGTATTCTTATCGTATTATTCTCGTATGATATTCATATTATACATTGTATTATACTTGTATAATACCTAGTATTATACTCGTATTTTTTATGTATAATAACAATTCTTATTAAACTTAATCATTTCTTTTCTTAGATTTCACTTTCTCTAACCTTTAGGGTTTTAAGTTCGCAGGCGAAAATTTCGTTTTCCATAACTGAAATATTATTGAATATTCCATATCATCTTAGAAATCTATAATTACGCATTTCTCGAAAATTCTAAAATAATTCCCGAGCAGAAATGGGTGAATAATGAATTTTCAGAAATTTCTCGGAAAACTTTTATTTTCGTCTTGAAAATTCAAATCAACTAATTCTAGCACATAGCCAGAATCCTAACCATATTCGCACATTTTAGGTCATAGAGCGACCTTCAAACAGCTTACTCACTTAAATAAACATATTATTTTATTTAATTCAAATAATCAAATAAAGTTTAATTCACATAATAATCCGATTTTCTCTGGCGTTACACGACCCGTCCGCAGTTTAATACGACGTTGTTTCGCAATTTAAACGATATTATTTTTAAGGGCTATTTGATTAGCACTGAATGGTTGAGCGATTTAGCCATTCGTGCGTTTGTTTCGAATAAAAATAGTCTGAATGACTGAATCGGTTAGCTATTCAAACGATTTGAACTGAATGGCTAAGTCTCATTTTTTTGGCTGAATGAATTGTTTTCTTACAATATTAAGTAATATTAAATAAATTTACAATAATTTTGAATTTTTTTCAGAGGGAGAAAATAATAAAAATCTGTTATTCAGATGTTTCAGACATGTCAATTATCAAATAACTTTTTTCATTCAGATTCAGATTCATTCAGTTTTTATCAAACACCCCATTAGTCTGCCTATCGTTAATATTGCGGACGTTGAATCTATTAAATTCAAATGTCGCTATTTTGCGGTCAATCATCAATTTGCAGAATTAAACTGCGGGCTCAGAGTGATATATAAATCGATAAATTAGTAATATGATATATGTAAATCGAGAAATTTTACTTAGCTTAAATTAAGCTTTGTAGAATATATTATGGAATAAATATTATTTGCATTATGTGTTTAAAGGTCGATTATATGACCTCGAATGTGTTTATGTCTTAGGGTTTATGAATTTGAGCTTGTATAAGAAAATAAAAATTTTTCGAGAAAAAGACGTAAAAATATTATTCATCCGATGAAACCTAAAGGTTGAACCCTAAGGGTTAGAAACCTAACCTGTTTAGGGAGATCTGTATATCGTAATGACATTCCGTTTCAAGATCTGTCGGTAATGTGTTGTGAAAAGACGTATTATCAAATAAAAGTTTTTTCTCAAAAAATGTACAGTAATAAGACGAAATAAGAAAAAGATGAAAAATATTTTTATCGATTTTTCGATCGTTTAACCATTTTCTGGGAAATGGTCGTCGAAAAAAATTAATTTTCACATTTTTCAATTTTTTGAAGAATGCGTTAATGTTAATAAAGATGAAGAGGAAAGAAGAAATATCTAAAAAAATTTAGAAAGAAAAAACACAGTTTTTCGACTGCATAAAGAATCTCAGAGCAGTGAAGCTTCAAGGAGAAGCTAAACACGAAACTTCAAAAGTTAAGTAAAGGATATTCCAAGGAATATGTTAGGGCAAAAGGGTAAATAGCCATGTCCTAGATGGTAAATGACCCAAATCTTTTAGAACTTCATCTTCTTCATAGCTTCATCAACCATCGAATCAAAGCTCTCAAACCTCAACATCAATGGAGATTGGATCTCCTCCGTTCAAAATCTACGCAACAACCTCTCTATTTTCTAGTAGATAAAAACAAATTAGGGGCATGGGTTGTAGTTTAAAATTTATTATATTGAAAGTTGAGATCGAATAATATGAGAATTATAAAAATATTACTTATTCCAAATTTGGACAAAAAACTTTGGCAGGAAAAGTGGCCAAGTTTTCTATCCATTTTTTGCTTTTTTGTTTATTAAAAATCTCGAAAACATGTGGGAATTGCATAGAAAGAAAACTTAAATTTTCTGTTCATTTCTTTTCTTTTCTGTCTATTTTAAAACTCAGAAAGAGAGTGTTAAAGTTCACTTAATGCAACACTTTAAGGAATGATTAAAACATTAAGCTAAAGGTTGAACATTAATTAAAAGATTAAGAATTGTAAACGTAAAAGTAATTAAGCAATGTAAATGTTCAGTAATTGCGAAAAGTGAACGTGCTTAGAATACATGGGATTGTATGTCTTAGATGTAATGTAACGATCGTGAAGTATGACATATAAATGTCAGAAAGTTGTAACGAATGGTAATAATCGAATAAAGTACGTTAGAAAGAAGAGTTAATGTAAAACTTTTAAATTAAATAGAAGAATGTTATGAAAGGTTATAGGATCGTGCTAAGCATATGAAAAGACATATGGCTTGGGCATTCACGAAGGCTATAATGAGCGTACGGTGAGCAAATGCCAAAATGCTATGACAAGTAATAATAAACTTGAAAAGTGTTTCGATGTCTAATGACACGGACGTGGAAAGTAATAAGTAGAGTAAATGTAAACCAAACTTAGTGTCATTATGTGCCTAATTGGTGTGTTATGATTAATGTAAATGTTTAGGACATTTGAAGGACGAATATCGTCAAGATTATAAAGAACGCTAAAGGCAAGTTTTTAATCTTGTACAAGTTTTACTTGTGACAAGTTTCTAACTCTTGTATTAACTTTATGTTATACAAGTTTTTGTATGAAGTATAAATTTTGTGTTATGCAAGTTTTCTTACTCTTGTCTATGTTGAATAAATTATACAGGAACGTGTTATTGCATAGAATAAAATAAAATTAATAATCATAATATTAAGTACTTACATGAATTGAGAGAAGTCATCTTGTATGTATCACGCTTTCGTTGCGCTTAAGGGTGAAAGTCTTCAATTGTCTCTTCTAATCTTATGATGGATGTATAGGTGTTCTTGAGACGACAATTGGGACCAAACCCTAACTGTTTTATTTATAGAATAGCTAAGGGTCAAAATCGTCCATCAAGATTATAAAACCCTAGGGCCCATTATGTCAAATACTATTAGGAATATAATTTATAGGCCACACAATTAATTACCAAACCCATAAATAAAGTGATTAAATTAATATAATATGTAAGCCCAATAATATAAATAGTAGAGGCCACATAAGGAATAAAATATTCCAACATTCTCCCACTTAGCCGAAATACTATTTATATACAAAACATAACGCTTACAATCATTAATTTGGCCAAGTATTAATTTAATATCTACATCTTGTTCAAATAAAAATACCAATGCGAAATAATACAATCTTTGTGTCACTATTAACACAAGATCCTCATTAGTTACACAATTAGTACTTTTATTAAAACAAAGATTAACATTAAGCATAACAGGTATAAATAGAGTTTACATAAGTGGTAATAGATTAAACTCATTCATATGGTCCAAAACATTACCGTACTGTTTACTCACAAGTTCTTAAGTGTGCACAATAAAGAGAATAGCAAACCATAAACAAAATGTGAAGTTCAAAATAACGAGCTCAAAATTGTTGTCTTACATCAAAATAACTCACTAATTAAGACTACCAGTTAAACCTATGCCGGCAACATGCTCTAAAAAGAGCTTGGGTGGTAAGCCTTTCGTAAGTAGATTCGCTAACATATCATGCGTACTAATATAGTTAATAACAACATTTTGATCTTCAACTCTTTCCCTGACAAATAAGTACTTAGTGTCGAGGTATAGTCCAGCACCACTCGAAATGGTGCTGTTGGAAAAGACTAACAACATAATTATTATCACAAAATACTTTCAATGGCCTTGAAATAGAATCTACAACCTTAAGTCCTGAAAAAAGATTCCTTAATAATATGGCGTGACAAGTAGCATGATAACAAGCCAAATGATAGTTAACTTCTGCTTATGAGTTCTCCACGAAATAGGGCCTCCTGAAAGCATAAAGATGTACCCTGATGTAGATTTCTTTTCGTTTTTACACGTAGCAAAATCAGAATAACCAACAACTTCAAGGTTATCTGTTTTTCTGAATGTAAGCATAAAATCCTTAGTACCCTGTAAGTAACATAAAACCTTTTTGGCTGCTTTCTAGTGATCTAAACCTAGATTTGATTGATAACGTCCAAGCATGCCAGTTACATACGCTATATCTGGACGTGTACAAACTTGAGCGTACATAAGACTCCCAACCACAGAAGCATAGGGAATAAGATTCATTTATTCACATTCAAGTTGATTCTTAGGGCATTGATATGAGCCAAATTTGTCACCCTTAACAACATGTGCGACAGTAGGGGAGCAATTTTGCATGTTGTATTTGATATGAACTTTGTCAATATAAGCTCTTTGGGACAATCCTAATAAGAATAACATCAACACATAAGCTCTTTGTATTTGATATGAACTTGCAAGTAGAATATCATCAACATAAAAAATAAGAATAACAAATTTACTCCCACTAACCTTCAAGTATATACATTTATTCACTATATTTTTCTTAAAATCAAAATTACTCATCACCTCGTGAATCTTAAGATACCATTGTCGAGAAGCTTGTTTTAACCTATATATGGACTTCTTAAGTCTGCATACCATATGTTCCTTGCCTTTAACCAAAAAACCTTCTGGGTGTGCCATATAGACATTCTCATGCAAGTTACCATTAAGGAATGCAGTTTTAACATCCATCTGATGTAACTCTAAATCATAATGAGCTACTAAAGCCATGAATATTCTAAATGAATCTTTCCTGGATACTGGAGAGAAAGTTTCATTATAATCCACACCTTCCTTTTGAGTGAAACGCTTAGCAACCAATCGAGCTTTATACCTTTCAACGTTCCCTTTAGGATCTAATTTGGTCTTATAGACCCACTTGCAACCAACAGGTTTAAAACCTTTTGGTAATTCCTTAAGATCCCAAACGTTATTAAGCTCCATTGATTTTAACTCATCATTCATGGCTTCAAGCCATTGAGTTGATTGAGCACTCGTAATGGCCTCTTTATAGGAGATAGGATCATTAATCTTATTTGAATCACAGTCAATCTCATTAAGATAGGTTATAAAATCATCAAAATTAATAGACTTTCTAGGTTTTTCGGACCTATGTAAAGCCTGCATAATTTCAGGAATATGATTTTCAATCATGTGAGGTTCAACATTAGGTGGTGGCTCAGCTATCTCAGGGGCATCATTCGCCTCAATAGGAGGTTGTTGTGCCTCACCCTCTTGAATTACAGGATTAGAAACATAAAACCTGTTTTCTTCAAGATCAATTTTTCTAGGTTCACCACTCCCAGTTAAATCACCATTCTCTAAAAACTCTGCATGCCTAGTCTCAACAATTCTAGTGGTATGAGAGGGACAGTAAAATTGAAAATCCTTAGATCTCTCAGGATATCCAATGAAATGGCAATTAATGGTTTTAGAGTCAAGTTTCTTTATTTGTGGATTAAAAATCTTAGCCTCAACTGGACAGCCCCACACCCGTAAGTATTTTAAACTAGGTTTTCTACCTGTCCAAATTTCATAAGGAGTGTTAGGGACAAATTTGCTAGGAACCCGGTTTAAAATATGAACAACTATCTTTATTGCCTCAGTCCACAAAAACACAGGTAAGCTAGAATTGCATAACATACTACGTACCATATCCATAAGTGTACGATTTCGCCTCTCAGCTACACCATTCTGTTGCGGTGTACCAGGCATTGTATACTGAGTGGCGATTCCATTTTCTTGACAAAGTAAGGCAAATGGGCCAGGACTATGACCTGTATCAGAGTGTTTACCGTAATACTCTCCACTTCTATCTGATCTCACTACTTTAATTTTTCGGCCAAGTTAATTTTCAACTTCAGCCTTGAAAACTTTAAACATATTTAGTAATTCAGATTTTTCATTAATCAGGTAGACATAAGTATAACGAGAATAGTCATCAATGAACGTAATGAAAGATTGGTGTCCACCAATTCTTGGAGAAAATGGTCCACATATATCAGTGTGAATCACCTCAAGAAGTGCACTACTTCTTGTTGCTCCTTTCTTGTTACCTTTCACAAATTTTCCTTTTATACATTCAATACAATGGTCAAGATCAAAAAAATCTAGTGAATGAAGAATTTCATCCTTTACCAGACGTTGCATTCTGTCTTTTGAAATATGGCCTAAGCGTTGATGCCATAATTTTGAAGAATTCTCATTATCTAGTTTTCTCTTATTTCCAATTTTAGAGATACTTTCTGTCACATTCATTGTTAACAAGGATTCAGAAAAGACATTATCCAAATTTATCTCATAGAGGTTTTCCTCTAAAGAGCCAGAACCAATAACATGAGAGATAAATAATTATTTTATTATTCCCAAACTTAAACGAAAATCCATCAACGTCAAGTTTAGATACAGAAATTAAATTCCATGTCATACTGGGAACATAAAGAGTATCATATAAATACAAGGTGAAAACCACTCTCCAAAACTAAAGGAAGAGTTCCTACAGCTTCAACTTGTATAGACTCTCCATTGCCAACTTTAATGGTTCTTTCCCCCTTTTAGAATGTCTTATTTGAAAAGAATCTATGCAATGAATTAGTAATGTGAACCATAGCACCAGTGTCAAGCCACCATGTATTAGAAGGAACATCAATTAGAAAGGATTCATAAGTTACATAATTGATGGACGATATATACCTTTCTTTTCAAGCCATTCTCTTAATTTAGGGCATTCTTTCTGAATATGTCATTACTTCTTACAGAAGTGACATTTAGGACATGTCTCAGAGTTGTTACCTGAATAATTTGCCTTATTTATTTTGGTAGAAATTGGTTTATCCTTATTCTTAAAACCTTTGCCATTTTTTTATAAGCATTCTTCTTATAAGATCCAGTGGTAGTCAAATGAGCAACATTAGGTTTTTCAATCTTAAGCCTTTCTTCATCTTGGACGCACATAGAGATTAACTTGCTCATCTTCCACTTTTCTTTCTACGTGTTATAAATGATCTTAAATGAATCAAACTGTGCAGAAAGAGAAGTCATAATGAAGTGAATAAGAAAACTCTCAAAAATCATAATGTCCATACCCTTTAATTTAAAGGTCATGTCGTTCATCATCATAATGTACTCGTGCACCCCACTAACCCCATCATACCTGCTAGTAAGCATTTTTTTTAAAATAAGGGTACTTGCATGAGTTTTAGAAGAACCCTTAAATTGTTACTCGACTGAAGTTAATTACTCTTTAACATTCTCAAAGTCAGGAATGACTCCTCGAATGGCTGTCGTGATAGAATTTTTCTTAATCATAAGGGACATGCAGTTGAATCACTTCCACTTTTCATAAATAACCTTTTGCTCAATTGAGCTAGTAGTTGTAAGTGGAACAAAGTGATCCAATCGTAGTGCATAGTCCAAAATCATAGTGCCGAGAACAATTTCACTTACACTTTTCAAGTAGTAAAATTAGTTTCATTCAAGGTTTCAATTCTAGAGAGATACCCAAAAATACTAGTTGGAGTCAATGTCGAAACATAATTAATCAAGCGCATAAACATGCTTACAAAAAAATTAAAAGAAATCCACAATGTACAACAATAATTAATAATTAATCATAATAAAACCAACTGTAGAGCAAGCAGTTAGTTACATAAAATCTATTTACAACACCCAAAAAAAAAGATTTTAATGAGACGTTGGTGCATAATTATTAATTTTCGTTGGTCCAATTAATAATATACTAATAACATCCCCATAAAATAATGCAAAACACATTTATCCACGCATCACCGTTGGGCAGAAACGAAATAAACATGTTACTTATGCAATAAAATTCTATTTAATAAATTCTAATTCTAAATTTTCCGTTGGGTAAAATTAAAATCATTATTTATTAAATGTAACATTATGTGACTTTTCTTAATCTTTAATTATTTCAATTAATAATCCTCCGTTGGGCTGATTATTAATTTTAACAATAAAAGAGTCACGCATACACGTAAATTATTATGATCAAACTCAATTTTCTTTAAACATATTAATTAAGTTTGAAAATTAACATTATTTAAAATTTACATGTAACACTTAAAAGCCCTAATAATATATCACATCATGTTCAAAATTTAAAATTAAAATATATAATTATGAACATGAATTGATTATAAAATAATCACGTTAATTTTAAACTAAATATATGATGAATTGATAATATTTTATAGTCAGAATGACTAATAAATTTATTATAATATTACTGATGGTTTTGTGAATAAAAGGTGAAATATTATGTAAAATGGGTTCCTGGACATACAAAATATATGGAATTAACAATAAGCTAAATGCGTGGAGAGCAAATTTCAATCCATAAATTATTTGGTTCCACCCATGATAGATCACCAGTAGTTACCATCAGAAAGAATATAAGACAATTTACAAGCACAATAGATATAAAAGGTAGCAATATATATGTTTAGTATGATATGAATTAAAAATAAACATAAAATATTAAACATCCTTTATAAAAATATTTTGGTAGTGTAACTAAGTATTCAATTGCAGGCAGTAATGCATGATCCCTTTTCACAAAAACTGCATATACCTTCGGTTCGAAAACTCGTATTCATGGGAACATACCAAAAAATTGTACATCATCCCAATTAAAGAGAATAATTAGAATTAAAAAAAATCAGCATAACAACATAATTAATTTATTCTATACAATAACGTAACCATAGCTCTGATACCAGATGTTGAATAAATTATACAGGAACGTGTTATTGCATAGAATAAAATAAAATCAATAATCATAATATTAAGTACTTACATGAATTTAGAGAAGTCATCTTGTATGTATCACGCTCTCGCTGCGCTTAAAGGTGAAGGTCTTTAATTGTCATTCCCAATCTTATGATGGATGTATAGGTGTGTATAAAAATTCTTGAGACGACAATTGGAACCAAACCTTAACTGTTTTATTTATAGAATAACTAAGGGTCAAAATCGTCCATCAAGATTATGAAACCCTTGGGCCCATTATGCCAAATACTATTAGGAATATAATTTATAGGCCACATAATTAATTACCAAACTCATAAATAAAGTGATTAAATTAATACAATATGTAAGCCCAATAATATAAATAGTAGAGGCCACATAAGGAATAAAATATTCCAACAGTCTATACCTTATGTTAGACAAGTTGTTTACTTCATTTGATTTTGTTCATTTGAAGGTGTATGATATGTTAAAGTCAAGTATGCATGAATATGTGTATTCCAGACCTATAAAAATCTGTTAGTATTTATACAAGTGTTCAAGACATGTTATGACATGAAATATTTAAAAAAGAGTCGATGCCATTTGCTTCGGTTAGACCAATGCTAAAATGTTTTTTCGATTTATTTATAAGTCTTTCAAAATATTACTGATGATATCCATAACCAATTGTTTTGGTATGAATTCAAAGGTATGCCTGAGGAAAAATAAACGAAAGGTTTTTTAGTCGAATTTTCGACTGGCACGCAAGGTTGCCAAAACTTAAACATAAATATGTTTAACCGAATGAGTGTTGTACAACATATAGTAGTATAGGTTGATCACATATAAGTGTTGATCATAAGAAATATTAGACTTGTGGTCTTAGTGTCGGGTTGTCCGTAAAGAAAAAGAAAGTTCTTGGTCAATGACCAACTTAGAATTTAATTGACTTTTACGTCATCTCGAAATGTTTTAAAGAAAAGAAAAGTGTTATTTTGTTATTCATAATATTTTATAACTATTTGTTCAGTTATTGAAGATAAATCATATGATTCTTGATTTTGTTGTTATTAAAATTGTTAATCTTGATAGGCAATTTGATGCTCATAATTGCTTAAACTATATGATTTCAGCTAAGGTCGAAGGTATTGAAAAATTCAATAAAGATAAAGGAAGGAACAAGAGGAAGGAATAGAAAATCTTATAGAAGGTTAATATTACTATATAATTAAGTAATATTATGACAGTATGAATATGTAATGGTTACAGAATTTGGGATTGAACGGGTATATTGTAATAATATAGAATTACATTCGTGTCATTAAGCTTATATCGTTAAATGTATGTGAATGTCGTAGTACCGTGTATCACCATATTCAGAGTTTGAAGGTACCCGTATTTGGGGGTGTAACAATCTATTTGCATTCTTCATAGTATGACTTTTAGATTTCATCTCATTTTGATCGACAGTAATAGTCTAGAACTAACAAAGTTCAATTTAAAACTATTAAATTTTCCATTTCTTTTTGCATATTTTTTACTGATTCATGTGATCTCTAATGAGAAACATGTATAGATAAACAAAGTGGAAAGATATATACCGCAATATGTTGTCTCTTATGCTTCATACAATGAGATAATAGTTCACCCCATTAATAGATTTCATATGTTTAGTCATACATGTTTTTCATCAGCCCAGATAACATAAATCTGCAATAAGAATATGCGAAAACGACGTAATGGAATATTTATAGCTTTAAACCGAACTTTTCTCTCAAATGCACTTTAGGTGTTTAGATATCAGATAAGGAAGAAAGAACAATAATATATCTGGTATAGAAGGACTCATCGTTCGCAGTTTAGTTCTGTGGGTGGTGATTTATATTAAAACCTACGCCACCTTTGAACATACTTCATAATACTTATGATCATCAGCAGTTTAGTTATGTGGACGAATGTTTAACGTCGCACATTATTAAACAACGGACGAATTGAGCCATAAATAATGTCCGCAGTTTAATTCTACGGACGGGGGATAGGTATTTTGAACAATTTTTTCGTTCGTAGAATTAAACCGCGGACTCCCCCATATTAAACTGTGAATGGGAGATCCTCCTCACCATTCAATTGACTGCTGAGATCTGTTGTAAAGATAACTTTATCCTTACAACATTGACTATATATATATATATATATATATATATATATATATATATATATGGATACCGCTTCTTATGTGGGCGGTTCGCATTCAAACCACCTTAGCGACGGACAAAATCGTCGCTAAATTAACCCATCACCATAGGGTCTAAACCGGGCTATAGCAACGGTTCTGGACTATAGCGATGGTTCAGACCTTATAACAACGGGTTTAGCGGCAATTTTGTCTGTCGCTAAAAGTGGTCTGTATGCGGACCACCTACATAGAAAGCTATCTCTATATAGATGTTCATATAAATAGATACATATATACACTTTCCATCGTCATGCATAACTTATTAGCTTAATGCATATATAACTCCCTCTTTTTGATATGTCCAGTTGTAAAAGATTTAAAAAAAAATAAAATTGATTTCGTTCTAAAATTAAATATATATTCCGACCTTTTAAGCTAATTTTTAGAATCTTTATTAAAAAATCAGTACAAATTATTTAATTCTTTACAAACAACCTAACAATATATTGTGTACTAGTTAAAAAGTTATCTGGCTTTGTCTGATTGATTAAAATGAGTATAAATCTCAATATTACCCTTTAAATTTTTTTGGAAAAGATGAAATTAAGATAAATAAATTAATATTTAATATAAGGATATTATGATAAATTAAGTCATTAATACTTCTTTGATATCTATAAACGACAAATTAAAATAAACAAATTTCACTGTCTAAAAAGACAAATAAAAAGGAACAAAGGGAGTAATTCTAATTATTGATTTTTAATACTTAAATAAATTTATATCAGTTTAGAATTTTTCGATTTACAAATTAACTTTAAAAAAAATAAAGGAAGTAGTTTTTTGGGATATTAATTTTTGACTTCCGTGTCACTATCAGCTAGCCGTCATCAAAACTTATATACAGCTTCATATAAATCTGATTGAAGAAAATAAGGGACAATTAAATTCAAATGGCACGAATTTTTCCTTAAGAGTAGTGCTATAGACACAAACTATTTTATAAATTGCTGATGTGGCATACTCTATCTCAGCGTATTGATTAATAAATTGTTTCAATGTAGCTTTCGGTACCACACAATATGCTGAGGTGGAGTGCCCCAAATCAGCCGTTTGTAAAATATTTATAAAATAGTTTGTGCCTCTAGCATTATTCAATTAAGAATATGAAACTCTGGCATACGGTGAATATAATAATGAAACCATTATAGGAGATAAATATGTTTGATCATAGAGATTCTATAATATTTAATTCACAGTAAATGGGTATATTATTTATTCATTTCAAGCACCGATTTTAAATATATACATATAATAATAACATTCCTGCTTGTGTACAAATTATCCAAGTCTCCAAAAGCAGATCGAGCAGAGCAAAGCATGTTTTGTTTTAATTGGGGGAGAGCGAGCAGTGGCTGGCTGGCTGGTATTATATAGTTTGGATTTTGGAAGACTAGAGTATATATGCATTTTGAAACTAGTTACCGATTTCTAGTCAAATTGCTTATAATTTTATCAGAATTTGAATTTGAAAGACTTTGTTACTTACTATATATGTAGTCTAATTAATTTTAAAACGTCTTCTTTTTGAGATGTACTAATTAAATAGAGAAATGAACTCTTTTTCTGAGATTCAAATTAATGCTACAGTAGTTTTAAAGATTATGACCGTTGATTTTTTAACAATACAAAAAAGTTTTCACCAAAACTGAAAAATAAGTGTTTTTCAAAAATTATAAACGTACCCTCCATCTCAAAATTAAAGATATGTGTGTAAAATAATTTGTATAAAAAAGTTATTTTTCTTAACATGTCCCTTGCATTAAATAGAAAAAATAGAATGGCGATGACGTGATAATACTCAATTTACATAGATATAAGTAACAACATGTTAAAAAATTATACGTCACTTTATAGTTTAAAATCAAATTGTTTCAAAAAAAAATAATCAAATTTACATCTCTAGTTTTAAAAATAAAAATAAAAATAAAATATGCATCTAGTTTTGAAATTTGTATAAAAAAGACACCACAGTTCCTATATTTTACTAGTATTGTTACACCAAGGATATATATTACACAAAATGTTTGTATATACAAACATACACGCCCCTCATATAATATCATGGTGCGAACCATGTGAAGCTAGCTGATGTAACGCTCGAGGACCAGGCGTCTATATATATATATATATATATATATATATATATATATATATATATATATATATTTGTTACACATATTCTTATATTTTTATACATGAGCGGCAGTAAGTATATATGTCCCACCTTATATATATATATATATATATATATATATATATATATATATATATATATATATAGGTATACACGCTTAGTAGGTAATTATTTTATAAATTACAAGAACCAAAGATGCCTTGATCAACGCCCCCGTTGTTTCCATCCTCGAAGTTACCCGCAAAAACCCCAGGCTCCAGGAAATCCATTGTTGCTGTTGCTTCAGCCCATAAAGAAGGATCGTCATATTCTGGCGAGTCCAGGTTCTTATTCATTCCTCCCCTTTCCAAATATTGATAATTCTCGCCTACTTTCCCACTATTATTCCCATGAAATTGATCACCATTTGGAACTGGGTAATCGGGTTGACTCTCATGCAAGAGAAATGGATAATTCATCCCACATAAGGAGCATGTATATTCATTTGCATCTACTTCATATGACGATGGAGAAAATCCATTACCTGGAGAATACAATTGAAGCTGCATTTGGATTCCCGTATCGTTGGAGTTTTTTGATTCCTGATCATCATCATCAGCAGCAGCAGGAGGAGGAGCTGGGCTCATGCGTGGTAGCTTGTCAGGCAAGTTGAGCTTTGCATCAGGGCCATAGAGCCTGCGTGCAGCCTTATCATATGCAAGGGCCGCGTCTTCGGAGTTGTCAAATGTCCCCAGCCAGAAACGGGTACCGCGCCGGCCGTCGTGGTGCGGTTCGCGTATTTCGGCCACCCACTTCCCCCAAGTTCGCTGCCGGACACCTCTGTACTTGCAGGTAGAGTTCTCGGGGCCGCCTTTGCCTCTCATTAAGCCCTTTCTCAAGCTCGCCTGTGCAGTCTTTCTCGCCGGCTTCCCCTCGTCTCCTGAATTTGAGGTCACCAGCTTGAACATTTTTTTTAATCAAATTTTGATATTATATAAATTTCTATATCCAAGCAGCTGAAATGTTGGTATTTATGGAGGGGGAGTGTTGATACGTGTCTTTATACATGAGTAGGCACTGATACTTGGCAAAGCCAGTTTCTTTGATCGTGGCAGTCATTGGATTTCTCCTAATGCATATTTGGCTTGGGCCATATTCTTATCATGCAAACGCTTAGCTGGCAGAAAAGGGAGACTATTTAGCTTGCTTATCTGAAGGAGCCAACACTCCTCGGTTAGTTTTAAAATGGACGAAAAAAAAAGAGAAATGAAAAGAAAAGAAACTTAAAAAATTTCAGTCCAATTCCTTTATTACTGAATGTTTTAATGAAGGATAAAGAAAAGAAATATATTTTACAGATTTGAACAAAAAACTAAATAACATAAAATTATCTTTTATAATTCCTATGATACCCTCTAAATTATAAACATAATAAAACTAATATAATGACAACTTAAATGTAAAATTTAAGTTTTTCTTTTCTTTTCCTATATGAACTTTAGTTAGTAACAACATGGAATGTTGCTTTTCATTATACTAAAGTTTTCTCTTCTTTTCTATTCCATCATAAATTAAGTTTTTTATTTATTTTCCGTGCCAAACCTCTGAAACGTAGTGTAAATACTTTTTAGAGATAAGAAATTGTGGGTCACATGCAATCAGGAGAAAGATTGTAAAAAAGGCACGAGCATTTAAGGATGACATAATGGATGTGGATAGTGATGTCGGTGTTTAGATTCTGGCTATTCTATTCTATCTATATTTCTATGCAAGATAAGGGACGACCCCAAAACTTGGTATTGCACAATGTAAATCAGTACCAGCTCTAGTGTATCAGTAGTTCAGACGTGGGCATTCCAAGTCCACTAATTTGAGCTCGGAAGTTTGTACTAATATTTAGTCAGCCTCGGATTTCTTGAAAGACAATTACTTGGACAGATATAGAGACACTTGCGCAAGGCTACTCGATCATATTTTGTTGATATTAATTAATTCCTTTTCTGCAAGTAACAACGTGATAAAACTTTCAGTCAGACCTTTCCTTGCATAGAAACAAATCTGGTAAATATATTCTCAAAAAACAACAGCATTTGTTTTGTATACACAACTCACAACTGAAGCACTGAAGCAGCGACTTTACTGATCACACACAAAGGATGAAACGCAGAAAAGGAAAAACCATGATTGTATTCACAACTAGAAGCATACAGAGGAACCACTTTGGCATAGTGCATGAAATTACTACAACAGTATAATAAAATGATCATAGTAATCACAAACCTAAGGCTATATATATATATATGAAAGATACAAATGTTACGAAAAAGCACAAGATCGAGATACTTTGACCCTAGAATCATGATATGCTAGATATTTCAGATTTCTAGAGATTATAAAAAAAAAGTATATTCAATATATTCCTAACCCTAATTTTTGTATATGCTTAATTATTAATTCAAAAAATGGACAATTTGACTTAAAAATGTCAAAAGAGAGTATATTTATATTAGATTTCATTCTTTGTTGGCCTAAAATAATATAATAAACTCAGTTGAGCTGAAACTAAGAAAAGCAATTAAATCATCTGAAAATGAACAACATAAATGACTATTGAAATGAACAACCGAATTCAATAAGAACTTACAGAATGCTAACTCCCACGATAGCAAGAGGACAAGGATATTCCTCAATTTCTTTAACTCTTCTACACTTATCAGGATCGATCTCTGGAGAAAGATCACCAGTGCGCTCCCAATCAGATGAGTGTGATTGAAGTGCATCTTCAGAGTTTGTCCCATCCTGATCAGTTATCCTATCTCTTCCAATTCTCCATATATCTTGAGCCAAAAAAAGGAAACCTTGGTTAAGGGTCTTTAGTTAAAATTGATGTGCATGTTAAAGTCCATTTTGAACTTATAATAAGAAATGCATCACTGCACAAACACAAATGTTCGACCTAGGTTAGATACCAGCCTGCAGATAAAGAGTTATAATTAATACATACCTCCGGAATATCAATACTCCCTCCGTTCCTTAATATAGGTCGTTTTAGGGTTATGCACAAGCATTAAGGTAATGATTGTATAACATTAACTATAATATCAATTGTCTATATTACCCTTGTATTAGAATAATAGATTGTTATTTATTGGACAAAAAATAGTGAGAGAACCAAAGTTACAATTAATATTTGGGGTAATATTGGAAACTAAGCAATTAATGCTTACTTTAAATTCTAAAACGACTTATATTAAGTAACAAAAATATTTCTGTAAAACGACCTATATTAAGGAACGGGGGGAGTATTATTTAGCACCACAACAGAGGGTCGTTAAAGGTAATCAGGATTTGTACATCTGCAATTCCTGCAAAAACCTTAGTGCGTGTGTGCGCGCAGGGGGGTGTCAATCCGGTTGGTTATGCCTTGCGGGGGGGGGGGCACCCAGGTAGCCCACTGTTCGTTCTCTTCCGTCTAGGTTTTCAGCTAAGTTGTTCCAATTTACTCTATTATTCGTCTTGTTAATTCTGCTAATTTTCCAACAATCTTCCAATTCTCCATATTAAGGGTCTTTAGTTAAAATTGATGTGCATGTTATACATACCCCCGGAATATCAATATTATTTAGCACCACAACAGAGGGTCGTTAAAGGTAATCAGGATTGTACATTCCTCAGTAGCTGTTAAAGTGGAAGGCCTAGATGGAAAATGACTGTTTTAATGAGGTCAACTTTGACTGGAGTATTCACTAAGGCGCATATGAGAACGACTAAGGAATTGGGCTAGGCCAAGCTTAGGATCTTGGACTTTCGGTCAGAAAACCTTAGTGCGCGCATTACGCCCGCGCAGGGGGGTGCCAATCCGGTCGGTTATGCCTTGCTGGTGCACCCAGGTAGCCCACTGTTCGTTCTCTTCCGCCTCGGTTTTCAGCTAAGTTGTTCCAATTTACTCTATTATTCGTCTTGTTAATTCTGCTAATTTTTCAACAATCTTTCAATTCTCCATATTAAGGGTCTTTAGTTAAAATTGATGTGCATATTAAAGTCGATTTTGAATTTATAATAAGAAATGCATCACTGCACAAACACAAATGTTCGACCTAGGTTAGATACCAGCCTGCAGATAAAGAGTTATAATTAATACATACCCCCGGAATATCAATATTATTTAGCACCACAACAGAGGGTCGTTAAAGGTAATCAGGATTGTACATATGCAGTTCCTGTAAAAGTGCAAATCAAATTTAATGTACCTCAGTAGCTGTTAAAGTGGAAGGCCTAGATGGAAAATGACTGTTTTAATGAGGTCAACTTTGATTGGAGTATTGAATAAGGCGATTATATACAAATAGTTAAATGCACGACATACTTCTCACAAATATTTAATGTTATAATAGAAAGGCGTGAGATTTTCACATCAAGACAAGCAAATTGATGGAGTTGTAGTTCAGACTGATCAATTATGTGCCAATACCAAAACAATGCTCTCAAATTTTAAGTTTTAAGTTTTGTCATTGCACCCATTCTTGCTCTCACTTCTTATGTGAATTAGACTCTATATGTCCATGTGTAATAGCTCATAATTAGATATTCAGTTGATGCACTTTCAGCATCGCACTACTTACATCCCTAATTATTCAGTCATTAACATAAATAATAACAACCACACACAAGGAAAAGCATTTAACAAAGAGATCAAAAAACTAATAACAAGATCGATGACTTGGGCTATTACAAAAACTCAACCTCTATTGGTGAGTCCCGTATTGAAAATATTCCAATTAATTGTTGTGATTTTTTTAATGTGTTTCCTAAGTAATTGTCAGAGTTGTCGCCGTAGCGAAAAGTTGACTTTACCATCGAGCTTATTCCTGGTGTAAAGCCTATCTCTAGTATAAGGTGTCGTATAGGATGGCACTATTGGAGTTGTAGGAGTTGAAGGAGTAGTTGCAAGAATTGTTAGATCGTAATAGGATTCGCCGAATGTTTTGTCGTGGGGTGCTCCAGTTTTGTTTGTGAAGAAGAAAAATGGGCCCCCTATAAGGTTGTGCATAGACTACAGAGAGTTAAATAAGATTATCATCAGGAATCGTTATCCATTGCCAAGGATTAATGATTTATTTGACCAACTTCAAGGGACGAAGTATTTTTCGAAGACTGACTAGAGGTCGTGTTATCATCAGTTAAGGGTGAGAGATGCAGATATCTCTAAGATAGCTTTTCGTACTTGCTATGGGCATTACGAGTTTCTAGTGATCGATGCCATTCGAATTGATTAGCGTTCTAACGGTGTTTATAGATTTGATGAATCGGGTGTTCAGGGAGTACTTGGACCAATATGTTATTGTCTTTATTGATGACATTTTAGTGTACTCCAATTTTAGGAAAGAGCATGAGAAGCATCTTCGCACAGTTTTGGGGATTTTGTAAAAAGAGAAGTTGTATACTAAATTCTCTGAATGCGAGTTTTGATTGGAGCAAATTGCATTTTTGGGTCACATTGTGTCTGTTGAATGCATTAAAGTGGATCCTGTAAAGGTTGAGGCGATCACTAAATGGCTTAGTCCTAATACAGTGACAGATATTAGAAGTTTCTTGGGTTTGGCAGGGTATTATAGGCGATTTGTGGAAAGGTTCTCTTTACTTGCATTGTCACTGACTTAGTTGACGAGAAAGTGCACAAAGTTTGTGTGGAATGAGGAGCGCGAGAAGAGTTTTGAGAAGTTGAAGAAATGACTTGTGACAACTCCAATACTTGAATTGCTGTCGGGGACAGGAAGTTACCAGATTTATAGTAATGGTTCTAAGAAAGGCTTGTGGTGTGTTTTAATGCAACACGGTAAGTGTGACGCCCCCAAAACAGGTATACATCACCTATATTGGGTCGCCAGATATATGGTACA
Organism: Panax notoginseng; assembly: GCA_016801055.1. NCBI lineage: Eukaryota > Viridiplantae > Streptophyta > Magnoliopsida > Apiales > Araliaceae > Panax > Panax notoginseng. Next base: position 192,672,890 of record CM029012.1, read on the forward strand.
TAAATTCAAATACAACTTAATTATACAACAGTCGTGTAAAATACGACAAAACATAGCTGCGAGTTTAAACAAGAATATTGTCATCTAGACAATATCCACAGTCAATGGTGTCCTCATTACAATTATTATCACATTATTTCGTAGAATAGTGAGGACTACTAAAGCCATTTATCCTGGACCAACACTCCATTCCCCGACTCGTCCCAGTTATATTCTCATTTCCTGAAGAGAACAATGAAAGAAATGGTGAGCTCAACTAGTCAGTAAGAAATATTATGACTAAGATAATGCAGAATAAATTCTCCTTAGCCTTCAACAGTATAAATATTGATAGAATACAATAAACAACAAGTTTTAGATCAACAACTGCAGCGGAAATAAGCAATCAATTATAAGAGTCAAGTAGAGCATAAAATCTACTATCTTCTATATATGATTTAAAAAGTTTTTCATCAACTTTATCGCTGAGACTTAGCTTAATAAATAAAATCGAATCATGCCTGCATCACAGGCAAGGATATTCATGTAATCATCAATGGTCATGATTATACCGAATAATCCCTAGTCATAATCATACCAACAACTGTCCATCAATGAACTACAGGCCAATAAGGACTTTCACCACATCATTCGTCACATTACGGTCATGATTATACCGAATAATCCCTGGTCATAATCATACCAAGTCCATCTATGCACGTAAGCCAAAGATGACTTTCATCACAATATAAACATGAGGATGATGACAATGACATAATAATTCAATAAAACAAGTTCAAGGATAAATTTTAAAGATTTATAATTTAATTTATCCAGAAATCAATAGCGTCCAAATTGTCAACATGATACTGCTTTGTAGAGTAAAATTCAAGAATAATATTCATGTACCAAAAATAATTTGGACAGAAAAGAAATATATTTTTCGGATAAATAGTATCCCGTGAATAGTACCCTGTGAATAGTACTTCGAGAATAGTACTTCGTGAATAGTACCCCGACATGAAAAGTATCCCAAATACTCGAGTGAATAATATTCGGGTGAATAGTAATTTGGGTGAATAGTAACTCGTGAATAGTACTCGAACACGAAAAGTACCCCGAATACCCGAGTGAATGATACTAGAGTGAATAGTAATCGGGTGAATAGTAACTCGTAAAAGAAAAATACCAAAGAAAATGATATTCCATGACGAGTACAAAAGAAATGATATCTCATACGAGTATAATAGAATATACAAAACTGTAAATGGATTTTCATCCGCCATGCTTTAATCCATGTAAACAGATCATTTCCAACAGAATAATAAAGAATAGAATAACAAAAGAATTCACCAGGCATGCGATAGACCGCACAGACAGGTTATTCCCAACAGAATAATAAATAATAGAACCAGGTCATGCGTAATACGCACAGACAGGATATTCCAACAGAATAATAAAAAATAGAACCAGGTCATGCGTAATCGACACAGACAGGATATTCCAACAGAATAATAAAGAATGGAATAACAGACACTACAAGAAAAAAGCTTAAGTTCGACGGAATAATCCGCCGGACATAAGCCTATTCAGTCAAAAATATATTATTCCCGACAGAAATATCCGTCAGATATTCAGTCGTAAATATTCGCGACGAAAATAAGATTCGTCAAAAAATCCGTCGAAAATTCATTATCCTTGACGAACGTATCTCCGACGGATGTTCGTCGAACATTAACTATCTTCGACAGAATATATAGGACGAAACTTTTTCGTCGAATATAACAATACCTATTTTTGACGGATGTATTACCTCGGAATTATTTTATTTTCGACTGAAAAATAAAATAACCCACTATTCATTAAAATTGGCTAATTGTTAACTTCGACAGAATTTGTGTCGGAGATATAGCGTTTACGACGGATACGTTTCGTCGAAGATAACGTATGTTCGACTGAAATTAGGATATTTCGGCATTTATTAAAAATTGATTATTTGTTAACTCCGAGGGAAGTTCCGTTGCAAATATCCTATTCCGTCGGAATTAACTATCCTTTTTTTTAATTGCAGATTTTAAAAGTTCAATTTTCAGGTGTTTAAACCCATTAATGTACCTGTAACCTGTCACAACCTAATACACAGTAATATAAACCTGTATCTCACATTCAAATATGCAACGTAGCACTAAAACTTAATCTTCAACTCATTATCATTCACATTCAAATATCCACCAAAACGTATTATAAGCTAACCAATTACAAATATAAGCTAATGTTCCATAAATGTTAAACAATATAATTTACAATAGTTGTACAAACGCAATTAGACAATATAATATATACAAAAGTTCTACAATAACATGAATATATACAAATGAACTATAAACTAGTAAAAGTATCATCATCGGGTGGAGGTGAACGACGCTGCTCTGGTGTATAGAAATCAGACTCGTGCTCCTGCTCATCATCGTCAGCCTGGTCGCCATCGCCACCCTATTGATAGAATCAAAAATATAAATCATTAGTCCGTATATATATATGTGAGAATTAACAAACTAGTCTTAATTGAAAAACATAAACAATAAGAATACCTGAGTAGGTGGGGGCGGACGAAAAGCCTCCTCCAAGAGGGTAATCACCATCCGGAGCATCTCAGCGCTCCAAGCGTCGAACTGCTCCCGTGGTAATCTCGTACTCTCTGCAGAGGCCCCTGCTATAATATCCTGAGAAATCTGGTGAAGACGAGAACTGGAAGGCAACTACTGACGCCGAAAGACCGAATCAGTATGGAACCTATCTGACACGGCCCCTATCAGCCGCCGAAAGATATCGTCATCCAAGCCAGCGCCCGTATGAGATGGTCTGACATGTGCTCTAGGACGCTGGCGCTGGCTAGAGCATGTAAAGAGATACATATTCGATTACTAATAATAATTTATATAATGTGACAAATTCGGATAATTTCGTGAAACATAAAAAAATATTACCTTCAGGAAGTGTATATGCGGGTATCCTCGGCAGACCCAACACTCGATATCTGCCGGTACTGCTAGTAGGGGGATCTTGAGATGCGACCCATAGTCTCAGCTCCTCATCCCGATCTAATACACTATCGGGAAGAGGGGTGGCGGAATCTAACGGCTCAGAACCCCTCCTAATAGTCTTCAACTCAGCTATACGCTCGTTCCGAAGCCTCTGAAATCGGTCCTGTAATGTATTTCGTATACGTATGTTAATTATATCATTTTATTTATGATTAAATATTATTAAATGCTAAATAGTAAGATGAGTTTTTCCCGTATAGCTAAAGCTGCCTGAGACAAAGCACGCTCGCCTTAGATGTGTGGGCTCGATCCCAAAACTCTAGAATGGTAGGATCTCGGCCCAAGGTCATCCCCAATGCCTAATACAAACAATCATAAAACAGGTCTTAAGTATTTATGTGAGAACTTGACACAAATAACTAAATACAACGCAGTTACCGTCTTCGCCTCCTCGAACGACTGAGAACCAGTGGTGTGTACTATCCGGAGCTGACCACGGTTCTTCTTCTCCTGCTCAGACTTTTTCTTGAAGTCATCAGCCTCCCAGTGCACACACATAGCCTCCCAGGCTAAATCAGAGACTATGCGGGGCTGATGATCTCTGATGGTGGTCCCGAGCTGGCCCACAACTGCCCGGGCTACCTTCTGTCGCATCTCATACAGCCATCCAGAGTAATTCGCAGCGACATGATGCTCAATCACATCATCGCCAGCTGACTGAGAGATGCTCGGGTCAAATCGATAATAAACCTATAACAAAAAATTATTTAAAATTAAGAACAATTGATTTCGTCATCCCAATACAACTATGTAGTGATAATATGCTTAACTTACGTGGAACTCCTGCAAGACGGTCTGCATAAAAGGGGCATCGTACCGCGCATACTGACTGAACCGCATGCACCCTCTCGGGAGATGTGTCAAACAAATTGCGTGTAGGGTGTGCTTAGCCACCGGGTCTAATATACTACTGAAAAAGTATAACAATATGTGTTATGTGAATTGTGTTTTGCAATAACTGATAGAAATAGTACGAATATATTAACACTTACTGCTGGGAAACGACATCCACCGGTACTGTAAGTGGCACTGCCGGCGAACGACCAAAGATACCGAGGTTCGTCCCTCGGTGACGTCGACGAGGTGCATCTGTAATAATTGTATTTAACATAGTACTTCAATAATCATTGTAATTAATGCATCTTGAGATATATTTAAATCCTAGTTAAGATAACTTACTCGCGTCTGAAGAAGAGCCTCCATCGTGGCTACTGTCTCCAGTACCGGATCGCCCGGGCATCGCATCTTCCCGTTCGGATCATCCGTGTGTTCAAGTGCTTTGTTCAAGAAATCTAAAACCCCAACACGATAAGCTGAGACTAATCCCCTCCCATCACTGGGTATCCTACGGTACATCCAACTCCGATCGGCTAGCATTTTTAACTACACAGAATTACGCATTAAGTTAATTTGGATATTCATGCGTGAATTAGATTTACCTAGTATCTCTACAGGACAAGGGTAAGGCTTCTATCCCGTTATTGGATGCATCTCGTCACTAGTGCAAACACATTGAGTACATTTCATGAGTTTCAAGAAAATTTTGGCAGCACCTCCCCATGGTCTCCAAGCACACGAAATAGACTAAGATAACTTAATCTAAGTATGCACTCAGAGAATATATAGAGATAACAGTCGATTAATCCTCAAAATAACAAAAAATGTATCATTTCGTATTTGCACCGGCCTAAGTGAGAGACATAACATCCAATAACAGTCCCAAACTGGGCACTGTTCGACATTCACCCCTACTGAGTGTATGTCAAACGGGTTTCTAAGTTTCAAAGTATAGTACATATATAATTGAAAATGCTACTTAGTTTATGAGAATTGTTATGTGGAATCTCTACTTGAGCCGGCAAGCAGAAAAAAAAAGGGTCGTAGTTCCTGTTGTGTCATATACTCGAATAATAAAGTTAATTCAATTACTGCAAATATTCCTCACTGTTCCATCATAACAAATGACAACATCCCCAAGGAGTTCCATTAAGTTATTGAATAAAGTTTTAGCTTAAGCAACCCTCTAGATGAACGAACGATCACTTCTCTGCTAGGAATGAATCATCTCCCCATATGGGTCCAATCCATGATATAGACAGCTTCTCACCACTCTGAATTTCTCAAATGGATAGTTCTCATACAAGAGGTGAAACGTTCTGTGAGAACTACCCATATGAGGAATTCGGAGTGGTGAGAAGCTGTTTATATCATAGATTGGACTCATATGGGGAGATGATTCTTTCCTAGCAGAGAAGTGATCGTTCGCTCATCTAGAGGGTTGCTTAACCTAGAACTTTGTTCAATAACTTACTGGCACTCCTTCTGGATGTTGCCATCTGTTATAATGGAACAGTGAAGAATGTCTAAAGTAATTCAATTACCTTTATTATTCGAGTATAGGACACAAACAGGAACTACGACACCTTTTTTTTTAATTGTTGCCGAGGAACCAGTTGGAGTACTATTAGTTGCTACTGCTATGTCGAAACCTGCATACAAGAAAGAGTACATATATGTAGGGAGAGTGTTATTGCATTTATATATTGAATATTGTGACAATCTAAGCAAATGCTACTTAGTTTATTTTGCCAATGATAGTAAACTAAGTAAGTGGTACTTAGTTTATGAGAATTGTTATTTAGAATCTATAGAGACTACTGTTCAACATTCACTCCTATTTGTCAAACGGGTTTCTAAGTTTCATATATATATATATATATATATATATATATATATATATATATATAAAATACTTAATTATTGAGTTTATTGAAAATTGTGGCAAACTAAGCAAATGCTACTTAGTTTTTGCCAATGAAAAACTAAGTGCTACTTAGTTTCTGAGAATTGTTATTTGGAATATATATGAAGACTACTATTAAATTATTTTATTTTATAAAATTTAATTGTATTTTATAAAATTTAATTGTATTTATTATTATATTTTATTTTATTTTGTACTATAATATATAATATAATTTTTGATTATTTTATTATATTAAATTAAATTCATTTTTTTATTTTATTTAATCTGATTAAATTTATTATTATGTTTTAATATATTTTATTTCGTTTTGTATTATTATATTATATAAATTTTAAATTAAATTCGTTAAATTTAATTTTATGTTAAATTAATTAAATTAAATTAAATTTATTTAATTTAAATTTAATTTAGTTTATTATTATTAATTATTTTTTATTTAATTTTATTATTTTAATTTAATTTTTTATTATCAAATTAAATTAAATTTATTTTATTGTATTATTATATTTTATTGTATTTTATTTGTATTGTATTATATATTTTTAAATATTATTTATTAAATTAATTTATCTATTAAATTAAATCAAATTTTGGAATTGAATAATTCTGACAAAAATTCTGTCAAGAATTCTGTCAGAAATAACAAATATACCTACATCAAACATCATCATCACACACTTACTGAAGAATAACTGATAACATAAATCAACCCCAAAGTTTAGTAAACCCAAACACTTACTGATTAACATGTGTATATACTCAATACCAAATGCAATTCAAAACACATAATTTATCAGTCCCAAAACTAAGCAAAAAATATATCAGTCCCAAACTGATCACAAAGCAAAATATGTATTCAAATTGCTAGAATCACAAAATCAGAACATATATGTAACAGTCCTAAATATAACTCCTCGATCAGTCCCAATTCAAATTACATAACTCCTCATCAATTAACAATATCACAAAATCAGAATATCAGAACATGTAACAGTCCCAAACCCTTTCTTCAAATATGTAATTTTCTAAATAGGGGAACATTAGGGCATAAATTATCAATAATTATTCTAAGAAAAACTATTTATAATTACTGATTATGGCAGAAAAACTATATATTAACAATCTAAATAGGGGGAAAATTATGGCAGAACCTTAAAGCCGGCAAGCTAGCTGATAATGGTAGAGGAGGAGGAGGAAACGGCGGCACCACGAGCTTTCCCAAACCACCACAGCGCCGCCACGAGCTTTACCAAACCACCACCGCCGCCACGAGCAACGGTCGAAAAAATGAGGACGAAAGGCGGACGAAAGAAACGAGAGGAAGCTTTGCAAAGTCGATGGAGAGATCGAGAGATGGAGAGATGCAGAGCTGGAGACGAACAGTCGAGAGATGGAGAGACTGAGAGTCGAGAGATGGAAAGAAAATAAAAGAAATGGGCGTTTGGGGCTGATCTAATTTTTTTTACGCTTTTATTAATGAATTTCGACGGAATAGCCGTCAGAAAAAAGTCCCTCGGAATTAACTTATCCTCGACGGGCATTTCCTCGGATATAACGATAACTTCGTCGAAGTTAGTTTTCGCGCTGGCGGGAAACTTAGCGCCATTGAGGGCCTTATACTGCCGACGGAATTCCGTCGTGCTTAGCATATGTTCGAGGGAATTATATTTGACGGATTATTCTGTCGAAAGTATGTTATGTGCGACATAATAGAATTTGTCGAGGTTACATCCATCGGAATTAGCCGATTTTCTTGTAGTGAGAAGAATTTCACCATGTATGCGGTACTTCGCATAGATAGGTTATTCCAACATAATAATAAAGAATGGAATAACAGAAGAATTCACCATGTATGCGGTACTTCGCATAGACAGGTTATTCCAACATAATAATAAAGAATGGAATAACAAAAGCTCTCTTCATGAATACGAAAGAAATAATACCCCTTACCTTAGAAGAAAACTGGATATTTGAATAGTGAGGTAGCAGACTTCTCTTCTTCTTTCTTTCTATAATTTCTTTATAATAATTGCTCTTGTGAGACTTAGTGAATTGGTGAGAAATGAAGAAAAAATGAGCTTCTATTTATAGAAAAATATAATTTCAATAATTGCACATTTTGGGGCTCGAAATATTACAGTATAATACCTTCCTCTTTTTTTTCATTTTTAATTTAGTCTTGCAAGTATTATCAAACTTGCACCACCTCCCCTAATAGTAAATCATGTGAATTAATAGTTCATTCATGTGACTCAATAGTATAATCATGTGAAAAAACTAATTACAGTATAGTACCTTCAACTATACCTCCATTTTTAAATTAGTCATGCAAGTATAATCAATCTTGCACCAACTCCCCTAATAGTAAATCATGTTAATCAATAGTACACACATGTGAACGCATAGTTATAAGCATGTGAATTAATAGAAATTAATTACTCATTTATCCGATTAATTACCCGACTGGTCAGTGTAACTTTCAGACATCAATTATTATCGAAATAAATATCAATTTCTACTAACACTAATAATTCCCACACAATGGAACTATCAATTTCATCTTTAATCAACACGAACTTATTCATCATTAATATTATAATTCACAATATTTAACAACCAGGTCGTTCCCAGGAAAGAGGGGGCTTTCCGATAAGGATTTCTCCCTATTAGCGCGCAATTAGATTATCTAACCTCTCCTTGACTGAACTTCTAGACATTGTCAATATTATAAATAATAATATGAATAACTTTGTTGTCTCAATTATTGATTTAATAATATAACATATTATACAGATGATACTGTGACAATAATTGAATCAATAATATGAGAGATATGATGCAGCAATTACTATAACAATAATTAAGTATAACTGAGTGACTTCTTACGTAAGTATCAATAATCAATACCGTATGTTACTATGCAACCACGCGTATTATTGTACTTTTACTACCAGGTAGTTCAACAATTTTAACGGTAACACTTTCGCCGTTATTTTTATAAAACGATAATTCTGTCGTTTTCTAACTACGACAATACTTTCGTTGTGGGGTCCACCAATGATTGTGCCGTCGTACGAATATTTTCTGTTAAAACGAATATTCCCCGACCAATCGAATATTATAACAACTTGCTTACTTTACAAAATTTATAAATATTACCCACAACTATAACATTATATCAAATCCACACCTTAATATTAAAAAAAATATTTCGAAAAATTTAAATCTTTATTCATAAAATCTGGGGTCTCACAGTAAGGTGATTGTTTATGCTTCTAGGCAACTTAAATCTTATGAGGTGAACTACCCCACTCATGATTTATAGTTGGCAGCAGTAATCTTTACCCTAAAAATTTGGAGGCACTATTTGTATGGGGAGGCACTATTTGTGATATCTTCACTGATCACAAAAGTCTTATATATTTTCACTTAGAAAGAGTTTAACATGAGGCAAAGGCGTTGGTTAAAGCTTCTAAATTATTATCATGCGAGAATTCAGTATCACCCGGGGAAGACAAATGTAGTTACAGATGCTTAGCCGAAAGAGTTTATGGAGTAGTAACTCTTATTACACAACCTCAATTTATTTCGGATATGAAGTTGCTAGAGTTAGAGTTGTATGTGCAAGGTTCATATGGGAATTTAACAGGTATAAGAGTGGAGTCCTCTCTTATCTCGCAGGTTAAAGAAACTCAAAAGGAAGATGAGGAGTTGTTGGGTATATATGACACAGAATATAGAGGATGGCAAGCGACTCGAGTTTCGTATTGATGATGATGATGTGATTTAGTTGGGTAAGAAATTGTGTGTACTGTCAAATTCAACCATTCGGGAGGTTGTCATGGTTGAGGCTTATAATTCATCATTTTCTATTCATCCAGGTTCCACAAAGATGTACAGAGATTTGAAGGAGAATTTTTTGTGGAATGTGATTAAGCGAGGTGCGGATGAATATGTGGGGAAGTGTCTCACTTGTCAACAAATGAAGATATAATATCAACGAGCTAATGGTTTGTTGCAACAGTTAGATATTCTAGTTTAGAAGTGGGAGGATATCACGATGAATTTTGTGATTGGTTTGTCGCAGACTTTCAGGAAGAATGATGACATTTGGGTTATGGTAGACCAGTTGACCAAATTAGCACACTTCTTGGCTATCCATGAGGGTTACTTGGTAAATAGGTTGGCACAAATCTTCTAGCAGGAGATTTTTGTAAGACCCCGAATTTTATGAAATAAAAGTATTCAATTTTTCTTATAATTACTATTCAGTAAATGGTTAAATTGATAAAAGTTTAAAGTTATGGGCGAAATGTGAATTTTTTTTGAAAATAAGCAAGTGGTTATAAAATAATCATTGTTGTCGGGGAATATTCGTTTGGTCGTGGAATATTCTTTCTGTCGGGGAATATTCGTACGACGGCGCAGCTATTTGTGGGCCCCATAACGAATAACTGTCGGATGAAGAAAACGACAAATTTGAGTTTTTACAAATAATGGCGTAGTTGTTACCGTTAATACTGTTGAAATACCTGGTGGTTAAAATACAGTAATACGCGTTATTGCACAGTAGCACACGGTATTGCACAGTATGTTTAAAATTATTGATTCTTACGTAAGAAGACACTACTCAATGATTGCTACAGTAATTACTGTTCAATATTTTATTTTATTGATTCAATAATTGCTACGTTGAAATTTTATATTATTGTTGTTCAATAATTGTCACTGCATAGTATTTCCTATTATCAGATCAATAATTCATATTATTTGAATAATATTATTAGATAACATTATTGGCAATGTCTAGAAAGTTCTGTCTAAGGAGAGGTTTGGTCATCTAATTGCGCGCTAGTAAGGAGAAATTCTTATTGGAAAGCCCCCTCTTTCCTGAGAACGGTCTGGTTGTCATAAATGTGATTCTGTAATATTATTTGTGAATAATTAATTATTGATTCATATGATAAGGAAATATTTATTTTATGTGGATATAAATGAGGGATATATTTTTGTGGTTAAAAATGAAGGAGTTAATGTTGAGGTTTTTATCAGTATTTTTGTCAGAATTGAGGTATTAAAAATTAGAGTTTTTGAGATATTTTGCGGAGGTTATAATTTTTAATTCGACCGTTGGATCGTGGTAATTTTTGGATATGTTATACATATATAAGTTGACTATATGTCCATAAATTTTGAACCGTTAAAAATGAACTTATAATTTGTTATGAATTTTACAAGATGACTGGTTCAGAAATTGTTGAATTTTCGGAGTTAATCATTTTGGTGAAAAATTCTAGAATTGGTGGGCCCCACTCTTGGTTGGTGAAGAAATGTGCTGAAATTTTTATTCAAATATGGTGGGTGGGAATAGTAGCAGGTAAAGCCATCAGGTTGCAGGTTAAGTCTGCTTCGGCGTGCTAATATTTTCCTATAAATAGAGGGTTAAGTTAGAATTGAAAATCACACCAGAATTCATAAGTTTTCTCTCTTTCTCTCTCTAGATTATTGAGTGTATTTTGTGAGTATTTAGATACTTTGTGAGTTTTTATTCATCAGTGCAAGTTTTCTGCAGCTTTATACCGGTCAGAAGTGCTGTTATTTTGAGGTAAGGGATAGTAAGGGACTTTAAGGGTTGTTATGTTTTCCAGTTTCGTAATTTTTCTGACCTTCAAAAATTCTGGAAAAATTTGAAATGATATTTTGATGAGTTTTCTTGATTGTGTCCAAAAATGGTGATTTTTGGATGTATAGATTTAGAGTTATGAATTTTATGAGAAAAGACTATTTTAAAAGTAATCGCTTATAATTCCTTGTGGTTAACTCCAAAATTGATGAAATTTTTATTGGGAGTACATGTATATGATAGAAGTATACTCTGTAAATTTCAGAGTTTTTGGACAAAAGTACAATTTTTGATAAATGTCTAAATATTCGGCTGTTTTGGCCATATGAAAAATAGTAAATGACTTTTAAAAATTCTGAGAAAAATATATGTTCACTATGGGACTATATTATGCTAAATCCCAGAAAAGAAATATTTTTGGAACTGATTTGGTATTTTTTTATGAAAATGGTCTAGTTATGAGTAAATGAATTAAATATGTTTTGTGAAGTAAGAAAATTAGAAAATAGGATTTTATAGCTTGAGAATCCTATATGAGGTATATGCAGATTTTTGATGAGGGTTTTTGGTTATTGGTGATGAAATCTTATGAGTTTGGCATTTTAGGATGATTAAATGCATTATTTAGTAAAGTATAAACAATTAAAATAAATTGTTTATAAGCTTAAGAAATATTATTCTTTCAATATCATTATACCGAAATATTGGTATGTATTTTATTGTGGAATTTCTACCTTTTTGTGTCGAGTTTACTATTCATGAGTTACTATTCATGAGTTACTATTCACGAGTTACTATTTATGAGTTACTATTCACGAGTTACTATTCTCTTTTTCTGACCAAATTATAGTTGGTTTATGAATATTACTCTTGAGATTAAATCTATATGTTGATTATATTGATTTTATTATCATATATAACATTTTTATAACCCTAATGATGATATTTCTCTTTGACTTGAATGTAAAGATGGGTAAATTTCTGGTATGATCATGACAATGAGTTCTCTTTGGCCAGTAGTGCAAAGATGAATAGATGTTGAGATGAACATGACCAACTGGTGATACAAATGAATATCTTTGGCCGTAGTGCAAAGATGAAGTTATTAGTATGATTATGAACAGGAAATGTGATTTGGTGTAACCATGATCTTTGATGTTTCAGGTAAAGATAGGTGATGAAAATTATCTTCATCTTAGATGAGAAGAGGAATTTAGAACTACAGTTATGATTATGAGTTATTCATTTGATTGTGGACCAGAAATGTTGATTAGTGTTACAGGGATAAAACATTGTTGGTGGATTTTTAATATGAAGAAGATAATAGACTTTATAGTCTAGTTGACTCTTCTAATGGATTGATCGTTCCGCTGCAACTATGATTGAAATTTTTATCATCTACCATATGTTCTAAATCTCTGATTTATTACTGATGAAGACTATTGATAATTTATTTATCTTTAGTCATGATGTTCTTTACTGGGCTAGTTGTGCTCACCCTTTTGTTTCACAATTCCTTTCAGGTAATAAGAGTGTAGCTGGGTCGAGCGGGGGTAACAAGGAAATAGAACGGTGGTCATCATTTAGTAGTTATATTTGGTAAAGAAAATAGGGTGAGGCGAACCCAACGTTGGAAGGGTGATTCGTCACTATCATACAAGATGTCTAATGACATACAACCTCGTGTCATCATAAGACAGGGTTGTGCTCATCCACTTGCTGAGTATATCTACGAGCACTACCTATATAATCTTGGTGTTTGTTTAAAGTATAATTCTCAATTAGAGACAGTGGAGATAATGATAAGTCAAGAGAAGACTCACCATTGGGAAGAATATGATAGTAATCTTCTCATTTTTCTTTGGGGTCTATTGGGTCAACCAAGGATAATTCTGTGGCCATATGATATCTATCATAACCTAGAAGCATGGCCTCCTATGTACGAAGGTTTCCTTAAGCACTTCCCAAAGATTCTAGTTTCTAAAACAGTTTTTGACTGTACCTTTATGTAAGGTACCTTTGTGAGGTGCTGATACATGATGGTGTCTAATGTCACATTTGGTATATATTTGTATCCAAAATCACAGCGTATGTGTTGTTGTATTTTGCACGACAATTGTTGTAATAAAGTTATAGTTGTTTTCTGTACCATGTATTTGATGACTCAGAATGGGTTGGGTGGAATGGACCTATTTTGGGGTCGTCACAGGTGGTATCAGAGCTTAGGGATATGATCTCTGGCGGAGATCGGGGAATACAACTAGGAGGGGAGAGATGAGTAAATTCTTCGCTAGTGTGTCCTACCTAAGCTTATTTGTTGGTTAGTCATAATATCGGGATATTATGTGATATGTTAATTTGTTTAATTAACCCTTGTTTTATGGCAGTATTTGAGAATGGCAGCTGAGAATGCTAACAATGGAGTGACTGAGACTGTGGGGATACCTCTAATCACTAACCGTGATAATGTGATGTCAGACGATGAAGGAATTAGAGATATCCATGTGGTGAGTGAAGAATTGATAGTTGCACCCGAGATAGTCGCAGAGGTAACAGTTGAGACTGAGGAAGAAGAGGAAGAAGAAGTACCTGAGGAGAGTTTATTAGAGGTATTATATGATCAAAATGTAGAATTTCAAAATCGTATTCATGAGTTAGAAGAGCAGGCAGAAGAACGACAGGCGGTCGTGGAACAAAAGGATGCAATAATTCAAGCTTGTGTTACCCGATATGTGATGCTTGAACAGAAGCATTCTTTGGAAGAGTATAAAATGATAAAAATGGAATCTGAGCAGAAAGAAGAAAAAACTGAACGAGTGAGAATAAGTGATGCATGGGCAAAAGCCGCACGACACGTGGATATTGTGAAAAGAGATGTTCGATCTAAGAAGGCTAAAATAGATGATATGAATTTCTCTTTTTGGAAAGCAATTGGGAGAACCCAATATCGAGTTTTGAATTACTCTGTACATAGCGGTCAACCTGAATCCGATATGGATCGAAGATTGATGATTCAGATCATGAATGAGGAGTACGAAAAGGCAGTTGAGGGAGGAATATGTCCTATAGAAAAGTATATTCCAACGGTAATGATGACGCCAAATGCTGCTCCAGACAAGTCAAAGCCGAGTAGTTCGAGAGATGGCGGTTGTCATGACTTCCCAACAAATAAGGAACCCAAATGAAGTTATCATGGGAGATGAGCAATGGAGAAATCATGATGATCTGAGAGATAGAATCTGAAATGGAAGCAAGGTATTCTCAACTCTTCGAAATACCAGGTACGTAAATTTCGGGGACGAAATTTTATAAGGAGGGGAGATTGTAAGACCCCGAATTTTATGAAATAAAAGTATTCAATTTTTCTTATAATTACTATTCAGTAAATGGTTAAATTGATAAAAGTTTAAAGTTATGGGTGAAATGTGATTTTTTTTTGAAAATAAGCAAGTGGTTATAAAATAATCATTGTTGTCGGGAAATATTCGTTTGGTCGTGGAATATTCATTCTGTCGGGGAATATTCGTACGACGGCGCAGGTATTTGTGGGCCCCATAACGAATAACTGTCGGATGAAGAAAATGACAAATTTGAGTTTTTACAAATAATGGCGTAGTTGTTACCGTTAATACTGTTGAAATACCCGGTGGTTAAAATATAGTAATACGCGTTATTGCACAGTAGCACACGGTATTGCACAGTATTTTTGAAATTATTGATTCTTACGTAAGAAGGCACTACTCAATGATTGTTACAGTAATTACTGTTCAATATTTTATTTTATTGATTCAATAATTGCTACGTTGAAATTTTATATTATTGTTGTTCAATAATTGTCACTGCATAGTATTTTCTATTATCAGATCAATAATTCATATTATTTGAATAATATTATTAGATAACATTATTGGCAATGTCTAGAAAGTTCTGTCTAAGGAGAGGTTTGGTCATCTAATTACGCGACAGTAAGGAGAAATTCTTATTGGAAAGCCCCCTCTTTCCTGAGAACGGTCTGGTTGTCATAAATGTGATTCTGTAATATTATTTGTGAATAATTAATTATTGATTCATATGATAAGGAAATATTTATTTTATATGGATATAAATGAGGGATATATTTTTGTGGTTAAAAATGAAGGAGTTAATGTTGAGGATTTTATCAGTATTTTTATCGGAATTGAGGTATTAAAAATTAGGATTTTTGAGATATTTTGCTGGGGTTATAATTTTTAATTCGACCGTTGGATCGTGGTAATTTTTGGATATGTTATACATATATAAGTTGAGTATATGTCCACAAATTTTGAACCGTTAAAAATGAACGTATAATTTGTTATGAATTTTACGAGATGACTGGTTCAGAAATTATTGAATTTTCGGAGTTAATCATTTTGGTGAAAAATTCTAGAATTGGTGAGCCCCACTCTTAGTTGGTGAAGAAATGTGCTGAGATTTTAATTCAAATGTGGTGGGTGGGAATAGTAGCAGGTAAAGCCATCAGGTTGTAGGTTAAGTCTGCTTCGGCGTGCTAACATTTTCCTATAAATAGAGGGCTAAGTTAGAATTGAAAATCACACCAGAATTCATAAGTTTTCTCTCTTTCTCTCTCTAGATTATTGAGTGTATGTTGTGAGTATTTAGATACTTTGTGAGTTTTTATTCATCAGTGCAAGTTTTCTTCAGCCTTATACCGGTCAGAAGTGCTGCTATTTTGAGGTAAGGGATAGTAAGGGATTTTAAGGGTTGTTATGTTTTCCAGTTTCGTAATTTTTCTGACCTTCAAAAATTCTGGAAAAATTTGAAATGATATTTTGATGAGTTTTCTTGATTGTGTCCAAAAATGGTGATTTTTGGATGTATAGATTGAGAGTTATTAATTTTATGAGAAAAGACTATTTTAAAAGTAATCGCTTATAATTCCTTGTGGTTAACTCCAAAATTGATAAAAATTTTATTGGGAGTACATGTATATGATAAAAGTATACTCTGTAAATTTTAGAGTTTTTGGACAAAAGTATAATTTTTGATAAATGTCTAAATATTCGGCTGTTTTGGCCATATGAAAAATAGTAAATGACTTTTAAAAATTCTGAGAAAAATATATGTTCACTACGGGACTATATTATGCTAAATCCCAGAAAAGAAATATTTTTGGAACTGATTTGGTATTTTTTTATGAAAATAGTCTAGTTATGAGTAAATGAATTAAATATGTTTTGTGAAGTAAGAAAATTAGAAAATAGGATTTTATAGCTTGAGAATCCTATATGAGGTATATGCAGATTTTTGATGAGGGTTTTTGGTTATTGGTGATGAAATCTTAAGAGTTTGGCATTTTAGGATGATTAAATACATTATTTAGTAAAGTATAAATAATTAAAATAAATTGTTTATAAGCTTAAAAAATATTATTCTTTCAATATCATTATACCGAAATATTGGTATGTATTTTATTGTGGAATTTTTACCTTTTTGTGTCAAGTTTACTATTCATGAGTTACTATTCATGAGTTACTATTCACGAGTTACTATTCATGAGTTACTATTCACGAGTTACTATTCTCTTTTTCTGACCAAATTATAGTTGGTTTATGAATATTACTTTTGAGATTAAATCTATATGTTGATTATATTGATTTTATTATCATATATAACATTTTTATAACCCTTATGATGATATTTCTCTTTGACTTGAGTGTAAAGATGGGTAAATTTTTGGTATGATCATGACTATAGGTTCTCTTTGGCCAGTAGTGCAAAGTTGAATTGTTAACTGGTATGATCATGACCATTGAATTTATAAGTGAATATCTTTAGCTTAAGTGCAAAGGTGAATTGATCAACATGGTTATAATTATTGTTTATATAAATTCTGAAATGATTATATATTTCTTTGAGATATTAATATATTTGGCCTGTAGTGCAAATATGAACTATTGATGAATATATTTGGCCGTAGTGCAAATATGAACTGTTGAGGAATATCTTTGGCCTGTAGTGCAAAGATGAATTGTTGATGAATATCTTTGGCCCGTAGTGCAAAGATGACATGTTGTTGAATATCTTTGGCCAGTAGTGCAAAGATGAATAGATGTTGAGATGAACATGACCAACTGGTGATACAAATGAATATCTTTGGCCGTAGTGCAAAGATGAAGTTATTAGTATGATTATGAACAGGAAATGTGATTTGGTGTAACCATGATCTTTGATGTTTCAAGTAAAGATAGGTGATGAAAATTATCTTCGTCCTGGATGAGAAGAGGAATTTAGAACTACAGTTATGATTATGAGTTATTCATATGATTGTGGACCAGAATTGTTGATTGGTGTTACAGGGATAAAACATTGTTGGTGAATTTTTAATATGAAGAAGATAATAGACTTTATAGTCTATTTGACTCTTCTAATGGATTGATCGTTCCGCTGTAACTATGGTTGAAATTTTTATCATCTACCATATGTTCTAAATCTCTGATTTATTACTGATGAAGACTATTGATAATTTATTTATCTTTAGTCATGATATTCTTTACTGGGCTAGTTGTGCTCACCCTTTTGTTTTACAATTCCTTTCAGGTAATAAGAGTGTAGCTGGGTCGAGCGGGGGTAACAAGGGAATAGAACGGTGGTCATCATTTAGTAGCTATATTTGGTGAAGAAAATAGGGTGAGGCGAACCCAACGTTGGAAGGGTGTTTCGTCACTATCATACAAGATGTCTAATGACATACAACCTCGTGTCATCATAAGACAGGGTTGTGCTCATCCACTTGATGAGTATATCTACGAGCACTACCTATATAATCTTGGTGTTTGTTTGAAGTATAATTCTCAATTAGAGACAGTGGAGATAATGATAAGTCAAGAGAAGACTCGTCATTGGGAAGAATATGATAGTAATCTTCTCATTTTTCTTTGGGGTCTATTGGGTCAACCAAGGATAATTATGTGGTCATATGATATCTATCATAACCTAGAAGCATGGTCTCCCATGTACGAAGGTTTCCTTAAGCACTTCCCAAAGATTCTAGTTTCTAAAACAGTTTTTGACTGTTCCTTTATGTAAGGTACCTTTGTGAGGTGCTGATACATAATGGTGTCAAATGTCACATTTAGTATATATTTGTATCCAAACTCACAGCATATGTGTTGTTATATTTTGAACGACAATTGTTGTAATAAAGTTGTAGTTATTTTCTGTACCATGTATTTGATGACTCAGAATGGGTTGGGTGGAATGGACCTATTTTGGGGTCGTCACAATTTTTATACTTCATGTTACTTCAGTGTCTACCTGAAACAATCCGGGTCAAATTCTGAATCTGGAGCAAATCTCAGGTCAAATTTCAAGTCTGAATCGAATCAAATCCATCTAAACCACTGACAATATTTTTTCGATGTGGGACTGGGGACCACCTTCTCTCCATTGTGGGATATTACCAATGTTCTAAAAGGCGTTAGGTGGGAGGCAAGCGACTGGGGAGCCTAGCGCCTAGGGGACCTAGGCGGGTTTTATTTTTATTTTAAACTAATTTTAATATTTTATCTTACATTTATCCAAACAAAACAATAATAAAAAGCAAAACAATCTATAATAAAGGTATTTGTTTAAAGTTTAAATACATATCTCTAACGTATTAGCTCTATTCATAAACAAGATTGTTATTAAATAATAAAATTTAAAATTTCAAGAATTTAATTCAATATTAAACTTAAGAAACTAAACATAAATTTAAGAATTACATTGAATTAAACTAAATATTATAAATGTATCATCATTTAAATAAGTTAAAGTTGGCACAAGTTCAAAAAATATAATTATAATAAAATTATCCATTTTGACTTGATCTTGTTCACTTATTGTTGTGATTTGATATGCTACAATATGCATTATGAATATGGTAAATCATTAGAAAAATAAATATATCAAGATCTGATTTGGGTAGTTATTAAAAAAAATCTCCGCCTAGGGGCGCCTAGGGCCGCCTATTCCATTTTTTAAAACACTGGATAATACCACCAGCCTTCGTGTCCCCACCTCCGGCAACCCGATTAGATGACTAGACTCAAGCTTTTGAGAGTCGACTTTGATATCATATGAAACAACCCGAATCAAATCTCGAGTCCAGAACAAATCTCGGGTCAAATCCCAAGTCCGAATCGAATTAAATTCATCCAAATAAGGCCTTAAACCACTGACCCAATAATATCTTCTTGGGTCATTTTAGCCCACCACAGGCTCACCCAAAAGGTCATGACTGAATGTACTATTGGTAGTAACTTATTTCCTTATATACAAACAAATTTTTTCCATATTCATTCTATGTGGGGCTGGGGTGTTACACTATCATTTCAGATCGGGACTCACGGTTCACTTCACGGTTCAGTAAAGGGTTTCAACGAGCTTTGGGCACTCGGCTCAACTTTAATATTTTTTTCCATCCGCAAACCGATGGGAAATAAGAGCGCACTATTCAAACGTTGGAGGACATGTTGAGGTCTTGTGCATTTGAGTGGTCGGATAATTGGGATGATTACTTAAGCCTAGTTGATTTTGTTTGTAACAACAGTTAACATGTAAGTATTTGAATGGCTTCGTTTGTATGGTAGGAAGCGTCATACACCAATTTGTTGGGATGAGATTGGTGAGAAAGGCCATAGAATGGCCTGAGTTAGTTCAAATCACTACGCAGAAGGTAGCAATGGCTAAGGACAGATTGAGGTCGGTTTGATCACGGCAAAAGAGTTATGATGATAAGTAAAGGAAGACCTTGAAGTTTGAACCTAGTAAGCATGTATTTTTAAAAATTTTAAAGACCAATTATTAGAAAACAGGTAGACCTCTTGGGCCATTTGTGTAATTAACCCTCATATTTTGCTTCACTCTGCATAATTGTTTAACAGTATAAACTTTTGAACTAGATTTAACTTGATTAAATTAGCTTGCTTTGGGCAAATGGTCCAAGTGGCAATCGCACAGTACGACAATTTTAAACTAACAATCATTTAACTCCTGCAACATACGCCCCCCACCCCCCATCCCCCATCCTAGGACAAATATCCCCACCATTGAATTTTATATTAAAATTGACCATTTAAAAAAAATCAATATATAATGTTATTCTTTTATTTATATATATATATATATATATATATATATATATATATATAAAATAATAAATTACACATAATTTAGTACTAGATTCCAACAAATCACCATACTTCATTAAAACAGTGGTCACGGAGAAATAAAAATCATCGTTACAAACTGTCATTAAAACCCAAGTTGGGTAAGTTATTACTAGATTCCAACAAATCACCATACTTCACAAAAGACTGTTCCGGCTTCTATCTATCAGTGCAGCTAGCAGGCTGTATTCACATCGCCAAATCAAGGTTCTGAGTGTAGCACTTGCCACGGAATGAAGTATTAGATTTGACAAGAACCTATGTGCTATACTCAGTACCCAATATAATAGACCATGTGATCTTGAATAAAGCCAAGTATGCCACTATTGCCACAAGTCAGCAGCAATGCTTCAAAAGCTTCCCTGATCTAGCTCTTGACAAAATCCTTCAAAGAAAATTGTGGAAGACCTTCCTCCTACAGATATAAAAGTACAAGTTAAGAAGCAGGTAAAGATTGCTTGGGCAATTGTGGTAACAACTAGTTTAGAAACAAAGGTCGACCCAATGGATGTCATACATCCCCCCTTTCCCAAATCAGAGTCCACCTTTTCTTCTTTAAACATCCAAAAATGAGAGTCCAATTTCAAAATCACAATCCTTTATTTTTGAGAGTTAACTCTTGATTTCGGATGGAGGGAGTAATGTGCATTCAAATTCAAATTCTTGTAATATAGTTTCACATTTTTTGTTTGACACAATATATAACTCAACGTGTCCTTTCTCGTTTATAATAAGAGGACGACCAATAAAACCTAGTTCTCATTCCTCCTCTCAATGGTGATCTTTTAAATATATCAAAGCAATAAAGGCATCAAAGAGTATGACAATAAAAAGCAATTAAGGGTTTCAAATGCAAAGACAGACTAAATACAAGTTCATTTCAATTTTTAAGATTAAGTAACAGAGATAACATGTCGACTCCAAATCAATTCGCGAGATAAAATTACTAGCTGAATGCTACCTTGTCATGCTCTTGACTTAAGCATTGCCTAACAACTGTTGTCTGTTGTATTAACCGTTCCACTGCTGAATAGCTGGGTAGGTTGATATGTGCTAACAATACCGTAAGTCACAAGAGAACAACAGACAATTAAAAGGTTGAAAATTTTTAGCAAATGATCTTGATAGGATGAAAAACCTATAAGTTGTCCATGATCAAGAAGGAAACACACCAAGGATTGCTCTATTCAAGCAGTCCGCAACATGTTGCCGGTACTCGAAGCTGAGTAGATGAAACATTGGTGATTTCTCTGGTTCTTCATAAGCGAGTAGAGCCATGAAGTCCTGTATCAACAGTTGTTCTAATTTAAGTGAAGATCTAGATAAGTGAATGATAAAGGCTTCACATAATTTTCTCAGGGAAAAACATACTTCTAGCTTCTCAACATATTTCTGCACCTTCCCGAAAGGAGTCAACTTCATCTGTGCGAATTCAAGAGCTTCTGTGCTGCCACATAATATGTAAATTCAATTGGAGGAGACATAAAATTTTCTAAATAAACCACCGCTACCCTACTCACCATTTCCTGGAGCAGACAAGCTCAACAAAATGAAGGCTCAAAAGATCAAAATGCAGGTCCTTATTATTATCCAGCAAGTCAGGAGCAAGCTGTTCTGTCAGCTCAATGGCTTTCAATGCATTCCCTTCCAATGCCAAATGAAAAATTCCTGAAAGTATTTTGTAGAACATGTAAACATTTATCAAGCACCTCAAAAAGTATATTAAGACATACACCTCAAATTTAGGAAAATCTATGACACAGCCCTGGGTACATATAGAGGTCCACATGTAGACCTCCGTGCTTATACGGTTACAATAGTTTCTGAATATGACTTCTACAAGAAATGTGAATGCGATATCTGGCAGACAGCAGAGGTACTAACCAGAACACTCAAAAGTTTCAGCTACGTCAGAAGTTAAACTCATATAATTGTGATTTCATTATATACTTCTTTTTGAAATTATGGTTATAATACACACAGACATGTACTCACTTGGCCAGTCTTATAGCTACATGGCTTACTATTATTATTCATTTTAAGATTCCAACAAATATAATCGACAGTTAAATCCTCATATGGGACTCTCCAAATAAAGCACACAGACTGATCATGGAATAGATCTGATAGTCATTTTTCAGGTTACAATAAACTCTCGATTAGTCTCTTCTGTAATGAAGCTATATTCATCGGATTTTTTCACTAGGTAATTAGATTAATTTCCTCAAACTTTTAGATATGAGCAAGCATTAAGTAGTTGTCATTCCTTCCCTATTAGACGGGGAAAATGATAATAAAAATCACCTACGTTTTCTTTTCTCCATTTCCGCCAGATGATCAGCAGGCTGCTTCATCCCAGTAGAACTAATAAACGACTCCACAGTGTCTTTGAAACAGTTATGCACAAGATATGACAGAACAATGTTGTGGATGTCATTGTCATGGATAGTCTGTCAAACACACATGAAAACAAAAATTAAAAAAAATATGCTCACAACACAGGAGAAAGTTCAGACTGAAAGATGATTAAAAGATCTATGAACCATTCATTACACAAAAAACAACATGAAAATAGAACCAAATCCTAGCAAAATTAAAATAAGGAACAAGGACAATGATCTAAATCCACCATTTTAACTCCGTGTCAATAGGCTAGAAGTTCAATAGTCCAGCTTCGTTCTAATGCTGACGTATGTCTCTTATAGCAGTCCATGTGTTAGTCCTTTATTAGCTTGGTTGTATGCCAAGGCACATCAAAAGCCAAAAACATGGCACATGTGGCAGGTACATGCCATTTTAATAAATGCTTGTAGTGATGGCATTTGATAAAACAGTCACCATACCACTATGCTTCTCAGCTCTATCTCCAGTGCTTTTCAAGCTCTATCTAGGAAGTCCATGTCCTCATACCTAACACTACATACTTTGTTTCTGTTGTGAAGTTCAGTACCTAAACCATTTTTTAGCATAAGTAATTAATGAAAAAGAAATTAAACCGACCAACAAACCAAAAGGCTCAATGCCTCAAATTAATTCAAAATTAAGGGATTGAGACTATATAATCTTATTCTATTACTAAATTTCCACATCACTGCACATATGACATTAGTTCACATTTAGACAGTAGTTCATGCATAAATGGGGAAATGTGTGAATTTCGTTAACTTCAAGGCACATAAATGATATAAACCAGTAAATCGACAGTACAAAATTGAATTCGTCAACCATTTTGTATGTGCAATGAGTCTAAAAACCTCATTCCATAATCCATATTAGTTTTAATTTTGACAAATACCGTGCTTCTTGATTAAGCAAGGTTTTAGAGGTAGTTTCAGAAGTACCAATCACAGTTCAAAGACAAAGACGTACACTGGGGACAGTTTAGGAGAAAAATCCATCAATATCTGTATTTTGTAAAAATAGAACCAAGGACAAGATAGTTTAAATAATATGGAATCTCATTCCTGCAACATTCTTCTCAAAGTTGCATCAGATACATGTTTACGATACCTAGTTCAGAAATATAAAACGAACCTTGAAGTAGCACTACGAACAGCACTATCTATGTATGAACTACTAAATAATTTTGATCAGAGGTGTACTGAATATATTTTGCTATACATGTACCCAACGAAACACTTCCATTGAAAGAAAGATGCACAAACAACAATTAATAATTAGGATTCAGAATTTCAGATTTAAAACCTTTAAAAAATTTGATAAATGGAAACTATCATAGGAAAAGCCAAATAATGATACTAATTAATTGGTGTGCCCTTTTACATGTTTAGAATATGTTTTTTCATTTCTTCAGATTCTTCCATGTCCCAGTGGCATATAGCGATGAAAGTGACAACAAAACGAACACACTGCATAAGGTAAGCCTACACATTTCAAATTTTGTATAGATACTGTATTTAATGAGTTCTTCTAAAGAGTACACAGAACCAATTGTTGTTAATACAGTTATGAGTTTCATATAAACCAACTTCTTTTATCATCTTTTGGGGAGTAGAATTTTCTTTTTAGTTTTTTGCGCATATTCGCCCCATTGATGCAATGCTCGTGTACAACAAGAAAGAATCTCTCCTACGTAATGTAATGTGTGTTCTGTGTATCTTATCACTTGCTTTACAATTACTATTCACAATATATACACAAAAATATTATTCATATAACAATGATTTCTTCCAGTAGTTTGACAAAATGATCAACAAGATTCAATTTTTAATTAATAACATAAGCTGCATGCCAGTTAGGAAATATTTGGTTAATAGAAAATGCAGGTACCCCTGGCCTTGCTTACTCAATTCTAATAAACTCAATTAAGCTTCCGTATCTCCAATCCATTACTAACTGTGGAATCTTTTCAAAAAATCCTACCTAAGTGGCTAAGTCCACCTTTCAAAACTTAGAGGACGCAGATATAAAAACAACTTCCTTTTGCCAAAACTCATTCTGAGAACAACTTCTAATAAAGTAGGTCACCAGAATCAACTTCCCTGAACTTAGATTCTGAGCTAAATTAGTGGACCCAAATTATAAAAAGAAGATAATAATCAACTAAACTAATGACGAAAAAAAAAGTCAACTATAAATATCAAACCGATCTTATAGCAGTCGATCACAATTTATAAAAAAAAGTGAAATTAAAAGGATACAACAAATGGGCGAAAATAAAATCATCTAATTTGAGGGGATTGCAAACATTTGAATACCAAAACTTGGAATTGAAAGAAATAAGAGTAGGGAAAGATTGACTTACAGTATTTTCGTACTGCCGCGGATCTACGTCCATTATTTCACTTCCCTGTATGGCTGTATCACTTATCTGGCTCCTTCAATGATTATATATATATATATATATATATATATATATATATATATATATGTGTGTGTGTGTGTGTGTGTGTGTGTGTGTGTATTGATTGTGTATTTCAGTAGTATATGTTGCTTTCGGGACACTGGGATGAGGGATCGATATTGAGACACGGATGGAAGTAACAACTGCTACGGTCTCTGCGTGCATTCCTTTTTACATTTGCGCAACTGGGTTTGAGCGTTCTTCTTTGCCTTCGTGATTTTTTTTTATTATTATTTATTTAACTCCTCTCTTTTTTTCAAATATATATACTTCCTCTCTCCTTAAAAAAATGACTTAAATTATAAAAAAAAAAATGTCATTAAAAGTACTAGCTAAGTGTCCGTGTGAAGCACCATTGTTTTTTAAATAAAATAATTTTTAATTTATTTTATATAATGATTATAAAATACAATTTTTGAATTTTAAATTAATTTATTACTATTATTAGAATAATTATAAATTTTGCTTAAAAAAGAATGATTACATATCATATATTTAGTGTTAGTAATATGATTCTTTTGTTATTTTTAACTTAATATCAAGTTTTTATATAGTTTTAAAATTTAATATTTAGTTTTTATAATTAATCCTTTGTATTTATATATGCATTTTTAATTAGATTTTAAAGTGAGTGACTGAGTGGGAACCTAAGTCTAAACGTAGGGTTTAAATCATATTTTATTGTATAATTAATTAAATAAATAAATTATATAAAAAATTAAATTATTATAAAATAATAAGTTACAATAATGATTTTAAAAGGTAATTAAATTTTAATTAATAATATATAAGTCAAGATTTTTTTTTAATATTAATTAACTTAAAGTTTCCTATATAAAATAATGTTGTTTACTAAATTTTAATTATTAATATATTTTGTAATAATACAATACAATTTTTATATTAATTATTATTTACTAATAATAATTTTTTTTAATTTTTAATATATAATTATTGTAGAATAATGAGTTACCATTGTGATTTTAGTTTAAAAGCTAGCTAACTAATATATAAGTTAGAATTATTTTGTAACATTAATTAATTAAAAGTGTGCTATACGCAATAGAATTGGTAATTAAAGTAATCATTAATATATATAATATAATTTTGATATTTATTATTATATGTACTCATAATATTTTTAAAATATAGTTATTTAGATATTAAAGTTGAGTAGAAACTTAAACTAAAATCCTAAATATTATTTTTAAGTTAAAATTAATCATATGACTAAGTAATTAAAGAACTCTGATAAAAAATAAAAATGTAGTAATTGATTTCCCCTAATCCAGGTTTTATGTACAAAATTTTAGCAATTAATTTTAGAGATAGAAATGAAAATAAAAATTGACAAATCAAAAGTCAAAACTTGAATTTAAAAATAAGAATTTGTAGAAATAATTTCTACATAAAAATGAAACAAAATTCACAAAAAAAAAATTCCAATCTTTGAATTTTGAAGTACTTAATTATTTAAAGTGAATTCAATAATAATAATAATAAAGAAAAATATTTTGAGTCAACAATTAAAAATTGAATTGAATTTTATTATTTTATTTGAATTTAGTTTATGTACAAATTCATAATAAATTATTGATATATATTTGTGAACTTTGATTTTGATGTGTTTTGCTAACAGTTTGTACTTAAAGGTTGGATTGGATGAAAATTTTATTTTAACCTCTTACACTTTGTAGAGATAATTATAAAATAAAAATTATATAAAAATAAAGAGTAGAAGAACGAAATGAGTTGGTAGTATTTAGTTTGCGTGCACTGCATATGGTTGTTGAAAAGAAAACTCACAAGTGTCGCAGCAGCATATTTGTACACACCTAACGAAATTGGCTCAAATGTTGGCAACCAAGTTTCTGCAATAGGAACCGAAATCCAGAAACAACCAAATCTCTCTCTAGTCTCTCCCTTCCTCCCTCCCTGTCATTCTACGCACGTACGTACGTAGTACTTCCTCTTCAACAGTTGGTGTCCACTCCACACCATGGAAAAACATACTCTTCGGAGCAAGAAAAGCTATTCAGACTCAAAATCTTTGAACAAAACTTTACCCACCACAACAATATGCCTAATTCCTCGTATGTATATATATATATATATATTCTCTAGCTCTTTCTCTCTCCGCATTTGCTTGCTGATCTTACCCACCAAGAGTTTAAAGCTTCCCGGTTGGGTCTCTCAGCTGCTGGTTTGATTAGATTGAATCGTGGGGGGTCATCAGTTCAAGGGTCGACGACTGGTGTAATGCACATTCCTTCTTCATTGGATTGGAGGAAAAAAGGAGCAGTCACCAAAGTCAAAGATCAGGGCAGTTGTGGCATGAGATGAGACTATTTTTTATTTATTGATTATTTCTGATTAATAGCTGTAATTACGTATTTTCTCTGTTGACAATTTGCTGAAAAATAAAGTTTGATTTTTTTTTTAAATCTTATTTTATAATATATGCGGTGTTGAGCTTGTCTGAAATGCCATTTTCACTTGTTTTAATCATGGTCGTCACTTTCTTTCTTTGAGTGTAGCAGTTGTTTTAAACTAAACGTCTACTTACTTGTGCTTGCATTTTTAGCCTATTCGAATATTGACGAGGGGATAGTACCGTGTCAGCTTCCTTTTTACCTTTTCCATAATTGTATGAATGTGAGTTCTTTAATTACTTATTTGGCTTTTCCTAGGTAGTTAATTAAGCCAACACGAAAATGAATGAAGAAAGATATATATA
The DNA here is from genome assembly GCA_016801055.1 of Panax notoginseng. NCBI lineage: Eukaryota > Viridiplantae > Streptophyta > Magnoliopsida > Apiales > Araliaceae > Panax > Panax notoginseng. The sequence continues at coordinate 192,701,155 of CM029012.1, forward strand.
TATATATATATATATATATATATATATATATATATATATATATATATATATATTGTGGCAGATACTTAACAATTTACGGCCTGCATAATAATGTGCATGCATTTTGGGTCAAGTGGGAAATAGTATAATAGTGAAGGAACGAGGACATTTCATACTCCATCTCAGTTATTTCGTTACTTACTTATGAAACGACCGACTTAATTTCCATTTTAGAATCCAATTTAGTATATATGCTAGCTGTAGCAGTTGATTCTATATTATAATCAGTTTGGTTGTTTATGTTTCAGATAAGTCTAATCAAGATTAATTTTTCTCAGTGATCATCTGCAACTATATATATATATATATATATAGGACTAATTAATAATGTGATTGATTTGACCGTAATTAATTCTTGTTCATGTGTTGCAATGCCTGCCTTAATTAGTAGTGATATTGTTTTGTTGGGATGATATCCAAAAGTATACTCCAGTAGCTGGTCAATGGAAGGTATAAATCAAATTGTCACTGGATCTGTTACCCCCGTCTTTCTGATCGAGCAGGAGTAGTTGCCAATCCATATATACTAGTAATCATGTTGATGGGCATTATTCAAGTTTTGTTTGCTATTAACTTTATTAAATAATGTTACTCTCGTATAAAAAAAAATCACATATTACTCACATACACACGTGTATATTGCGGGTCTTACATGTCAGGCGTGACCAACAAGATACATGTAATGACTTTTAGTTTCAAATTTAAATTGATCAATAAATTTAGAATTTGTATCACTCCCCCATATTCGTCGTCTCATTTATTTATTGTTCAAATTTTACCCATTTATGCGTGTTTAATTTAATAATGATAACATGACAATATAATTATAAAAATAAACTTTAGATATTGTATGATTTTATACTACAAATCGTATATATGTATTTCTGGAAAAATTGAAAATTAATTTTCTTTAGAAACAAAATATTCAGTTTCATGTGAATTGATCCGCATTTGGTTTCATATAGTAACTAACTTGTGCTCCACAAGATATAACACCATTTCCACCACCACAAATATAATTTTCCACACATTATCCACAACTCTTAATAATTCATCTGTCCCCTCTAACAATCCAATTCCAATTCCAATTCCAATCCACCGGATATTAGAAAGAGAGAGAGTATAATTCCACCAAACAAAAACACTCAACTTATTAAAACACTTCTTCTTCTTCTTCTTCGTCCTCTTCGAATCTCTTCGCAATGCTGCCCTTCTTCTCCCTCTGAAGTTCTCTTTCTCTAGTCGCTAAACTATATCAATGGCTCTTCCCCAACTCCTACCCTCTCATTCTTCTTCATCCCTCACTCCCAAACCCTACTTAAAACCTAATAACTCCATAAACCCTAACCCTAAGTTTCTCTCTTCTCCTCCGTCCCTCCATTACCGGCGTCGGCAACCTAATTCTCTCCGCTGCTCGGCCTCTTCATTCTCCGAGAAACACCACACTGGTTCACCCACAAACGATGTTGTCGAGCTTCCTCTCTTTCCTCTCCCACTGGTTCTCTTTCCCGGCGCTATCCTCCCCCTCCAAATCTTCGAATTCCGATATAGGATGATGATGCACACTCTCCTCCAAACCGACCTCCGATTCGGCGTTATTTACACCGATGCCACCACCGGCACCGCCGACGTGGGTTGCGTGGGCGAGGTTATCAAACACGAGAAGCTCGTGGACGATCGATTTTTCTTGATTTGTAAAGGCCAAGAGCGATTCCGAGTTACGAAATTGGTTCGGACGAAACCGTATTTAGTTGCGGAGGTGAATTGGTTAGAGGACCGGCCGAAAGAAGGGGAGGACGATTTGGAGGCGTTGGCGAATGAGGTGGAGAACTATATGAAAGACGTGATTCGGCTCTCGAATCGATTGAATGGGAAGCCTGAGAAAGAGGCGCAGGATTTGAGGAGGAATTTGTTTCCGACGCCGTTTTCGTTTTTTGTGGGGAGTACCTTTGAGGGGGCGCCGAGGGAGCAGCAGGCGTTACTGGAATTGGAGGATACCGCAATGAGGCTGAAGAGAGAGAAAGAGACCTTGAGGAATACCCTTAATTACTTGACTGCCGCGTCTGCTGTGAAAGATGTGTTTCCTTCTTCATCGTGAGAGAGAGATGATAATTAGGTATTGCTGCTTACACAAAATGATGTTTCTACACACTATAATAATTTATGAATTAGTAAATTTTTATTTGTAGGATGTTTGATCCTTAGCACCAATTATATACCTGTGACTAATTAAATGTGTTTTGCTAATATAATGCGAGGTATTGGTTAACAAAATTTGCTGGATCTTGAGTTAGTATGAAAGGATTAGAAGAGCATGAATACATTTTAGTTGTTTCCTAATTGGTTTTTTCTTCCTGTGCTCAAAAACTCGAACTTGGGTCTCTTAGGTAGAACTTTCTTTAATACTCCTACTACTGTTTATAATAAAAATAAAAATCAAGTGTGTTAATTTTCAAAACACAGGAGTTTAACATGCTTGATGAACACTTCAAAAATAATGATAAGAAAAAAAGGATCAAAAACAGAGAATGAAGTACCTCTCTAAAACTTTAGCAAAGAGAACTAGAACAGAGAGAGAGAGAGAGAGTGAGAGTTTCAAGAACCTATTTAATACACAGGATGTAACTTATATTACCGGGGCAGGGGAGTGAGGAGTCAGTAGCCCTTTGTTGATACTACAACCTAAGTTAACAAGGGAATATCCGGTTTGGGTTTGCATTATCCATTCATCACTGCCAAACGTATGGGGTGCATGTGGTCAAACAAATACGTGCTTCATACCACCCTCGAAACTATAAAATTCATTTTTTACAAGGAAACGTGTACCATAAATTAAAGGAGATGTAGCAAGCGTCACCTCAAAATTTCTAGCAAAGTGTGTTGTTGTATAGAGATTTTTGAAATTTCAAGTGAGGTGTGTGAGAGAGAATTATTTGTGTTCAGGAAGCTGGAACCATGCTGGTTGCTGCACTCACTTAATAACCAGAGAGGTACGGGGGATGAGTAAGGGAATGTTGCTCTTGTTGTAAGGTGAGGTGGAGTAATTTTCTTAGGCATAACATGATATGGGATACAGTTCTGTACCAATTCAGAATCCTATATTTACGTGTTCCGAGGGTATGTAAGCTCGACACAAGTTGATGTATTAATTCTCTTGCTGAATACTAATGTGATAAATAGGGAGTGCATTCCTTTCAATTTGGTGGTGGTTACAAAATCTAACAATTTACACAGCAATTCCCGCGCCCTCCCGCCATAGTAGTAATAGAAGAATAGCAGATAGACTTGTAAACTGATGGAGAGAACGTGCTAACTTTGATCCGTGACTGCCTTTATCTCTTGCCTATTCTTCTTTCCTGTTCTTCTTGCGCTACTTACTCAGATTTTTTTATCCTTGCATTGGCCTCGAGGAACACTATGAGGTCAAAATGATCTAATAGAAAAAATATCATATTTTATTCTATTGGTATATTTTCTCCTCTTTATTTTTATTTATTTTATGTTTTACAAGTATTTTGGTGTTTTTACTTAACATTTCTCCTCTTGGTCCCACTATTAGACATGGTGACTAGTTCAGAAATTTATCTTAATAAACTGATATTTTATTTTCCCCTTCTACCCTCTGTTGGTAGTCTCAAATAAACTTGGAACTCCAAGTGATGCTCTTGCAAGTTAAAAATTTAAGCAACAATGTTTTAGTACTAACCTTTGGAATTGTTTGTTGATGCTTAAAACATTGGGATTGTATGCGGGTCTATCAACAACCATACACATAATTTGGTATTTCATTTTATATCTATTTTTTAGTTGCCAAAACATTTTGTTAAAATTAGTAGTAGGGAGTAAATTTTTTGTGTCTTTTGGTGGTTGGAGGAAGAAGAGTTCAACTTTACATCTTTGGTTGATTAGGTGATAAGTAAGGTCTTGATTTGAACATGACTGACTAGTATGGAGGAGCTGGCTTAAGCAGATGCCTAGGCAGACTGTCAAAGGCCTCATCATTCTATCAAAGGGTAAGATGGAACTTTTACTTGTGCTCGTAGTTTGGGAATGTTTTAAATGTAACTTTTTTTTTTGTTTTTTTTTTCCCTTTATTTGAAGAGAATCTCATGCACCCAAGTCTTATGAGTTTGATATTTTCACGTTAGGGTCACTTACTAGTACTAGAAGTATTAAGTTGGGACTTGCTAGACAAACTTCTGGATGCAGGGAATGGTCACTCACTCCCAAGTCCCAATCACCACCACCACCACCACTACCAACCTCCACATTGACCCATAATATGGGCCAAAAAGCCCAACATACATGTAGCACCAATTGAGCCTCTTTTCTGCCGAGTAAAAACACGTTCCAAGTTGTCGAAGATTGTCTAACTAAATATTACTCCCTCCATCCTATTATATCTGACATTTTAGAGTATTTTTTTTCCTCAAAATATTTGACGTTTTACAAAACCTATAATATTTTGCCTATTTATTTTCCTTTTGTACATTTCCTTCTCCACCACCATTAATGACTATTTAATGCTGCCGTTCACTTTTTCTCTCCTTTTTCTCTCACCAAATCCATGGGCTTTAGAAAGTGAATGGGATGGATTTAATGCTGACGTTCACTTCCTTCTCACTTTCTACCGTTTCCGTTGATCTCGCCTTTAGAAGTTCATACCTTACCAAATTCATTCCATTCACTTTCTCTCTCCTTTTTCTCTCATATATATACCAATACATCTAGGCCCGTCGATCGTTGCTTCAAATTTAGAAAGCATAAAGCTGCCATCGCCGGTTAATGGAGTTAATGTAGTCGCCACTGGCAAAGATTTCGTCGGAAAGCAGTTAAATGATGATGATGAGTGTTTTTGTTTTGGAGGCCAACAATCATAAGCTTTTTAGAAAGCATAAAGCTGTCATCGCCGGTTAATGGAGTTAATGGAGTCGCCGGTTAATGGAGTTAATGGAGTCGCCGGTTAAATAAATTGTCTTTGCACACAAAGTATTAATTAAGGATAAAATAGTAAAACTGTATCTATTTTTAATTTATGTGAAAATCTCTAGAATGTTTGATATAATGGGATTGAGGGAGTAAAAGATTCTTATTTTTGAAGCCATATTATTCAATTTTGTTGGGAGGAGGGAGGAAGTGTTAAAATGGTGGAGGCTTTGGTGATGGGTTTTTATTCAATTTTGGATCCAGCAAAACCAACAGCTGGCCGGTTCTCTTGGTCCTGCAGGGCCCGGAGTGTATATACAGAGGAGAGGACCTCCACTTGCTGAATTAATCTAGGGGGATATTTTTTGTTGACATTGTTAGTGACATTATTATTTTATTTTATTTTTTGATTTTTTTTTGTAGTACCTCTCAAAAAATGTATAGTATTTATTCTAATTGAATTTTTTATAAAAAACAGTATTTTAGATAATTTGGATACATACAAGAAACAGGGTATGTACAGTCTGTACATTCCTGTTTCTTTTCTGTATCCAAATTATACCTAAAACATAATTTTTTATAAAAATTTCAATTAGAATAAATACTATATATTTTTTGAGAGGTACTAAAAAAAAAATACCAAAAAAAAAATAAAAAATGTCGCTACTCAGTGTCAAAAAAAAATGTCACCGCAGAAGTACTCCCACTCGCTGAGTTCAATGCTCTCCCCTTTTGACCGTGACGTGTTTGTCCCTATATCAGCATTTACTTCTGAGCTAGCAATGTCAGTCAATTCCTTTTCCATTTGAGTTTGTACTGATACACGCAGAACCATGCGCAGTATCACCTTGTTGCTTGATTTGAGCTTGCATTATTATTTTACATAAAAAAAATTTTATATTTTCACGTGATCCGAGACTCGCCAACAAATCTTTTATTTAAACTTTAAATTTATTACTCCCTCCATCTTAAAATAATTGACGTTATAGGGAGTTTAAAATTTTTTAATATATTTGACGTTTTCAAGTTTATAGGAAGCATTAATTATAATTTTTCTTTTATTGCCCTCAACTATATGGAGTATTTCATTTATCTGGACAACTATATAGAGTACATCTTTTTTTAATTAATACAAGGGTAATTGTGATAATACATATCAATCTTCATGACAAAATTAGAGTAATAAATGACTTCTTTAATAAGTGTGAAAACCTTCAAAACGTCAATTATTTAGGGATGGGAGGAGTATTAGAGCATTCTCAACAGTTTTTCTAATAAATTTTTTATCTCCAACTTTTAAAGAATACATCAACAAATCATTATCCAACATTTTTTTTATATTTATTTAACTCTCTAGTTTAATCTCTATATAGGATTTTACTCGAAGATAAAGAAGTCAAAAAACCGTTCTCTATATATGTAAAATGACATTTCACACCCTCATGACATTATTATTACATGATTTTTTTACTATTTCATTTTCAAATTATAAAATAAATATTGACTTATTTTTTAAAAATTAATTTCAAATGTATTCAAATTTAAAATTGATATAAATTTATTTAATTTATGTCCATATAATTATAAATATTATAAAAGTACTACTCCCTCCGTCCCATAATAAAAGTTCTTATTACTATTTTGAGTAGTCTCATATTAAATATCAATTTTCCTTTAATAACTAAATTTTTACACATATTTTCCTTTTGTACCCATAACATTAAATATCTCATATTTTTCTTATTTTAATTCTCTCTCCATATTTAATGACATTATTATGGATAATTTTGTCATTTTATTCATCTTATTAATATACGTAAAAAGTCCACCAGGACTTTTATCTTTGGGACGGAGGGAGTATTAGTTATAAAATTTATTATTTTTAAAATTTAAATGAATCGTATTAATTTTAAATTTAAAAATATCACAGATTAATTTTTTAAAAATTAATATTGATCTTATGTACATTTGCAACTACAATCCATTCAATAATCACTCCATAATTTACTTAAATTTTAAAACTAAATAAAAGTTATTCTACAGTGTAATACAATTGTAAGACCCCAACTTTTATAAATAAAGATGAATTTTCTATAAATATCATTTTTGAATATTATGGAGTTAATTTGATATAATGTTATAGTTGTGGATAATATTTATAAATTTTGTAAAGTACGCAAGTTGTTATATCATATTCGATTGGTCGGGGAATATTCGTTTTAACAGGGAATATTCGTACAACGACACAATCATTGGTGGACCCCACAACGGAATTATTGTCGGATTGAGAAAACGACAAAAATATTTTATTAAAAATAACGGCGGAAGTTTTACCATTGTTACTGTTGAACTACTCGGTAGCAAAAGTACAGTAATACGTGTGGTTGCATAGTAGCACACGGTATTGATTATTAATGCTTATGTGAGAAGTCACTCAGTTTGATTCAATTATTGTCAGTTAATAATATGAATTATTTAGCGATAATGACGTTTTGTTTTATTCGTATTATTAACATAATAAAACAGAAACATCTTTTTATATAAAACAGAATACTTTATTAAAGTTGTTCTATAAATAGAATATATTATATTTTATTTAAAAGATTTTTCTTTAAATATGGACCGTCAGATTAAAGTAATCAATCTGGACCGTTCATGGATTAGTTACTATGCATTCTATTTTTCTATAAATAGCAGCTCATTCCTTCATTATTTCTTACGAATTCACTGAACTCTAGAGAGAGAAACTATAGAGAGAAACTATAGAGAGAGAGAAGAAGAGTATTCTGCTACTTAACTACTTCCTTATTTCAGCTCGTCTTTAAAACGGTAAGGGGTGTTATTCTTTCTTATTCATGAAGAGAACTGTTGTTATTCCATTTCTTATTATTCTGTTGTAATAACCTGTATACGCGGATCTACCCTATACTTGGTGACATTCTTCTATTATTCTGTTGGAACATCATGTCTGTGTGTTTTACACCGGACCTGGTTCCGTTTTTATTATTATTCTGTTGGAACATCCTGTCTGTGTGTTTTACACCGGACCTGGTTCCGTTTTTATTATTATTCTGTTGGAACATCCTGTCTGTGTGTTTTACACCGGACCTGGTTCCGTTTTTATTATTATTCTGTTGGAACATCCTGTCTGTGTGTTTTACACCGGACCTGGTTCCGTCTTGTTATTATTCTGTTGGAACATCCTGTCTGTGTGTTTTACACCGGACCTGATTCAATTATTTATTATTCTGTCGGAATATCCTGTCTGTGCGTTTACGCCGGACCTGGTTCCATTATTTATTATTCTGTTGGAATAACATGTCTGTGCGGTCTATCGCATGCATGGTGATTTCTTTTGTTATTCCATTCTTTATTATACTCAGTTGGTTAAGTTTTGACTTCTATACTCCATGAAATTTGTGGAATATCCTTGGTAATTGCGGTTCATTCAGTATCTTTTCATGAAAATATTCTTCTAAGTATTCTTGAATTTTATTCCACAAAGCAGTATCATGTTGACAATTTGGACGTTGTTAATTATTGGATAAATTAATTCTTGAACTTGTTTTATTGAATTCTTATATCATTGTCATCATCCTCATGTTTATAAAATGTTGAAAGTCATCTGTGGCATGTAGTGCATAGATGAACTTGGTATGATTATGACCAGGGATTATTCGGAATAATCATGACCGTAATGTTACAAATGATGTGGTAAAAGTCATCATTGGCCCGTAGTGCATTGATGGACAGTTGTTGGCATGATCATGACCATTAATGAATACACGAATATCCTTGGCCGTAGGGCAGGGGTGATTCGATGATGTGGATTATTTTATTAAGCTGAGTCTCAGCGATCACAGTGTTAAAAAACTTTTTAAATCATAAAAGATAGTAAAGTTTATTTTCTACTTGACTCTTTTAATGGATTGCTTGTTCCGCTGCAGTTAAACTTGATGTCTATTATATTTTATCAGTTTAACATTGTTGAAGGCTAATGATAATTTATTCTGCATTATCTTAGTCATAATATTTTTTACTGGGCTAGTTGAGCTCACCCTTTCTTTCACTGTTCTCTTCAGGAAATGAGAACGTAGCTGGGGCAAGTCGGGGAACGGAGTGATGGTTCGAATGATAGTATTAGTTAGTAGTCCTCACTATTCTATGTAATAGTGTGTTAATAAATGTAATGAGAACTCCTTTTGAGTATGAATACTTTCTAGAAGATAATATTTGTATTCAAACTCGCAGTTTATGTTTTGTCATATTGTACACGACAGTTGTATTAGTAAGTTGTATTTGTATTCTGTACTTTGTATCTGACGACCCAAGATGGGTGATGTATACCTAATTTTGGGGGCGTCACAGTTGGTATCAAAGCTTAGGGATATGATCCCTGGCTAAGATGTGAGAATAGAACTAGGAGGGGAGAGACGGGGAATTCCTTCGCTAGAATGACCTACCTAAGTTTATTTACATGGTATTTAATTGGTCGGTCATAATATAAGGATAATATATGACATATCAATTAACTTTTATTTTGTGGCAGTATCTGAAAATGACATCTGAGAATGTTGAGAATAGCAATGGAGCACAGGCGACTGTTGATTCACCACATATCAATAATCAGGATAATGTGCATCAGGAAGGTGACAATCCTCATGCAAACAACAACACTGACCAGATGATGAATGATGGAATGTTCAGAAACTTTATGCAGTTCATGCAACAGCAGGCGAGAGCGGCTCCTGTCCAAAATATAGGTGGAAACACTGAAAACTCTCGGACGGTCACCACTAAACAGTTCAAGGAGCTGGGACCACCAGAGTTTAAGGGAGAGCCAAAACCACTTATAGCGGAAACATGGATAAAGCAGATCACCAAGATATTTGATGTCTTGGGATGCTCCGAGGAGCAAAAGGTTCCCTTTGCCGCCTTTATGTTGCGAGGAGAGGCAGATTACTGGTGGGAATCGATTAAGCGTACTCAACCTGCCGCACTGAAGATGTCTTGGGAGAAGTTCCAAGAGCTGTTCAACGACAAATACTTTCCTGAAAGTATTCGTCACATGAAGGAGGTGGAATTTATCAAGTTGGAGCAAAACAACATGACCGTGTCGCAGTACGAAGCCAAGTTTGCTGAGTTGTCCCGGTTTGCGTCCCACTTGGTGGATAATGAAGAGCGAATGACGCGAATGTTTTTGCGAGGTTTGAAACCTGAGATACGTCAACATCTTATTTCTTATAAACTGTGTTTGTATTCAGATGTTGTAAATAGGGCTCAGTTGGTGGAGCGCGATAACGAGACAACGCAACCAAAAGAGAGCAGCCGGCAAAATGATAATACCAGTGAAAGCAGTCATCGAAGCGGTGACAACAAGCGTGGAGGGAATCAACAGGCCAGAAATGGTAACCACTTCGGTGGTAATCAGGGCCAAAATAATAAGAATGGTCATTTCAAGAAAAGGAGATTCAACAATGATGGAAAGACGTTAGCACCAGCACCCGTTGTTAAGGAAGGAGAACGACCACCTATCATATGTTTCAAATGCGGAGGGGAGGGGCACATCAATCCAAACTGCGCGATGCCATCTAAAGCATGTTATAATTGTGGAAGAGAAGGTCATTTAGCTCGATTTTATCGTTTACCAAAAACAAGTTCAGCCAAGATGGAAACACCAAAGGCCGTCCCAGAAAAGTCAAAACCGGTAGTGCAAGGGAGAGCGTTTGTTGTGACCTCCCAGAAAGCAAGGAACCCGAATGAGGTCATCACGGGTAAGCTTATCATAAACTCTAACGAAGTCTATACTTTATTTGATACCGGTTCTACCCATTCTTTTATTTCTCCTACTTGTGCTCATCGATTAAATTTGATTCCGGAGAAATTAGACTTTGACTTATCTGTTGAAACTCCATTGGGAGAAACCTTCATTACATCCACGATTTATAAGTCTTGTTTGGTTCAAGTTGGTACCCACACATTACCTGTCGATCTTATTTCATTAAAAATACTTGCATTTGACGTGATTCTAGGGATTGATTGCTTAACTACTTATCATGAAAAAATTAATTGTTTTCGTAAGGTTGTTAGCTTTCATATTCCTAATCGACCTATTATGCGAATTCAAGCAACCAAACCATTAAAATCAATCGCTGTCATCTCAAGCCATAAAGCTATTCGTTTATTGAAAAACGGATGTCAAGCTTTCTTAGTTCATGTCACAAATCTAAACAAAAATACGTCAGCTTTGAATGATATTTCTGTTGTTAATAAATTTCCTGACGTATTTCCCGAAGAACTTCCTAGCCTACCCCCAGAGCGTGAAATTGAATTTTGTATCGACCTTGAACCCGGTACAAAACCCATTTCCAAAGCCCCATATCGAATGGCTCCTATTGAACTTCAGGAGTTAAAGACCCAACTGCAGGAATTGTTAGACATTGGTTTTATTCGTCCTAGTACTTCTCCTTGGGGTGCTCCTGTTCTGTTCGTGAAGAAGAAAGATGGGAGTATGCGACTTTGTATTGATTATCGGGAGTTGAATCATGTCACCATAAAAAATAGGTACCCATTACCACGTATTGATGACCTGTTTGACCAGTTGCAAGGAGCACAATTCTTTTCAAAGATCGATCTTCGTTCTGGATATCATCAGCTGAAGGTTAGAACTGAGGATATTTCAAAGACTGCCTTCAGAACTCGGTATGGGCATTATGAATTCTTAGTTATGTCTTTTGGATTGATTAATGCTCCTGCTGCCTTCATGGATATGATGAACATGGTATTCAAGAAATATTTGGATCACTTTGTGGTCGTCTTTATCGATGACATCCTTGTTTATTCCAAAAGCCGTGAAGATCATGAGCAACACTTGAGGTTGGTACTCCAAAAGCTTCGTGAATACAAACTTTATGCCAAGTTGAAGAAATGCGAGTTCTGGCTGGAAGAGGTAGCATTCCTTGGGCACGTAGTATCAAGTCGTGGAATATCGATTGACCCGGCAAAGATTGAAGCTATTCAAAGCTGGGAGAAACCTAAATCAGTGACCGAAGTACGTAGCTTTCTTGGTCTGGCTGGTTATTATCGGAGATTCGTGGAAGAATTTTCTCGAATCGCTACTCCATTAACTCAGCTGACTCGGAAAGATACAAAGTTCGGTTGGAGCGAAGAATGTGAGCAGAGTTTTCAAGAACTTAAGAGGAGACTCATTTCAGCACCTGTTCTAACAATACCATATGGCTCGGAGGAATTTGTCATCTACAGTGATGCTTCGAGCAAAGGGTTGGGATGTGTTCTCATGCAACATGGAAAAGTTATAGCCTATACATCAAGACAACTCAAGGAATATGAGAGGAATTATCCTACTCATGATCTAGAGTTGGCAGCTGTTGTCTTTGCACTTAAAATTTGGAGGCATTACTTGTATGGGGAGAAGGTGGAGATCTTTACGGATCATAAAAGCCTTAAATATTTCTTCACTCAAAAGGAACTCAACATGCGACAACGACATTGGCTTGAACTGTTGAAAGATTATGATCATGCCATTCAATACCATCCTGGAAAAGCGAACGTGGTAGCTGACGCATTGAGTAGAAGATCATATGCAAGTACGAGTGCGATATTGTCAACATAAAGGCCCATTTTGTGTGATTTGCAAAGGATGGAGATAGAGTTAAAGACTCCAGGGACCCATGTGATGATGGCGAATATACGAGTAGAACCGACTTTAATCGATAAAGTTAAAGCTGCTCAAGCTACAGACCTGGAGCTGATGCGTATAAGGAAGAAAGTGCAAGAAGGTGCTATGCCGGAAGCAATAATCGATGAAGAAGGAATACTTCGAGTCAACTCCAGACTTTCTGTTCCTAACAACCCTGATTTAAAGTATGAAATCATGATGGAGGCGCACAACACACCGTTTGCAATCCATCTTGGAAGTACCAAAATGTATCATGATCTTCGTCATACATTTTGGTGGAGCAATTTGAAGAGAGAGATAGCGTTGTTTATCTCAAGGTGTCTAACTTGTCAACGAGTCAAAGCGGAGCATCAAGTACCAAAAGATCCATTGCAACCACTTGAAATTCCAGAATGGAAGTGGGAGCACATTACTATGGATTTCGTTACCGGTCTTCCTAGGGTTTCTCAAGGTATTGATGCGATTTGGGTCATTGTTGATAGATTGACCAAGTCTGCTCATTTCTTACCGATACGAGAAACTTGTACTGTAAGACCCCAAATTTTATGAAATAAAAGTATTCAATTTTTCTTATAATTACTATTTAGTAAATGGTTAAATTGATAAATGTTAAAGTTAAGGGTGATATATGATTTTTTTTTCGAAATACATAAGTGGTTATAAAATATTCATTGTTGTCGGGGAATATTCGCTTGGTCGTGGAATATTCTTACTGTCGGAGAATATTCGTAAGACGGCGCAGTCTTTTGTGGGCCCCATAACGGAAAGCGATTGGATGAAGAAAACGACAAAAATAAGTTGTTTATAAATAACGGCGTAGTTGTTAGCGTTAATACTGTTGGAATACCCGGTGGTTAAAACACAGTAATACGCGTTGTTGCACAGTAGCACACGATATTGCACCAATTATTAATTCTTACGTAAGAAGGCACTACTTAATAATTGTTACAGTAATTACTGTTCAATATTGTATTTTATTGATTCAATAATTGCTGCGTTGATATTTTATATTACTGTTGTTTTAATAATTGTCACTACACAGTATTTGCTATTATCGGAACAATAATTCATATTATCTGAATAATATTATTAGATAATATTATTGGCAATGTCTAGAAAGTTCTGTCTAAGGAGAGGTTTGGTCATCTAATTGCGCGCCAGTAAGGAGAGATCCTTATTGGAAAGCCCCCTCTTTCCTGGGAACGGCCTGGTTGCCAGTACTGTGATTCTGTAATATTATTTGTGTATAATTAATTATTGATTTATATGATGAGGAAAATATTAATTTTATGTGGATATAGATGGAGAAAATTTTTAATGTGATAATTGTTGAAAATTAATATTTTATCTTTTTCTGATAAAATAATTCATTTAAATATATTATTTTAATAATATATTGATGGTGATATTTTTATAATGAATGTGGGATATATGAGTATATGAGGAGGAAGAGTATTTTTGTGGCATTAAATGATTAACACATGTTTTGTGTGTTGGTGGACATAATTCTTGACCGAAAATTTATTATTGACTGTAAAATCGTCCGTTTATGGATTTCGGTCAATTTCTGTTTGGAATTTGGAAAAACTTTCTTCTGCAAAGTTGTAGAGAATTGAATTTCCTATAAAAACTCGCAAGATTTGAATTTTCTGAATAAAGGGCTATTTATTATGAATTATTGAAGTTCTGAAGTTCTGAAATAATTAATTTTTGGAAGTTTTATTTATTTTTATTAACAAAAACGTTTTTTACACTTTGGTGGGCCCCACTTGCACATGTTGATGGCTGAATCCAGATTTTCAAAGGTGGGCTAAGGAAAATTTATAATTATATTATTATTTTATTAAATTTTCTACTTTGGTGTTCTAAGCAATTTCTTATAAATAGGTGCTTAGGTTAGAATTGAAAATCACACCAGAAACTGAAGTTTTCTCTCTATTTCTCTCTCTATATTATCGAGTGTATTCTTGTGAATTTTTTTGATATCTTGAGTGTTGATATACGGTGCAAGTTCGTTCAGCGTTATTCTAGTCAGAAGTACTGCTCTTTTGAGGTAAGGGATAGTAAGGGATTGTAAGGGATAGTAAGGGATTATAAGGGATAGTAAGGGATTGTAAGGGATTGTAAGGGATAGTAAGGGATGTTATTTCTTCTTAAATGATATTATTTTCTTCAATATCATTATGCCGAAGTATTGATCTGAACTTTTTATCAAATTTGGAACTTTTCATGTCGGGGTTACTATTCATGAGTTACTATTCATGAGTTATTATTCACGAGTTACTATTCATGAGTTACTATTCATGAGTTACTATTCACGAGTTATTATTCATGAGTTACTATTCACGAGTTACTATTCATGAGTTACTATTCACGAGTTACTATTCATGAGTTACTATTCATGGGTTACTATTCACGAGTTACTATTCATGACAAAATTGGTTTCTTTTTCTAACCAAATTATAGTTGATTTATGAATATTACTCTTGAGATTAAAACTATATGTTGATCATATTATTTTTTTTATCATATATAACATTTTTATAACCCTAATGATGATATTTCTCTTTGACTTGAGTGTAAAGATGGGTAGATTATTGGTATGATCATGACTAGGGTTCTCTTTGTCCAGTAGTGAAAAGTTGAATTGTGACTGGTATGATCATGACCATTGAATTTATAATTGAATATCTTTAGCTTAAGTGCAAAGGTGAAATGATCAACATGGTTATAATTATTGGTTATATAAATTCTGAAATGATTATATATTTCTTTGAGATAATAATATATTTGGCCTGTAGTGTAAATATAAACTATTGAGGAATATCTTTGGCCTGTAGTGCAAAGATGAGTTGTTGATGAATATCTTTGGCCCGTAGTGCAAAGATGACTTGTTGTTGAATATCTTTGGCATGTAGTGTAAAGATGAATTATTGATGAATATCTTTGGCCCGTGGTGCAAAGATGAATTTATTAGTATGATTATGAACAGGAACTGTGATTTGGTATAACCATGATATTTGATGTTTCAGGTAAAGACAGGTGATAAAAATTATCTTCGTCTTGGATGCGAAATTTAGAACTACAATTATAATTATGAGATATTCATATGATTGTGGAAAGGAATTGTTGATTGATGTTACAGGGATAAAATATTGTTGGTGGATTGTTAACATGGAGAAGATAATAGACTTTATAGTCTATTTGACTCTTCTAATGGATTGCTCGTTCCGCTGCAACTATGGTTGAAAAGTTTTATCATCTACCATATGTTCTAAATCTCTGATTTATTACTGATAAAGGCTATTGACAATTTAATTATCTTTAGTCATGATATTTTTTACTGGGCTAGTTGTGCTCACCCTTTTGCTTCACAATTCCTTTCAGGTAATAAGAGTGTAGCTGGGTCGAGCGAGGGTAACGGGGAAATAGAACGGTGGTCTCTAGCTGTGGATGTTCTCCCGAAGCAGTATAGAAAAGTTCATTTAGTAGTTTTATTTGGTGAATCCAATAGGGTAAGGTGTACCCAACGTTGGAAGGGTGATTTGCCACTATCATACAAGATGTCTAACGACATACAACCTCGTGTCATCATAAGACAGGGATGTGATCATCCACTTGCTGAGTATATATACGAGCACTACCTATATAATCTTGGTGTTTGTTTGAAGTATAATTCTCAATTAGAGACAGTAGAGATAATGATATGTCAAGAGAAGACTCACCATTGGAAAGAATATGATAGTAATCTTCTCGTTTTTCTTTGGGGTCTATTGGGTCACCCAAGGATAATTCTGTGGCCATATGATATCTATCATAACCTAGAAGCATGACCTCCCATGTACGAGGGTTTCCTTGAGCACTTCCCAAAGATTCTAATTTCTAAAACAGTTTTTGACTATACCTTTATGTAAGGTGTCATTGTGACGTGCTATCCAAGGTTGGGACATGAGTCACAGTTGGTATATATTTGTATCCAAACTCACAGCATATGTGTTGTTGTATTTTGCACGACAATTGTTGTAATAAAGTTGTAGTTATTTATCTGTACCATGTATTTGGCGACTCAAAATGGGTTGGATGGAATGGACCTGTTTTGGGGGCGTTACATATACACTTGAACGTCTTGCTCGTATGTACATAAACGAGATTGTAAGACTGCATGGTATGCCAGTATCCATAGTTTCTGACCGAGACCCAAGATTCACTTCACGATTTTGGGTTAGTTTACAAAAAGCTATGGGCACAGATTTACGATTTAGTTCAGCATATCATCCTCAGACGGACGGACAATCAGAGAGGACTATTCAAACTCTTGAAGATCTATTAAGACTCTGTGTCTTTGACTTCAAAGGAAGTTGGGACAAGTTCTTACCATTGGTGGAGTTTTCCTACAACAACAGTTATCAAGCAAGTATTGGCATGGCTCCATTCGAAGCATTGTATGGAAGAAAATATCGTTCTCCAGTATGCTGGGATGAGGTGGGTGAAGCAACGTTGTTGGGACCGGAGTTGGTACGTATGACTACAGAAAAGATTCAAACGATCCGACAACGTATAAAAACCTCACAAGATCGACAAAAGAGTTATGCTGATCTTCATCGAAAGGACGTAGAATTTGATGTAGGAGATCATGTGTTCTTACGTGTTGCTCCATGGAAAGGAGTTACGAGATTTGGAAAGAGAGGAAAGCTCAATCCTCGATTCATCGGTCCATTTTTAATCCTCGATCGAGTAGGAACTGTGGCTTATAGACTCGCTTTACCGCCAAGTATGTCTCGTGTTCATAACGTTTTTCATATATCCATGTTACGCAAATATGTGGAAGACCCGAACCACATTATTGAGTTAGAACCGGACGAAATAGCGGAGGATTTGACGTATGAAGAAGTTCATGTTCAAATCTTGGATAAGAAGGAACATATTCTACGCTCCAAGGTTATACCTCAAGTCAAAGTTTTGTGGAGAAACCACGATGTTGAGGAAATGACTTGGGAGTTAGAATCTGAAATGAAATCAAGCTATCCTTACCTCTTCGACATACCAGGTACGTACCCTAATTTCGAGGGCGAAATTTCATAAGAAGGGGAGGTTGTAAGACCCCAACTGTTATAAATAAAGATGAATTTTCTATAAATAT
Organism: Panax notoginseng; assembly: GCA_016801055.1. Classification (NCBI taxonomy): domain Eukaryota; kingdom Viridiplantae; phylum Streptophyta; class Magnoliopsida; order Apiales; family Araliaceae; genus Panax; species Panax notoginseng. The sequence goes on from CM029012.1 coordinate 192,718,959, forward strand.
CATTTTTGAATATTATGGAGTTAATTTGATATAATGTTATAGTTCTGGGTAATATTTATAAATTTTGTAAAGTACGCAAGTTGTTATATAATATTCGATTGGTCGGGGAATATTCGTTTTAACAGGGAATATTCGTACAACGACACAATCATTGGTGGACCCCACAACGGAATTATTGTCGGATTGAGAAAACGACAAAAATATTTTATTAAAAATAACGGCGAAAGTTTTACCATTGTTACTGTTGAACTACTCGGTAGTAAAAGTACAGTAATACGTGTGGTTGCATAGTAGCACACGGTATTGATTATTAATGCTTAGACCTGGCAAAATCGGCCCAGGCCCGCGGGCCGGGCCAGCCCGCCCGTTAAAAATTGGGCTGTGGGCTTCACTTATTTGGCCCATCAAAAGCTGGGCCGTTTTGGCCCGGCCCAATGATAGCCCGGCCCGTGGGCGCTCGGCCCGCCCGGCTTTTAAAAAATCTCTATCTGAATCGGTGAATCCTCTGATTTGTGATCTCTAAATTCTAATCTTTATCTCCTTAACTGGCTATGCCGCTAACTGCTAAGGCATAAAAAGTAAATACAAGACAGATTAGGCTATGTATTATCGGTCACTATATATCCAGAGAGAGAAAGAGAGCCGAAAAGATCTGGCTCTTCATCACTCTCGGCCTCTCGCTCTTCAATTCTTCATCAAATGAAACCGTCGACCACACTTTCGCTCTTCATCAAATGAAACCTCGCATCGTGTAAGTTCTTAGAATCTCATTTCTCTCTAAAATTATTTCCTCATATCTTTCGCTAACGAGTTTATTCGTTTTATACTAGGTGCTACTTTCCCGAAAATCTGATTTTCGATCTATTCATAGAAAAGTCCGGTGGCTTTAGATCGTGTGGGGGCTTATCTGGATTTTTGAAGTTATGATCTGCAGCGGCGGTTGCTTGGGGCTATTTGGCGTTTCAGATCTTGGTGGCTTTTCTTGGAATGGGTTTGTGGAAGAGGGATTCGTTGATCTGGTTTTGTTTATTCCTGTTCATTTTCTCCATAAACCAAATCTTGAACTGCTTCTTTTAATGTTCAGATTTGGAGTTTCATTACTGGTCCTGTGTTTGAAATATATTTTATCTAATCGGTTTTGTAATCTGTTCATGGTTCCATCTCAGTTTGATTTGGACTTTAATGTTGATTTATTTTTTAAATTTGGCTGATTTGGTGTTCTATTTTGTTGGGGAACAATCTGTTTTAGTTTTATTTTGTTTGATTTGCTCGGATATTGGATGTCTTGCTGGTTATTATCTCTTGGGGATGATTTGGTCTCCTCTGTCAATTGTCGGTGTTTGATTGGCTGAATTCTGATGTCTAGTTGGATCTGTGCTACTCTTTTTATGCTTGCCGGCGTTCATGGTGTTCGACGACCTTTCGTTGCAGCTGTAATTGATTGTTCATGGTGTCTGGTTTTATGTTTGTAGTAATTGATTGTTCATTTACAGATTTTTTTTATTAAAAAAAAAATAAAAAAACCCGCGGGCTGGGCCGGGCCGGCCCAACCCGGGCCACGGGCGGCTTAATTCTAGCCCATCAAAACCCGGGCTATTTTAGCCCGGCCCGTTGATGGCCCGGCCCGCTGATAGCCCGGCCCGTTTGGGCCAGCCCGGCCCGTTTGCCAGGTCTATTAATGCTTATGTGAGAAGTCACTCAGTTTGATTCAATTATTGTCAGTTAATAATATGAATTATTTAGCGATAATGACGTTTTGTTTTATTCGTATTATTAACATAATAAAACAGAAACATCTTTTTATATAAAACAGAATACTTTATTAAAGTTATTCTATAAATAGAATATATTATATTTTATTTAAAAGATTTTTCTTTAAATATGGACCGTCAGATTAAAGTAATCAATCTGGACCGTTCATAGATTAGTTACTATGCATTCTATTTTTCTATAAATAGCAGCTCATTCCTTCATTATTTCTTACGAATTCACTGAACTCTAGAGAGAGAAACTATAGAGAGAGAGAAGAAGAGTATTCTGCTACTTAACTACTTCCTTATTTCAGCTCTTCTTTAAAACGGTAAGGGGTGTTATTCTTTCTTATTCATGAAGAGAACTGTTGTTATTCCATTTCTTATTATTCTGTTGTAATAACCTGTATACGCGGATCTACCCTATACTTGGTGACATTCTTCTATTATTCTGTTGGAACATCATGTCTGTGTGTTTTACACCGGACCTGGTTCCGTTTTTATTATTATTCTGTTGGAACATCCTGTCTGTGTGTTTTACACTGGACCTGGTTCCGTCTTGTTATTATTCTGTTGGAACATCCTGTCTGTGTGTTTTACACCGGACCTGGTTCCGTCTTGTTATTATTCTGTTGGAACATCCTGTCTGTGTGTTTTACACCGGACCTGATTCCATTATTTATTATTCTGTCGGAATATCCTGTCTGTGCGTTTACGCCGGACCTGGTTCCATTATTTATTATTCTGTTGGAATAACATGTCTGTGCGGTCTATCGCATGCATGGTGATTTCTTTTGTTATTCCATTCTTTATTATACTCAGTTGGTTAAGTTTTGACTTCTATACTCCATGAAATTTGTGAAATATCCTTGGTAATTGCGGTTCATCCAGTATCTTTTCATGAAAATATTCTTCTAAGTATTCTTGAATTTTACTCCACAAAGCAGTATCATGTTGACAATTTGGTCCTTGTTAATTATTGAACTTGTTTTATTGAATTCTTATATCATTGTCATCATCCTCATGTTTATAAAATGTTGAAAGTCATCTGTGGCATGTAGTGCATAGATGGACTTGGTATGATTATGACCAGGGATTATTCGGAATAATCATGACCGTAATGTTACAAATGATGTGGTAAAAGTCATCATTGGCCCGTAGTGCATTAATGGACAGTTGTTGGCATGATCATGACCATTAATGAATACACGAATATCCTTGGCCGTAGTGCAGGGGTGATTCGATGATGTGGATTATTTTATTAAGCTGAGTCTCAGCGATCACAGTGTTGAAAAACTTTTTAAATCATAAAAGATAGTAAAGTTTATTTTCTACTTGACTCTTTTAATGGATTGCTTGTTCCGCTGCAGTTAAACTTGATGTCTATTATATTTTATCAGTTTAACATTGTTGAAGGCTAATGATAATTTATTCTGCATTATCTTAGTCATAATATTTCTTACTGGGCTAGTTGAGCTCACCCTTTCTTTCACTGTTCTCTTCAGAAAATGAGAACGTAGCTGGGGCAAGTCGGGGAACGGAGTGATAGTTCGAATGATAGTATTAGTTAGTAGTCCTCACTATTCTATGTAATAGTGTGTTAATAAATGTAATGAGGACTCCTTTTAAGTATGAATACTTTCTAGAAGATAATATTTGTATTCAAACTCGCAGTTTATGTTTTGTCGTATTGTACACGACAGTTGTATTAGTAAGTTGTATTTGTATTCTGTACTTTGTATCTGACGACCCAAGATGGGTGATATATACCTAATTTTGGGGGCATCACAACAATTGATAAATTATACTTTGTTTTTATAAATTATAAGATTATTATTAATTTTTATAAGTTAATTTGATGCATTCTCAAACTCAACAATCCTGCTAAGAATTGTAAAAATAATTAATTTTATAAGTATTAGTATTTTTTTTTTCTAAACAAGTTACATGTATTGATTAAATTTATATTAATTTTATATTTAAAAACATCACATAGTTGCTTCAAAAAAGATTACGAAATTAATAACGATTTTATAATTAAAAACAAGAGGTTGTAATATATTATATTTATCATAAGCTCTAATATATGAAGCCAATACAAAAGTCAAATAGTTACAACCGTAAAAATATGATTTGAATGTTAAAACTTTTAAATTTTATTATTTAAAGAATTAGAACATGTTGAGTATATAGCGAAAATATTAAATCTAAAATGACCCAATAACATTATAAAATATGGATAAAGACATGATTGCAAATGGTATTAGTATGTGTAATGAAAGAGGAGTCTACCGCTATTTTAGTGTAGTGGTGGTGGACAAGACAAGACAAGACAACTTTTATTCATATGGACGGGAAAGCGACGAGTCCTTCTACGCCGACCGGCGTTTTCCGATCGGGGTAGTGACCGGCCGGATTTTTTTTTTTTTTTTTTTTTTTGGCTTTTGATTACAAAATAATTAATGTGATTTATTGGAACTGAAATTTTATAAAATGCAGTGATTTAGGCGTCCGTTTGGATACACGTAACAAACAGGTTATACAGTCTAAATCACTGCATTTTATAAAAATTTCAGTTCCAATAAATCACATTAATTATTTTGTAATCAAAAGTAAAAAAAAAATAAAAAAATAATAATAATTCCGGCCGGCCACTACCCCGGTCGGAAATAGCCGGTCCCCCAAGACTTTTTCATTCGGATTTCATTTCATATACTCCGGCTAGAGTTCAAAGATAAACAAATTCCAGCTACATACATAGGTACCAACCAGGCTATCAAGATTAGTAGAATACCAAAGCCATAACTCATACACAAGTTAAATACTTAAAAAAAATTATTAAGGTCTATTAATTTTTACTCATCTTAAATTTATATTTTAATTGTTAATCAGAGTATACAACATGTATTACTTTTTCAGTCTCACTTTTTATTTATTTTTCCCCACAAAAAAATAGAGTAAGAGGCTAGCTATTATTGTTTTACTAATATCCTACTCCTTCATTTTCAAAAGACGAGATAAAATACGTAAAGTAAAAAGTAAATATGTTATTTAATAAAGTTCATTAATGTATAAAAAATAAAGTATTCAGTCATCAATTTAGGATAAATTTTATTATTTTTATTTTTATTAATATATATACAAATTATACCTATTGAACATGACATGTACCCTATCATATACCCTAAATTTTAATGACCATTCGTTCTTTGTGCAACACATAATATACGTAAAATTTTAATTATGCGCAATTTACAATATCTAATGCTGACTTTTAATTCAAATATATATGGGGACTGATTATAGTCACCATTGTGAAGATAAAATTATTTGTACAACAGATTTCAGCCGTCGATCGGTAAAAATGACCTCCTGTTTGTAGTTTAATACGGAGATATCGCAGTTTAATTCTGCGGACGGAAAAATAATCCCAAATACCCCGCTAAATTTAATTTTTTTAAAATTTTTTTTGAACTCCGCAGTATTAAATTTGCGATTGCCTTGGGCCTATAATTTCTATTTGATGAAACTCCAAAATTGAAGTCGGGCTCTGACGAGAAGAAGAGATAGAATCTCACTTTACAATCCACACAATTGAAGTGTTGACAGAAATATTAGAAAAATGTCGTTAATTTTAATATTATAATAATATATTGAATATTTTGAAATTTATCGTCAACAATATTAAAACGCGGATCTTGAAGGGCGTTTTGGTAATTTTAAATTTGTATTTTAGTTGTGCGGACTCCGCAGTATTAAATTGCAAACGGAAGAAAATTTTCGCCGTTAAATTTATGATTGTATGATTATGATTTGTTGTAAAAATAAATTTAAATTTACAACGTTAGCTATTAATATGTCTCATATATATATATATATATATATATATGATAAAAATAGAGATACACAACTGTGTAATTTTTAAAGTTATACGGTCTACTATGATAGAGTGATTTTATATACTCCCTCCGTCCCATAATAAAATTCTTTATTACTATTTTAGATATTCTCATATTAAATGTCCATTTTCTTTAATAACCAAATTTTTACACATATTTTCTTATTATACCCGTAATATTAAATATTTCATACTTTTTTTATTCTAATTCTCTCTCCATATTTAACGACATTATTATGAGTAATTTTATCATTTCATTTATCTTATTTATATGCGTAAAAAATTTATTAAAATTTTTATCCCGGAACGGATAGAGTATATAATATACACACGTACTCTTTTTCAAGTTATAACATGGAGGTCAAGAAAAGAATTAAATATGGTGGCGGGTGTCATTGTCCTTGGTCCATCGAAAGCCGTGGGAATAATTTTATCAACTTGGTCTTTAACAAGACTAGAAGGAGCTTATTTATTTTTAGGGTACTTTATAATAATATATAATATTTAATAAGTAATTATATTATTAATGTATCAATAAAATAATTATAAAAATAATATACTTTTTATATTTATTTATAATATTAGTGCAATTAGGATTTCTTAATCTAGAAATATAGTATAGGATTCAATTCATAATAATAAGAAAATCTAAAATCAAAGAGAAATAACTATCATAATTAATAATTTAAATTCAAATATCTTAGATCTAACAACAAAAATAAATTCAAATTCAAAAATAATAATTCATATTCAAATATTCAAAATTTGGCAACGTCATCTTCCTCTTCTCCTTCGCCTGTCATCTTCCTCTTCCCTTTCGCCGGTGAGACCCGATTTCATGTACAGGAGAAAAAAAGAACACTGCATAGGAAAGAGATAGATAAGAGAGTGATGTGTAATGTAATGTTGATAACCAAACCTTATTAAAAAGGTAACCAAACTTTTATATTTAGGTAACTAAACTTTTATACCAAGATAACCAATCTACCTCTACACATGCAGTATGAATTGGTTACCTTGATCTGAAAGTTTGGCAACCAACTGCATGAAGGTTTGACTACCAACTGCATCACATTCAAAATAAATTGAAAACCTAATAACATTGAATTGGTTACCTTAGTATGAATGTTTGGCTACTAACTGCACTTTGAAAAAATTCCAAGTGTGGAGGTGGATCAATATATTCTCCATTAATTGTTATGTAAGATTAAAAAAGAGAGAAATTAGAAACAACACGGAAAAAAGGATAACATACTGAATTTGTGTTTCTAAGAGAGAGATGAAGAGTTCAAAGACATGTATTGCTGATGAAATGCCCTCCAATGGATTCTCGCTCTAAAAAAATCTCGTATTTCCTCTTCTTCTTATTTCTCAGGTGGACCCTCTGCCAAGGTCATTGTTATGCTTTATCCTCTTCTCCCTAATGACGATTTCTCTTCCACTCAGGTTGGTAACCAATTCTCACTCTGTATGCATATATTATATATTCTAGGATTTCAATGTCCATTTTAATTTATGCATTTGCAGCGTGACTTTTATTGAGATGAAAGAAAGTTTGATATATGATTTACTTATTAATTTTTTAATTTGATAAGTAAATCAATACTAATCTCTTAAATTAAGGAATCTTAATTGCATACTAATTCTCTAAATTAAGAAATTTTAATTACACTAATATTATAAATAAATATGAAAAATATATTAATTATATAAATATTTTATGAGTATACTGTTGTTGTAATTATTTTAAAAAATATAATAAAATATGTAAAACTGTTATCATATTTTCCAAGTACTCCTACTGTATTTTACTTACACGTGCTACTTATTTCTCTCAACGCCAGCTTGCATGCGCTTTGAGCCTACGCTATTAGTACCTCTCTCGCCGTATTAATTACTCCATACTTTTGCACCCCCCCCCCCCGGCCCCCCGGCCCCCCGGCCCCCCGTATAATCACCTTATTTTCAACGTCAATACATATTTTTAACTCTCATCTTCTCGTTTATACTTATGACATAGGGGATTGCGTCACGTAGCGCCTAAGACGATATAATGGCATATCCTGTAATTTTTGAATCCTATTATCCTATTTTCGTAATATCAATGAGCTACGTTACTCTATATAAGTAGAGGCCAAGGCCTAGGCTCGGTCATTATTCAGTTACGGGTTGTGTTAAAAAAAACGCATCGCAAGTTAAAAGCTTTGTTGTAAGAGAAATTGGATTAGGGCTTCTTTTTGACAGAGAAAAATGGCTGCTGAAGAAGGACAGGTGATTAGCTGCCACACCATAGATCAGTGGAATGATCAATTCGAGAAGGGCAAAGCGTCCAAGAAGCTGGTATTTTTTTCCTTCTATTTTACTATGTAGAGTTCTTGATTTCCATTTTTCATTTCTTTTTCTTTTCATTTTTCAGTGGTATAATTTCTTAAAATATTGAGTCAGTTTGGTTGTTTTGTTCTTATAAATAATGGGTTGTGTTTGTTTTTTTTAGATATGAAGGATAAGAGTATGTTCAGAATTTCAGAAATATGTTAATTTGTTACGTTTATGTATTTTTGGTATTTGATTTCATTATACTAAAGGTCATTCTAAAAAAATATGGAATTTATCCTTGCGATTATTGTTATTAGAATTCTAGATGCATTTGTCGGTTGGAATACAGATGGTCTAGGTTTGGGGCTTTTTGACCATGGATTGTATCCCTACCATCTGTTGAAATGGAGGGGCTAATTGGTTTGGTTTAAGGTTTGAGATTGATATTGGAGAACTCTGTCATCACTTGAATTCCAGGATTTGGAAATGTAATTGTGATTTTGCTAAATATATATATATATATATATATATATATATATATATATATATATATATATATATATATATATATATTACTGATTTGAGTTTTAGTTATTAATCTTAATGAATTTTTTTGGCATGTTTTCATATCAATATAGTCCAGTCAACACAGGTTGGAGGACTAATATGTCATGTTTGCTAAGGCTGACCATGATATTATCCCCATATACTCATTTACTTGAGGTTGTAGATATGGGTGTATATGAATTATCCGTCATTTTATATTTCATTTTAATCAAGTTATGTATTCTTAAGAATGTGGTTGCAATAATCATGTTGGGTTTTGACAAACTAATTGAACTTTTTGATAGGTTGTGGTGGATTTCACGGCTTCATGGTGTGGGCCTTGCCGTTTCATTACCCCAATTCTGGCAGAGCTAGCAAAGAAAATGCCTAATGTCATTTTCCTTAAGGTGGATGTGGACGAGTTGGAGGTAAACAAATATGAGGCCTATCTATAAGGACAGTGGGTTTCTGTATTCAATCAACGCTTTATATTTTCTTAGCTATTGAAGTTTTGTGCAAGTATAGTCTGTTACTTATGTTACTAGTTTTCTGTTCACAGCCTGTTTCCAAGGAATGGTCTGTGGAGGCAATGCCAACCTTTATCTTTCTGAAAGAAGGGGACCTTGTGGACAAGGTTGTGGGTGCAAAGAAAGAAGATCTCCAACGAACAATTGTCAAGCATGCCACCACTGGTACGGCTGCTACTGCAAGTGCTTGAGCTTAATGTCTAGAGGAGATATGTAAACTAGCACTAGCTTTTCTATCTGTCGTGTTAATGATAATGTAGCCATGGATTCTGTTAGTTTCCTGGCATATGGGGTATTTATGTGTGAACTCAGTTTTATTGTGGATGCTTGCTGTTTTAACAATGGATTATGTTGCACGTTAATAAAAAGTTATTATCTGTTAAATTCTCTTCTTGTTGGTGTTGATAAATGATAGGTGTTAAATTTCGTAGTCATTGACGAGACGGCTACCTCTTGTGGTCACAGAGGTTGGTTCCATGTTGTGGAAGTTGAACCTCCCAACAAATAAAAGTCAGCATCTACAAACAAAGGGCTGAAATGCTGGGCATTCGTTTGTCCCCCTCTGAGGAGGTCAATCAAATAACACCCTTAAAAAGGATTGCAACAAGGAAATTTTTCTGAATTGTTAAACTGGAGCTTTGATTTGGATAACTTTTTTCAAATGTCCTCGATTAAAATTCTGGTTACACCGGTTTGATGAATTTATTTAACTACTAGTTGATAACAGATGCAATGGACTAGTTTGAAGAATAAATTAATTTATTAAATATGCGATGAGAAATATATTTTTTTCCAATAATTTTTTTTAGAACACTTCAATAGCATTCTTTGGCGAAGCAAATTTATCACAATTGAGTTATTTAAGATAATAAAATGAAATAAACAATACATTTTTTGACTGCGGTCAAAAACCTAGGGAATGCATTTACTAGTATTTACGTAAAGTTCAAAAAATGATAGATATATTGATAAAATACTAATTGTTTCTCACATTTAGTGAATAACAAATGCAACCACATGCAACATGCAAAGCAAGTAAATAAACAAATAAAAATGAGATTCTAAGGATGCAATTGATGTGGCATTATAATAGCTAAAATTTAATAGTTGAAAATTGAACAAAAAATTCTCAAAATTAATGGGCATATATGGATCGAACATGAGACAACGTGGATAAAAGGATTTAAATGATTCCAAAAACTCTGATAGCAACATCTTCTCCCTCTCAATCAAATATATAAGTTTCATTCAACCTAACAAAATAATGAAATTTTTTCAAGGAGGTAAAAACACAATGAGATGCAAAATGAAATTTACTACTTGACATACAACTATTTGTTGAATTGGCAACAGCTATAGACATGAAAACCATGAAGTTTAACGGCAAGTCTGAGAAGGATTCGTGCAATACAAAGCAAGCGAGATTTAGTAAACATCAATCTATAACATAGCAAATGGAATGAAGAGTGGCGCCTTTGTGGTATATAGATTAGTACATTGAGCTCGATGAAAATAAATAAGAATACAATAATAGAAAGTAGAACTCAATGAAAACCCCAGCTTGATGAATATATACCAAGTAATAGAAGTTTTTGTATATGTTTTTCCGCCTTTGTTTCTAGCTCATTTTGCATTTCTATCTCTGCAGTCTGAAAGTAGCATTTTCTTCAATATCAGTTGAATTATGTTAGTGTTTGCAGCAGAGTGAGCCCATATTTTCGATTACTGAAGACAACATATAAATGTATAATGCTCGAACTATCCCTGACATTATGAGGTTTTAACTATGCATTAGTTCCCTTCTAGCTCCTGTCTTCAAGCCTGCTTAATTTCAAGCCATGAACCATTAAAAGGATACATAATTTGATTAATTGAGCTACACCTACAGTCCTACCTTAAAAGAAGAACTTAAGCCAACTGCAATCCAAACCAATTGATTTAAAGATATATTTAGTTAATCTATAGAACTTCTATGGCTCCATAACACTTCATATTGCATTTTAATCAGAACAAAATTGTCAGCGATGCAAAGTTAGGATTTATATTGATATAACTGAAAAAAATAAAGTATAACAAAAAAAAAATCAGCAAAGAATACAGACCTGTAAATTCACAAGTATGTGGCATTTAGAACAAACTCTATGTGGCATTATTTCAAACACTTACAATGCACCAAGTCAGTCAAAGTAAGTAATAGTTATAGCACCCAATATTGATAAAATGTTTCATCAAATTCAAGATAAAGAAATTATAATCGCCAAGACTTGCATCACCTGATTCTGTTATTTGTTCTCTATCAACTACGCCAATTGAGGTCCTGGAATTATTTTAAACCCAAAAGAATGCTGGAGGGCAAGGAAGAGATGTCAAAGATGTAGCAAATAGAAATATCATTCAAGAACATATGATTGTTTCATATATAGCAGTATGTCTGATAACATATATTTAATATCCAATGAAAATTGAATTGAGAACAAAGTGTCCATTGATATTTGAGTGGCAACATAAATAATAATTTATATAAATACCAAAAAATAAAAAGAAGAAGAAGAAAAGAGAGCCAGTCTCTGATACAGAATACATAATACAAATATTTTAACAGTAACATGCCATAACGTACACCTTATAAGCCAACTATTACAACAGGAAAAATCATATCAAGGATATAACCATTTTGAAAGAAAACTCTTAAATCACAATTATAAACACATTCAGAAAATATAATGGTATACTAAAAATATTTTTTTTGGGGGTGGGGGTGGGGGAGGATCATAAGCTTACTTTTCTATGTTAACAACAGAAATTACCAAAATTTCAACGACTCAAAGCTTACTCCTATTTTTACATAGAGATAACCCTTCAAATAGAAATCAGAAAGGATCGTGGAAGAGAAAATGAAATGTTAAAGCTATAAGAGTTTTATCTACAGTCCATTACACTAAATTTGAGCATTATTACTTATACTTTTTATATGATAGTAGTACATAATAAAATTATACTTGAGTTTATTAAGAAAGACTTTTCCTTTCTTTCTTTTCAGTTTCTTTTCCTCACTTGATCTTTCCAGCATCCAAACAGAGACTAAAAGTATTATAAAGAAAGCATAAAACTACCTGACTAAAACCAACTAATTCTAAGCTAAAATTAAATAAAATTTCGTTAAGTGACTTTTTTAATCGATTCAAACACCCATCAAAGAAATAATTTGTTACCCATTAGAGAGGTTTCGTTGAGGTTTTTGCTCGAAAGAACCTGATCCGTTGGATTGACATTATTCACCATCTTCGATCAAACGCTTCTGGATCTTCGTCTCATACTATGCATCAGATTTCAGAACACACATCATATCATCTAAAATAAACTACAACAACTATACGCACAATCCAACTTCAAATTAACTCAATAGGAGTCACCAAATTGCATACAAATATAAATGCTACAAATTCAAAAAAAAAAGGTAAAAATAAACAATTTACAATTATGTAAAACTATTTAATTTCATGTACAGGATAGTAAAATAAGAAAACTTTTAATTCCAGTATGAGATCTCTTGAACGATGAATGAGGAGATGATGATAAAAAATAATGGGGGCTTATATTTTACATGAAAAGGGAAGATTTTGTTCCGAAAGTTGGGAATTATTCACTTCGTTTAGTAGGATTTCATCAAAGATTGAGAGGAAGAGAAGTCATCAAAGAGGCGATTGTTTATATGAATGAAGCGATCGAGGAAAAGAAGAGAAGGAGTCGGTCGTGACCTTGTGCCCTAATTAACTTTTAAATCATGAAAGCTTTATATATTTTTTCAAAATACCGCATTAGGTTTCTCGATAGGTTAAGAAGATAGAAGGAAGAATTGAGCGTTTGATGTGAAATTCATATGCTGTTAGCTAAGTAAGTGTTTCGTGCGAAGAACAAATTTATTTTTAGTTCCCTATTTATTCTCTCTCTCTCTATATAATGATTATAAAATATTTTATTAAATTTTAATTTCACTTATTATAGAATGATTACAAACTTTGCTCAAACAAACAATTATGAAAGACTTTTTAATTGAATGTCAGTAATATATATATATATATATATATATATATATATATATATATATATATATAAAATTTAATATTCAGTTTATATAGCTTATAAATTTAGTATATAGTTTTATTTTTAATATTTCAAATTTATACATAGTTATATAGAGTTAAAAAATCAGTGAAACCTAAAAGCTGAACTTGGTATTTAATAAATTTTATATGACATAAAATTGTTCTAAATTAATATGTTACCATCATGATTTTTTGTATTTAATTGTAACTTAAATTTAATAACTATATATAAGTGAGCTTTTTTTTTCTAACATTAATTAACTAAAGATCTCATGTCTAAAATAAAATTAGTAATTAAAGTTTAATCATTAATATATTTTGTAATATATATATACAATTTTAAATATTAACTATTATTTTCTCATAATATTTTTTATATTTTTAATATATATTTATTTAGGAATAAATTTTTTATAAAATAATAAATTACCATTATGACTTTTAGTTTTAAAAATTAACTAAAGTTTAATCACAATATAAGTCATAATTATTTTTCACATTAATTAACTAAATGTCTCCTATATTAGTTATTATGTAATCATAATATTTTACCTATATTTTTAATATTTAGTTATTTAGAGTTTAAAGTTGAGTAAAATAAAATTCTAAACATGTTTTTTAAAGTTAAAATTTAGGGAATTACAATTTCAACGAGAAAAAAAAAATGATATTTCTACATGGCATCATTCACATGAAGGTGGGGTTCACTTACTATTCATGTGAGGAAAGTGAAATATCAAAAATTTTCTAAAAATATAAATTCTCAAAATTTATTGTATTACTAAGTAATTAAAGAACTATAAAATAAAATTATTATAGAATAATAAGTTAACATTAAAGTTTGTAAGATCATAAAAAGAACTTTGATTCTCTAACATTAACTATTAATTATTTTTAATAGCTAATAATTTCACAAATTAACTTACTAATTGGACATTATTTAGTTTAATTTTATTATTTAATTATTTATTATTAAAATCTTAAAGAATCAACAAAAATCTTCATAAAACATGTGACGCCCCCAAAATTAGGTATACATCACCCATCTTGGGTCGTCAGATACATAGTACAGAATACAAATACAACTTAATAATACAACTGTCGTGCTGTGAGTTTGAATACAAATATTATCTTCTAGAGAGTATTCATACTCAAAAGGAGTCCTCGTTACATTATTAACACACCATTACATAGAATAGTGAGGACTACTAACTAATACTATCATTCGGACCATCACTCTGTTCCCCGACTTGCCCCAGCTACGTTCTCATTTCCTGAAGAGAACAGTGAAAGAAAGGGTGAGCTCAACTAGCCCAGTAAGAAATATTACGACTAAGATAATGCAGAATAAATTATCATTAGCCTTCAACAATGTTAAACTGATAAAATATAATAGACATCAAGTTTAACTGTAGCGGAACAAGCAATCCATTAAAAGAGTCAAGTAGAAAATAAACTCTACTATCTTTTATGATTTAAAAGATTTTCCAACACTGTGATCGCTGAGACTCAGCTTAATAAAACAATTCACATCATCGAATCACCCCTGCACTACGGCCAAGGATATTCGTATATTCATTAATGGTCATGATCATGCCAACAACTGTCCATCAATGCACTACGGGCCAATGAGGACTTTTACCACATCATTTGTAACATTACGGTCATGATTATACCGAATAATCCCTGGTCATAATCATACCAAGTCCATCTATGCACTACAGGCCACAGATGACTTTCAACATTTTATAAACATGAGGATGATGACAATGATATAAGAATTCAATAAAACAAGTTCAAGAATTAATTTATCCAAGAATTAACAACGTCCAAATTGTCAACATGATACTAATTTGTGGAGTAAAATTCAAGAATGATCAGGAGAATATTTTCATGAATAGATACTAGATGAACGCAAATATCAAGGATATTCCACAAATTTCATGGAGTATAGAAGTCAAAACTTAACCAACTGAGTATAATAAAGAATGGAATAACAAAAGAAATCACCATGCATGCGATAGACCGCACAGACAGGTTATTCCAACAGAATAATAAATAATGGAACCAGGTCCGGCGTAAACGCACAGACAGGATATTCCGACAGAATAATAAATAATGGAACCAGGTCCGGTGTAAAACACACAGACAGGATATTCCAACAGAATAATAACAAGACGGAACCAGGTCCGGTGTAAAACACACAGACAGGATGTTCCAACAGAATAATAATAAAAACGGAACCAGGTCCGGTGTAAAACACACAGACAGGATGTTCCAACAGAATAATAGAAGAATGTCACCAAGTATAGGGTAGATCCGCGTATACAGGTTATTCCAACAGAATAATAAGAAATGGAATAACAACAGTTCTCTTCATGAATAAGAAAGAATAACACCCCTTACCGTTTTAAAGAAGAGCTGAAATAAGGAAGTAGTTAAGTAGCAGAATACTCTTCTTCTCTCTCTCTATAGTTTCTCTCTATAGTTTCTCTCTCTAGAGTTCAGTGAATTCGTAAGAAATAATGAAGGAATGAGCTGCTATTTATAGAAAAATAGAATGCATAGTAACTAATCCATGAACGGTCCAGATTGATTACTTTAATCTGACGGTCCATATTTAAAGAAAAATCTTTTAAATAAAATATAATATATTCTATTTATAGAATAACTTTAATAAAGTATTCTGTTTTATATAAAAAGATGTTTCTGTTTTATTACGTTAATAATACGAATAAAACAAAACGTCATTATCGCTAAATAATTCATATTATTAACTGACAATAATTGAATCAAACTGAGTGACTTCTCACATAAGCATTAATAATCAATACCGTGTGCTACTATGCAACCACACGTATTACTGTACTTTTACTACCGAGTAGTTCAACAGTAACAATGGTAAAATTTTCGCCGTTATTTTTAATAAAATATTTTTGTCGTTTTCTCAATCCGACAATAATTTCGTTGTGGGGTCCACCAATGATTGTGTGTTGTACGAATATTCCTGTTAAAACGAATATTCTCCGACCAATCGAATATTATATAACAACTTGCGTACTTTGCAAAATTTATAAATATTACCCACAACTATAACATTATATCAAATTAACTCCATAATATTCAAAAATGATATTTATAGAAAATTCATCTTTATTTATAAAAGTTGGGGTCTTACAACCTCCCCTTCTTATGAAATTTCGCCCTCGAAATTAGGGTACGTACCTGGTATGTCGAAGAGGTAAGGATACCTTGATTTCATTTCAGATTCTAACTCCCAAGTCATTTCCTCAACATCGTGGTTTCTCCACAAAACTTTGACTTGAGGTATAACCTTGGAGCGTAGAATATGTTCCTTCTTATCCAAGATTTGAACAGGAACTTCTTCATACGTCAAATCCTCCGCTATTTCGTCCGGTTCTAACTCAATAATGTGGTTCGGGTCTTCCACATATTTGCGTAACATGGATATGTGAAAAACGTTATGAACACGAGACATACTTGGCGGTAAAGCGAGTCTATAAGCCACAGTTCCTACTCGATCGAGGATTAAAAATGGACCGATGAATCGAGGATTGAGCTTTCCTCTCTTTCCAAATCTCGTAACTCCTTTCCATGGAGCAACACGTAAGAACACATGATCTCCTACATCAAATTCCACGTCCTTTCGATGAAGATCAGCATAACTCTTTTGTCGATCTTGTGAGGTTTTTATACGTTGTCGGATCGTTTGAATCTTTTCTGTAGTCATACGTACCAACTCCGGTCCCAACAACGTTGCTTCACCCACCTCATCCCAGCATACTGGAGAACGACATTTTCTTCCATACAATGCTTCGAATGGAGCCATGCCAATACTTGCTTGATAACTGTTGTTGTAGGAAAACTCCACCAATGGTAAGAACTTGTCCCAACTTCCCTTGAAGTCAAAGACACAGAGTCTTAATAGATCTTCAAGAGTTTGAATAGTCCTCTCTGATTGTCCGTCCGTCTGAGGATGATATGCTGAACTAAATCGTAACTCCGTGCCCATAGCTTTTTGTAAACTAACCCAAAATCGTGAAGTGAATCTTGGGTCTCGGTCAGAAACTATGGATACTGGCATACCATGCAGTCTTACAATCTCGTTTATGTACATACGAGCAAGACGTTCAAGTGTATAAGTTTCTCGTATCGGTAAGAAATGAGCAGACTTGGTCAATCTATCAACAATGACCCAAATCGCATCAATACCTTGAGAAACCCTAGGAAGACCGGTAACGAAATCCATGGTAATGTGCTCCCACTTCCATTCTGGAATTTCAAGTGGTTGCAATGGACCTTTTGGTACTTGATGCTCCGCTTTGACTCGTTGACAAGTTAGACACCTTGAGATAAACAACGCTATCTCTCTCTTCATATTGCTCCACCAAAATGTATGACGAAGATCATGATACATTTTGGTACTTCCAGGATGGATTGCAAACGGTGTGTTGTGCGCCTCCATCATGATTTCATACTTTAAATCAGGGTTGTTAGGAACACAAAGTCTGGAGTTGACTCGAAGTATTCCTTCTTCATCGATTCTTGCTTCCGGTATAGCACCTTCTTGCACTTTCTTCTTCATACGCATCAGCTCCAGGTCTGTAGCTTGAGCAGCTTTAACTTTATCGATTAAAGTCGGTTCTACTCGTATATTCGCCATCATCACATGGGTCCCTGGAGTCTTTAACTCTATCTCCATCCTTTGCAAATCACACAAAATGGGCCTTTGTGTTGACAATATCGCACTCGTACTTGCATATGATCTTCTACTCAATGCGTCAGCTACCACGTTCGCTTTTCCAGGATGGTATTGAATGGTATGATCATAATCTTTCAACAGTTCAAGCCAACGTCGTTGTCGCATGTTGAGTTCCTTTTGAGTGAAGAAATATTTGAGGCTTTTATGATCCGTAAAGATCTCCACCTTCTCCCCATACAAGTAATGCCTCCAAATTTTAAGTGCAAAGACAACAGCTGCCAACTCTAGATCATGAGTAGGATAATTCCTCTCATATTCCTTGAGTTGTCTTGATGCATAGGCTATGACTTTTCCATGTTGCATGAGAACGCATCCCAACCCTTTGCTCGAAGCATCACTGTAGATGACAAATCCCTCCGAGCCAGATGGTATTGTTAGAACAGGTGCTGAAATGAGTCTCCTCTTGAGTTCTTGAAAACTCTGCTCACATTCTTCGCTCCAACCGAACTTTGTATCTTTTCGAGTCAGCTGAGTTAATGGAGTAGCGATTCGAGAAAATCCTTCCACGAATCTCCGATAATAACCAGCTAAACCAAGAAAGCTACGTACTTCGGTCACTGATTTAGGTTGCTCCCAGCTTTGAATAGCTTCAATCTTTGCCGGGTCAACAGATATTCCACGACTTGATACTACGTGCCCAAGGAATGCTACCTCTTCCAGCCAGAACTCGCATTTCTTCAACTTGGCATAAAGTTTGTATTCACGAAGCTTTTGGAGTACCAGCCTCAAGTGTTGCTCATGATCTTCACGGCTTTTGGAATAAACAAGGATGTCATCGATAAAGACGACCACAAAGTGATCCAAATATTCCTTGAATACCCTGTTCATCATATCCATGAAGGCAGCAGGAGCATTAGTCAATCCAAAAGACATAACTAAGAATTCATAATGCCCATACCGAGTTCTGAAGGCAGTCTTTGGAATATCCTCAGTTCTAACCTTCAGCTGATGATATCCAGAACGAAGATCGATCTTTGAAAAGAATTGTGCTCCTTGCAACTGGTCAAACAGGTCATCAATACGTGGCAATGGGTACCTATTTTTGATGGTGACATGATTCAACTCCCGATAATCAATACAAAGTCGCATACTCCCATCTTTCTTCTTCACGAACAGAACAGGAGCACCCCAAGGAGAAGTACTAGGACGAATAAAACCAATGTCTAACAATTCCTGCAGTTGGGTCTTTAACTCCTGAAGTTCAATAGGAGCCATTCGATATGGGGCTTTGGAAATGGGTTTTGTACCGGGTTCAAGGTCGATACAAAATTCAATTTCACGCTCTGGGGGTAGGCCAGGAAGTTCTTCGGGAAATACGTCAGGAAATTTATTAACAACAGAAATATCATTCAAAGCTGACGTATTTTTGTTTAGATCTGTGACATGAGCTAAGAAAGCTTGACATCCGTTTTTCAATAAACGAATAGCTTTATGGCTTGAGATGACAGCGATTGATTTTAATGGTTTGGTTGCTTGAATTCGCATAATAGGTCGATTAGGAATATGAAAGCTAACAACCTTACGAAAACAATCAATTTTTGCATGATGAGTAGTTAACCAATCAATCCCTAGAATCACGTCAAATGCAAGTATTTTTAATGAAATCAGATCGACAGGTAATGTGTGGGTACCAACTTGAACCAAACAAGACTTATAAACCGTGGATGTAATGAAGGTTTCTCCCAATGGAGTTTCAACAGCTAAGTCAAAGTCTAATTTCTCCGGAATCAAATTTAATCGATGAGCGCAAGTAGGAGAAATAAAAGAATGGGTAGAACCGGTATCAAATAAAGTATAGACTTCGTTAGAGTTTATGATAAGCTTACCCGTGATGACCTCATTCGGGTTCCTTGCTCTCTGGGAGTTCACAACAAACGCTCTCCCTTGCACAACCGGTTTTGACTTTTCTGGGACGGCCTTTGGTGCCTCCATCCTAGCTGAATTTGTCTTCGGTAAACGACAAAATCGGGCTAAATGACCTTCTCTTCCACAATTATAACATGCTTTGGACGGCATCGCGCAGTTTGGACTGATGTGCCCCTCCCCTCCGCATTTGAAACATATGATAGGTGGTCGTTCTCCTTCCTTAACGACAGGTGCTGGTGCTGACGTCTTTCCATCATTGTTGAATCTCCTCTTCTTGAAATGCCCATTCTTATTGTTTTGGCCCTGATTACCACCGAAGTGGTTACCATTTCTGGCCTGTTGATTCCCTCCACGCTTGTTGTCACCGCTTCGATGACTGCTCTCACTGGTATTATCATTTTGCCGGCTGCTCTCTTTTGGTTGCGTTGTCTCGTTATCGCGCTCCACCAACTGAGCCCTATTTACAACATCTGAATACAAACACAGTTTATGAGAAACAAGATGTTGACGTATCTCCGGCTTCAAACCTCTTAAAAACATCCGCGTCATTCTTTCTTCATTATCCACCAGGTGGGACGCAAACCGGGATAACTCCGCAAATTTTGCCTCGTACTGCGACACGGTCATATTATTCTGCTCCAATTTGATGAACTCCACCTCCTTCATGTGACGAATACTCTCGGGAAAGTATTTGTCGTTAAACAGCTCTTGGAACTTCTCCCAAGACATCTTCAGTGCGGCAGGTTGAGTACGCTTTATCGATTCCCACCAGTAATCTGCCTCTCCTCGCAACATAAAGGCGGCAAAGGGAACCTTTTGCTCCTCGGAGCAACCCAAGACATCAAATATCTTGGTGATCTGCTTTATCCATGTTTCAGCTACAAGTGGTTTGGGTTCTCCCTTAAACTCCGGTGGTCCCAGCTCCTTAAACTGTTTAGCGGTGACCGCCAGAGAGTTTCCAGTATTTCCACCTACGTTGTGGACAGGAGCCGCTTTCACCTGTTGTTGCATGAATTGCATAAAGCCTCTGAACATTTGATCATTCATCATTTGGTCAGTGTTGTTGTTTGCATGAGGATTGTCACCTTCCTGATGCACATTATCCTGATTATTGATATGTGGTGAATCAACAGTCGCCTGTGCTCCATTGCTATTCTCAACATTCTCAGATGCCATTTTCAGATACTGCCACAAAATAAAAATTAATTGATATGTCATATATTATCCTTATATTATGACCGACCAATTAAATACCATGCAAATAAACTTAGGTAGGTCATACTAGCGAAGGAATTCCCCGTCTCTCCCCTCCTAGTTCTATTCTCACATCTTAGCCAGGGATCATATCCCTAAGCTCTGATACCAACTGTGACGCCCCCAAAATTAGGTATACATCACCCATCTTGGGTCGTCAGATACATAGTACAGAATACAAATACAACTTACTAATACAACTGTCGTGTACAATACGACAAAACATAAACTGTGAGTTTGAATACAAATATTATCTTCTAGAGAGTATTCATACTCAAAAGGAGTCCTCATTACATTTATTAACACACCATTACATAGAATAGTGAGGACTACTAACTAATACTATCATTCGGACCATCACTCCGTTCCCCGACTTGCCCCAGCTACGTTCTCATTTCCTGAAGAGAACAGTGAAAGAAAGGGTGAGCTCAACTAGCCCAGTAAGAAATATTATGACTAAGATAATGCAGAATAAATTATCATTAGCCTTCAACAATGTTAAACTGATAAAATATAATAGACATCAAGTTTAACTGCAGCGGAACAAGCAATCCATTAAAAGAGTCAAGTAGAAAATAAACTCTTATCTTTTATGATTTAAAAGATTTTCCAACACTGTGATCGCTGAGACTCAGCTTAATAAAATAATCCACATCATCGAATCACCCCTGCACTACGGCCAAGGATATTCGTATATTCATTAATGGTCATGATCATGCCAACAACTGTCCATCAATGCACTACGGGCCAATGAGGACTTTTACCACATCATTTGTAACATTACGGTCATGATTATACCGAATAATCCCTGGTCATAATCATACCAAGTCCATCTATGCACTACAGGCCACAGATGACTTTCAACATTTTATAAACATGAGGATGATGACAATGATATAAGAATTCAATAAAACAAGTTCAAGAATTAATTTATCCAAGAATTAACAACGTCCAAATTGTCAACATGATACTGCTTTGTGGAGTAAAATTCAAGAATACTTAGAAGAATATTTTCATGAAAAGATACTGGATGAACCGCAATTATCAAGGATATTTCACAAATTTCATGGAGTATAGAAGTCAAAACTTAACCAACTGAGTATAATAAAGAATGGAATAACAAAAGAAATCACCATGCATGCGATAGACCGCACAGACAGGTTATTCCAACAGAATAATAAATAATGGAACCAGGTCCGGCGTAAACGCACAGACAGGATATTCCGACAGAATAATAAATAATGGAACCAGGTCCGGTGTAAAACACACAGACAGGATATTCCGACAGAATAATAAATAATGGAACCAGGTCCGGTGTAAAACACACAGACAGGATATTCCAACAGAATAATAACAAGACGGAACCAGGTCCGGTGTAAAACACACAGACAGGATGTTCCAACAGAATAATAATAAAAACGGAACCAGGTCCGGTGTAAAACACACAGACATGATGTTCCAACAGAATAATAGAAGAATGTCACCAAGTATAGGGTAGACCACGTATACAGGTTATTCCAACAGAATAATAAGAAATGGAATAACAACAGTTCTCTTCATGAATAAGAAAGAATAACACCCCTTACCGTTTTAAAGACGAGCTGAAATAAGGAAGTAGTTAAGTAGCAGAATACTCTTCTTCTCTCTCTCTATAGTTTCTCTCTATAGTTTCTCTCTCTAGAGTTCAGTGAATTCGTAAGAAATAATGAAGGAATGAGCTGCTATTTATAGAAAAATAGAATGCATAGTAACTAATCCATGAACGGTCCAGATTGATTACTTTAATCTGACGGTCCATATTTAAAGAAAAATCTTTTAAATAAAATATAATATATTCTATTTATAGAATAACTTTAATAAAGTATTCTGTTTTATATAAAAAGATGTTTCTGTTTTATTACGTTAAGAATACGAATAAAACAAAACGTCATTATCGCTAAATAATTCATATTATTAACTGACAATAATTGAATCAAACTGAGTGACTTCTCACATAAGCATTAATAATCAATACCGTGTGCTACTATGCAACCACACGTATTACTGTACTTTTACTATCGAGTAGTTCAACATTAACAATGGTAAAATTTCCGTCGTTATTTTTAATAAAATATTTTTGTCGTTTTCTCAATCCGACAATAATTCCGTTGTGGGGTCCACCAATGATTGTGTCGTTGTATGAATATTCCCTGTTAAAACGAATATTCCCCGACCAATCGAATATTATATAACAACTTGCGTACTTTGCAAAATTTATAAATATTACCCACAACTATAACATTATATCAAATTAACTCCATAATATTCAAAAATGACATTTATAGAAAATTCATCTTTATTTATAAAAGTTGGGGTCTTACATGAATAATTATGATAGAATTATAAAATAATTTGTTACTATATGATATATCATTGTTAAATATATAATCAATACTAATTATATATTTAACAATGATCTATAGGTATTTTAATTAGGTTTATGAGAATCAATATAAATAAAGGACTTTTATAAGAAATAAAATTGTTATTTAATAGTAAGTTACTCTAAGGTGGACGTTTGTTATAAGTCATTTAAAGTGGTTATCTTAGACACCCAATAATGTGAGTTGGTCATCTTTATAAATCGTGTTTGTTACACTAGTAATTTTATATTTTCGGTAATCATATATCCTGTAAAGTGTCAAAATTTCCCGTAATCAATTAACAAAAAAATATGTGATAATCTAATATTACCGTAGTGGAAATCTTGAAATTTTTATTTAGACAAAAATATCCTTTATATTTAATGACTAGGACACACATATCCTTATTAGTCACAATTAATATTTATTTTTAAATTTTTTGATTTTGTTTGTTTGTTGACATGTTTAGTTTTACTAAAATAATTCATTGTATATACAAAGTATATGATGTCGTTTGTTATTTATTATTATATGTTTAATTTATTATTAACGACATACATAAAAATTTTGTGCTTAATAATTGAATAAATTAGGAATTGTTATTATATATATATATTAAAAAAATTTATACAATTACTAAGTAATACAAAATTAATTAGTTCGATAGTAATTTGATAATTGTTGACTACATTTGACAATAATTATATGGGTGAATCATTCAACTAAAATTGGTACAAAAATATTTTAATAAAAGACCAATATTAAAAAAAATACATAATATTCTCGAATTCATACAAAACACTCCCAATAACAATGATCGGAAATCACATATTCTACCAAACACAAATGACATAATATAATCATTTTCTATTAATGGTAATCAGATACCCAACAATCTGTGTTTAGGTGGGTATCCATCATGACCTGTAACAAATATTTTCAAAATTTATTTTTTATGATCATAAATAATGTATTGGTTATAGTTAAATTGTAGGTTTAAAAATTGTTTTAGTAGTAGTTGATAAAATAAAATCAAGAGATTTTAAGAAATGTTTTATTAGCACTTAAATTATAGTCTCATACCAAAGTACAAGGTACAAAAATTTAGTTTTTCTTTATTATATATGTACATAGATTAGTAAATAGAAAATCAAATTTCAAAATTACAAATAATCGACGCGATTGAAATTTACGCTAGCCTATCTAGCCGACACTTCTGCCTGCAATAACATTTTCATCCCCGATGATTCTTTTTAGCAATCACACAATTATTCATGGGGCCGGCCGGCCGGCCTGCCATTTACATGATGAAAGAGAGGAAGAGAATGGGGCCAGTATAGTATATCTAATGCCCACTTCCTATACTGAAGCCTTATTGGCAATTCATGAATCAATAATAAATCATATCATTAGAGCTCTCATGTTCTCACTGCTTGCTGCTGTTGTATCACATTTCCTTTTGTTGCTGTGTACGAACGATGATAATTACATCGGAAAAATCCTTCATTTTTAACTTCTAATACTTCGTTGAATTGGGTTGATTGGCTGTATAACTCGAACAAACAGCTTCGACAGATAACCTCTTCAACACATTGGGACACGGGTCTGCTTGGAAATAAGTATTAGACGCGGTGACCTCACAGTTCTCCCTCCCTATGCACATCTGTATGGTAGTTATTTAGAAACAAAATCAGTAGAAGAGTTTTAGAATGCATTGCATGGCATACCTTCTCTATGATGACAAGTTAGAAAAGAGAACTCTTCATGTTAGGGAATTACCTTCTCTATGATGGCATGAGAGTTCGGTGAATGGCAAGCTCCCTTCTGAAAACTTCCACAACTTCCCAAAGGAGTCCCAAAGCTTGCAAACTTAATGCTTGATATCGACTGCCCTGGTGCACAACGCAGGTGAAGGTTCACCTGAAGAAGCATTTTTTCTTCACCAGTGTCCTCAATGTGCCAATTCTCAACAGTTGGGTGGTGCTCAAATGCATCAGCACAAACACCTCCTGTTGTTCTTTTCACAAGAGATATCTTTGATGCATCTCCACCTAGTTCTTCAAAAAGTACCAGCAGATTTTGTTTTGGCTTCAACCAAGACCTGGGTACGTGATACCTGATAACCCCAAATTTTATAAGAAACTAGTCAAAAAAAGGTCCGAGAAACTGAACTTTACCAAGATCTCAGTGTAATATTAGAAAGGTTAATCATTTACGCAGTTTTACCATCTTTGAGTTGGTTGACCGCATCCAAGTTGGCATTTGGGAGCACGGTAAGTCCCAGAATAATTGCAGGCACCACACTCACCTTTTGCATATGCCATCCAATATCGTCCTATGCTTTGCCCGTTGATCCACACTTGACCCTTTCCCATGCTTCTCATGTCCAAGGCCAGTGGCTCATTTCCTCCTGGCGCATCAAAGTAAGCCTGCAGCGGAAGGTTACTTTAATGCTGAAGTCTGGAACAAACTTTTTTCACATGTTCTTGGTGTTAATTTTACCTTATACCATGTCAATGGCTGCTGGCCTCGGTTGACTAATGACCCTCCAATCCACTCAACAGCTGAGACTTGACTGGGAGAGACCAAATTCATTGCCTCTCCTCTGAGACCAACCTATTCCGAGGAAGATTACTGTAAGACAATGATGCATGGTTGCGAGTACTAACAATAGACCACTTATATTTTGCCTTACCTTGTAGCTCCATTTCTGCCATGATAGGTCCCTCTTTCCCTGGTCGAGACCTTGCAGTGAAACTGGTCCCATGATTCCTGTATTCCAAGTCTCAAAGTGCAACCCAATGTTCTTCAATAAGAAGGATATTTTTTTAGTGACTAAAATAACTCACTCTGGAAATGAGTGCAATGGTGAATTTTGAGTAAGATAAGTTGTGATTCTTCTGCCCTATACTAATGGTTTATACCATAGCAGTTAACCCTTCTCTAGAAAAGTTAATGATGTTTCTGCAAATGAAGCTATTGGCTGAGAACTCACTGGCAATCCAACAGCTACGCTGAGTAGTGCAATTTTATTTGTTCCAGCGTGCAAGTTGACTGGTCCAGTAAATGTGAATCTCATATTCTCCCGGGTACCATAGGCAGACCCTGTAAATTAAACAATGAATTAGTACTATGATGCCTTATTGCCTTGTACTAATTTTGTCGCGCTAAAAAATTAAGTGGTTAGAAAAGTCCATAGAAAAGATCATCCGAATCTAGTCATTGAACTGAGACGATGTAATCAATCATAGAACCTGAAAGCTGCCCATTGATAAAGACGTGTACTGCGTGGCCTCTTGACTGCACGGTGAGAGTGGGCTTTTGTCCTCCTCGCAGAAATGATTCTGACGAGCGAATGTCAACACTGATTTGGAAAAAAAGTTGAGTCAAACAGAATTATAATGTCATGTTGTCTTGCATTTCTTATTTTACCCCTTGATAACTCTTAATCACACACAAACCCATTCAAAGTGTATTTTATATCTATTACTACTGCAGTAGTTTGGGTTAAAGATCATCTTCATTTCTTTGTCAAAGTTTGTCCCCATTCTGCTAAGAACAGCAATATGGAAGCCAGAGAGAGGCCATATCTAGTAATCAAATATTGCATATGGTCAAGAGAGTCTGCCCCAATCTGTAAATTATTCCCACCCTTAAAAGAATCTTTCATGGTACCCCTTTGACCCATTGTTTTTCATCAAGTCTATCATCTCATATGGTTGATTGGAGGTAATGTAGAAGAAGGTTCTTGGTCCAACAATTGGCAATAAAGCAACTTTGGGAATAAGATTTCATGCGATAGTTAATAACAACGCACCTTGTCATGTACCATAAATAATCACTGTTATCTCTAGTAATATTTAGCTGCTCCAGAAGTCCTGCCGCGATGAATGTTGAACTTTTACTTAAAGACAAAATATCTTCATCATAAGTCTGCCAAGAGTGCAAGATAGAACTTGTTGGCATCATTTGCATCAGTGAAGTTTGAGATTTGACCTTGATAATCACATGGCAATCATATGATTAATTACTTTACAAAAGGAAGTAACAAATGTTCAAAAGATAGAGCAACATGGTCTTTCAAGGTCAGAACTGACATGATATAGAAGGGAGGAATAAGGACTTCAGAAATTACATATATTTTATACAAGCCCATTAAAATTTTTATTTTGTACTACAATGCAGTAAGACCTATTAAAACTCCACTTACTTTTGCAGTGTTAAAGACTACGTTTCTGCAATCAGGAAGGATGCTAACAGACCAAGGAGGTAAATTATAGTGCATATTATTGAACATCACCCTTGCAGCAGAGTTGCTATTGAAATTTGTGAGAAAAGCTGCACAATTTCTGTGACCTTTAGAGAATATGTGGGCCTGGAAAATGATCTCAATTGAGTTAGAAGTAGTCATAAATTGGATTATCTGAGATGGGAATTGTCAAATTACTCAATGGAAAGAAAGATTCATATTATAAATGGACAACCTGCTGAGATTTTCCTAAAGAAATAACAGTGGGATCTGAAGAAACTAATGCACTTTCACATAGTTTAATAGTTCTATGGAGCTCCTTTAAGTGGCCATATTTAGGTTCCCTGACCAGACCTGAAGACAGTTTAAGTAGTCATTAGTCTCATATTCAAGAGCATTTATATTGAAGCAAAATTATTGTGAAATTATGAGGAAGGGAAATGATGGCATCATAGAATTTATTGAACTGAAAAAGATTTTATCATGGTAACAGAATACGGAATAATGTCTAGAAGTTTACTCAATTGCTGGAAATGATATGAAAATTGTATGGAAATTTAGTAACTAATGAAAGGTAGTATTTAAATAAAATAGACGTGCTAGTAGATGCTGCAGTCATTCAAGAATTATGATGTAATTCAGAAATTTTTCTAAAGTTTTCTCCACTCTCATGGACAACTTGTGATTACTTTGACAATTATGCATATGTAGAGCATTTCAAGAAACTCTAAAAACTGATGCAACCTTAGTATTCTCACCATATTCATCAATTGGAGCTTCATAATCATAACTTGTTGTGATGAAAGGACCTCCAGCACTGCGACCAAAGTTGGTACCCCCATGGAACTGTCAGGAGCAGTAAGCATGTTAATACTGAACTAAGCTTTGGTAGTAAGTCTTGAAAGAAAAGGAACATAACCATGTGTGACTAACCATGTAGTAATTAACATATGAGCCGCCCTTTAGCATAAAACGAGCTACAGCAAATGCCAAATCTTGAACTGGTCGCTGGTAAATCGGCCCACCAAATTCCGTGAACCTTATCATTTGGATAGAATAAGAAAAAAGAGAAGTATAAGAATCAACAAATGATGGGAATATATTTGAATCTCATGTATTCAATTCAAAGGTATTAGTTAAGACAATGTACCAGCCACTCCACGCCTCTGTCCACATTTTGGGCTTGTAAGGTCTGTTTGGCAAAAATGAATCACAATAGAATCCATTGCATGCATTTATCTGTTGTGAAGATGAAACAAGAAACAACTTACACTTTGCATATTGAGTCCAATTTGTAGCTTATTGACGTAGAACCTCTCACAATGACTTTTAATCAACAGAGATGATGACAGCATGAAAATCAATTGAACAAAAAGGAAACTGATGTTAGATCTAGTTAGCTTAGATAACAACTCACAATAGGGTCAGGTGCATCATCTTCCTTGCACATCACCCATGGAACTCCTGTATCGAGTCCAAGAGCCATCTTTGCAGCCCAATTTATGTATGATGCACCGGCAGCACCAAGTGCATTTCTTTCTGCCCCATACTCATTCTCAATCTTCACAATCAATTTCAAAATGCTAGCTGTCAGAGATTATAAGAAGCATCATGCGAACAAAAATTTCATACATGTGTGATAAGTCATACTCTTAGAAGAGCAGGATGACTCAAACCTGTGATAAGATGATAGGGCCACCCTGCGACTCAAACAGTCTTTCGCTCTTCATCATCTGAACAATTTTCTGGGTGAACCCTTGCATTGCAGCCTTTGACACCACAAGATGATTAAAAAATTAGCAACTAATTTTTATTAAAAAAAATAATTATAAGTATTATATAAGATCAAATTTTCCCTTCCCTCAATACACCTGTCACCCAAAGTGTAAAACAAGAAACAGAAACCACCATTATAACGCATTTAAACAAAAAC
Source organism: Panax notoginseng (assembly GCA_016801055.1). NCBI lineage: Eukaryota > Viridiplantae > Streptophyta > Magnoliopsida > Apiales > Araliaceae > Panax > Panax notoginseng. The sequence goes on from CM029012.1 coordinate 192,748,590, forward strand.
ATGAAGACATCCACTCCCCAAAATATTCTCAATAATGTCTGTATGCTCTAATGCCCTCGATTAGGAAATGTAATAAAGCAGTAAAATAGAGGGATGAGAACCTTGAATGGCCCATTATCTGTTCTAAAGCTAATACCAGGAACATACTTTAACCATACAGGAAACCCCCTGCATCAAAAGGGAAAGAAGGACCACTTTGTCAATCTACCAGAAAATTTGAATCTCAATTTCTAAAAACATAAACAGAAAACAAAACAGGCACTCAAAATCAAGCCTTTCCTCAGCAGAATAGTTATATGAAAAGGGAAATAGATGTAAGAAAAATTAAATACCCAAAATTCCATTCAGCACAAACATAAGGTCCAATCCGGAGATGAACATAAAGCCCAACTTTTTGTACCGTCTTTATAAACCGCACAAGATCATATCTTCCCCTAAAATCATACTGAAAATTCAAAACAGCAACCGTAAAAACATCATTAATTAACTAATTTCTGTTTGTGAAAGCAATAATTAAAAGTGAAGAGAGTTAAGCAGAGTATAATTGAGAACAAGAAGTGAGCTAGCTAAGACACTGACATTGCCCGGGGAAGGCTCATGAACATTCCAAAAGACATAGGTATCAATAACATCTAATCCTCCAATTTTAGCCTTCCGAATTAGATCTTCCCACATCTGCAATAATACCCATTTCATCAACATTATAAAAATAGTTCACAAAATAGCCAATCTACAACATATAGATATATAGATATATAGAGGGAGAGAGAGAGAGTGGGGAAATACTTGGGGGGTGCTTCTGGGATAATGAATAGAGCCAGAGAGGAGGATTCTCCGTCGCCCATTAATGATGATCGCCTTCTTATCATATGTAACGCTACATTGGATCAACTGAGCAGCAAATAAGAAGGCGAATATGGTCAAGAAATAGACCAACTTGGAGACTGAGATGGTCTCCATTTTTCTCTCTGTAAAACTCTTCCCTTTATTTCTTATTCCAAATCTTGTATGTATGTGGAGGGAGGGAAGGAAGTTTGAAAGAGAGAGAAAGCAAAGAGAAGTGATGAGGGAGGGAGGGAGGGAGGGGGTTGGAATGTGTGGAAATACAGCGAGTTGTGATCTCTCTTTACTTATTAATGCAACTCTGCAGCAGTGACAGCAAATAAGACTATGTTATGCTCACAGTCACACAGAGTCACACAGTACAGTTAATATTCTAGTTAGTTAGTAGTACTAGTAGGGAGTATTTTGTTTTCCATAAATGCTCTCTTGAATTCGGAACTGGTTGGACCTTTTTTTCTTTTCTTTTTTTATATTTTACTGGAGTAGTAAAAAATCAGAAGATACTCATTAGTGATTATATATAAGTTGGTTTCCCCAGTCCCCATTTTCCATTTTTTGGCTTTATATTTTTGTGGAAAGCTGTATTCAGCTTAAATTGTTAGCACAAGTAAGTCGGTGGGATCATGTTTCTGATTTTGAAAACGGATGATGGGAAAAAAGAAAAAAAATTCAAAAACATATATATATATATATATATATATATATATATATATAGTGCAAAAGTAAGGAGATGGAATTGGATAAGTAATGGAGAGAGAGAGAGAGAATATCTGTGGTAATAGTAAATTTTATCCCGTGAAACGAATTATGGAATGGAAATGATCTCCATCTGGATGTAGTAGTATTATGATGTGCAAATATCAAGGGTAGTAATAACGTTACGTGTAAATTATTTGAGGAAAAATTCATTAATTTTAACTCCAAATCTACCGGAAGAAAAGAAAAGAAAGGATACAACTTTTTTTATAAGTAATATTTGATATTTTTTTATAAATTCTTATTCGCTCGGCAAATACTAGATGAAGGATCAGATCTAGATGAGATCATATTATTATAATTATTATATTGAAAAGCAACAACCAATGATTCTTTCACCATTAATTCTCTAGTATGTTATACGTCCTCTTCAAACATTTAATTTTACTAAAAACACACACACATACATATGTGTTAATCATATAAGTACATAAATAAATAATAGTGTTGTTATTTTGTTGTAATGATACTAATATTTATTCAATTAAACAAATGTGTTGAAATGTGAGAAATTAAACTGTACAGTAAAGTGTATCCCTTAGAGACGAAAAGAATATATTAAGGCCTTAATTATTTTCAGACAATATATAGTACTAATCGAACAAATGTAGTTTGAACTTGAGTTACTATTTTCACCAACGCATATAAGTACGTGTATATGTCTGAATATGAGATTACGAGTGTGTTACATTTTTTATTATATATTTTTGCTCTGCTGGGTCTAGGGGAGACATGATTTCCATATTATTCTCACTCCACAAGCATTGCCTTTTATATTCACGCAAGGTTAACCCCAAATCCAGTAGTCAAATACCTACCAGACTCATGACAGGCAAAATAAAGCACATCGTGTTTTTAGTTTATTGGATAGGATGGTGGTTGAAAAATTCAATTAATTATACACGTTGCCCATCGGTTCTAAATGATTTTAAAAAGTTTTTAATAATCTTACCTTTTAAAACACAAGGAGTATTCGTTTTAATTTATGGTGCTATGAATGATCTGATGGCCAGATTTACAGGAAGAATATTTGTGATGATCTGATGAAAAATATATAACTAACTAATATTTATTCATATAATTAATAATTAAAGAGTCAGGTAAACTTTGCCAATATATATTATTTTCCTTTTATTATTTCAAGGGATCGGATTAGCGGTGGAATTTGAAATTCAAGAGCCGTTAAGGTTTTAATATAGAAAACCATCAGCTAACCATTTAAGTCGACTCGTAGCTGCATAATAATTTTGTGGAAAGAAGAGAAAACAAATACTAAATTGAATTGTAATTAATTAATTAATTAATTAATTAAAATAATAACAACCTGAATTGTGACATGCATGCAAGGACACATGGATATGGTAATATATATACTAATACTACATTCGAGGAGGAATTTATTTATTTATATGAATAAATACAAAATGCTAGCTCTCTATTTGATCCATCGAATTTTTCTTACGTTAATTTTCACGGTATTATTATTTTAACAAAAACTATATTTAGACATTAAAATTAATTAAATTTTAAATAAAATTCAAATACACTAATGTCTAATTTTATGTCCACCTAAAAGAGCTCTTATTTCAAATATGATTGATGGAAACATGGGGGTAATTAAGAGGGTGAAACCCCAAGAAAATGGTGAAGTAAAACTCAATTTTAAACCGAGGTATACTTATATTTAGGGTATTCTCTACAACTCGTTTCTCTCCCTCTCTCTCTCTCTCTCTCTCTCTCTATATATATATATATATATATATATATATATTAAAATACGTAAATAGTAAAAATAAAAATAAAATAGGAGTGAGGAAGTAATAATATCTACTAAAATTTAAATATGTGCAAGTATAGGCACACGATTCTTGAACATGCGTGCCAGTAATAAGAGTCATTAATTACTCAGGATACTGTTTCAAAATTTCTTAAATTCATGAAAGTTAGCAATGCTCGCATACAACCAGACACCGTAAGTCCGCCGTTTGTCTCTCGATAAAATCATTTCGGTTTAGAGAGTCGGTTTATATATATATATAACTCGGTTTTTTTTAACGAATTGGAGAGAGCGAACTAAAAATGAATCGACTATAGTGTCGATTTTAATTCCTTATAAATATATTTGTTTGTAAGAATTATATTCCCTCCGTTCCTAAAAGATTATCGTTTTAGAAGAAAAAAATTGTTCCAAAATATTTGTCATTTACAACTTTCTAGTAGAATAAATTATTTACTTTCCTATATTACCCATGTCTTCTCTCATTATCCCAAGAAATTCTCTCTCTTATATTAATAGTTTTCAACTTCCCAAAAAGGGGTAGTGATGGAATTTCAAATAAATTTTAATTGTTAAATGGTAGTATTAAATGACTTTCTAATTAATCCACGTGCAAAAACATTAAACGACAATTTTTTAGGAACGGAGGTAGTAATTGACATATGACTATTAATTCCAAGTATCTTAGTTATTTTCAAATTTAAATTTAAGATTATTAGTCCATGAATTATAAAATAATTTAATTTAAGTGATTATTTAACACTATTAATCTAAGTTCAACTAAAATTAATAATTTTAATATTATAATCTCATAAATTATTGTTTTGATATTATAATCTCACAAACAATAATCTTACCTTACCTCCAAAACAAATGGGAAAAAAATGTCTTTATCATTCAAAAACAACCTTAAAGTAGTGGTTTCGAGTTATCTCGATCGCATGCAAGCGACCCCACCCATTCCCTCCCATGTGGTGAGGGGTCGCGTATCCTTTTCGATTATACTTCACTCCAAATGTCTAATCCGTCCATCCTGCCTAATAATGGTGGGGTTAGCTGGACAGGACCTTCGACCACATGACAGATCGATGGATGTGGGCACATTATTATTATTATTATTATTATTATTATTATTATATATATATATATATACACTTATGCATGTTACATTATCCAAACAGTAGTCATGCATGGGGTCCGGTGGATCACTCGATATTTATGCAAATGCCAGTAAACCCGGCCATACATGTCATTTGGAAGAATCTAAGTGAGAACGTTTTACAAAGGTTTAATAGGATGAAAATTAAATTCTATGCAAAAATTACTAATGTCAACTCAAAGGCTTAATATTATTAGACTTTATCTAAAACTCAAACGCACTACTTAAACATTTCTCCACAAAAATGTAATTAACTTTTGTTGTAAATTCGATTTTCTTCAGTCCCATTAAGCAGTTGATCCTTCCCTTTCCTTTCATGGACGGTCCAAAAAAAAAAAAAACTTGAAACCAAGTGCACCTTAAATTTTTTTTAAAGGTTTTAATTTGTCAAAGTAAAGGTGCATTTTGTTTCCAAAAAGAATTTTGGAATGCATTTTTACCCATTTTAACCTCCAAAAATACATTTTGTTTAGCAGAAATGTTTTATTATGCTTTTTGGGCACGAAAGTTGGGATCACTTGAATGTTTATCCAAAGGCAGCGTCGTTGCAAACCAAAAATTCCTAGAAAATGTGATAACAATTCAAGTTTTTTAGGTTTTTATTACATTGATTATAACAAATATTACATTGATAAATTTTATAATTATATATATATTTTATTGCTTGGGCTTTCGATAAAAGGAATGAACCAATGGGCTCGTTGGGCTATCAATTAAAGTTCTCTTCATGTTCTTAACTAGTAAGTGACGTCTCCGTTTATAATTAGTTCGGCTTAAAACCCATTAGCTACAACGACCAGACAGGATTGCCTCAGTTCTGTGCCACTGTAGCTTCCACACTGCTCCAATCCTTAAATCCAAACATTGCCCTCCCACTCATTTCGAGAACACGTAAAAATCGAAATAAAGAAATCTTAATTAAATGCAGAGTGTAATTCTACCTCCAATGCCCTTTCCCTTAAGGCCTGATACACTTTCTGAATTTCCATTAAAACCCAACAAACATTCAGTTTCTTTCAGTCATGCCCCCAACTCTGTAACGACGGATGCCCATTTGAACAATCTCTGCAATAATGGACGCCTCAGTGAAGCCATAGCTGCTCTTGACTCCATTTCCCGATCTGGGTCCAAGGTAAGACCCAACACTTTCACCCGCTTGATTCAGTCTTGTATTGATTCCAAATCAATTCACTTAGGCCGTAAGCTTCATAACAATATCCATTTGCTAACTGATGTTGACCCGTTTATGGAAACTAATTTGGTTGGTATGTATGCCAAATGTGGGTCTCTTGAGGATGCACGGAAGGTGTTTAATGAAATGCGTGACAGAAATTTGTTTACTTGGTCCGCAATGATTGGCGCTTGTTCAAGAGAAAGAAGGTGGAGGGAAGTGGTCGAGCTTTTCCTTTTAATGATGGAGGATGGTATTGTTCCTGATGAATTTTTGTTTCCGAAGATTTTACAGGCTTGTGGGAATTCTGGGGATGTTAAGACTGGGAAGTTAATTCATTCAATTGTGGCTAAATGTGGGATGAATTCCGAAACCCGTGTCCATAATTCAATTTTGTCTGTATATGCAAAATGTGGGGAGCTGGGTTCTGTAAGAAGGTACTTTAAGAATATGGAAGGGAAAGATATAGTTTCTTGGAATTCCGTTATAACTGGGTATTGTCAGAAGGCTGAGATTGGAGAGGCGCGTAGGTTGTTCGAATTGATGCGTGAAGAAGGTGTTGAGCCTGGATTGGTAACTTGGAATATACTGATTTCAAGTTATAACCAGTTGGGGAATTCTGATGTTGCGATGGAAATGATGAAGGAGATGGAGAGTTATGGTGTAACTCCTGATGTTTTCACTTGGACTTCTATGGTCTCAGGGTTTGCTCAAAATAACAAAAATATTGAGGCGTTGGAACTGTTTAGGGAGATGGTTTTGGAAGGGGTTGAACCAAATGGGATTACACTCGCGAGTGCAATCTCTGCATGTGCATCTCTTAAAGCTGTAAAGATGGGGAAGGAGCTCCATTGCATTGCAGTGAATATAGGATATGCTGATTCAGTATTAGTTGGAAATTCACTTATTGACATGTATTCCAAGTGTGCCAAACTTTCGGCTGCGCGGGAGGTCTTCGATGCCATCATAGAGAAAGATGTCTACACTTACAACTCAATGATTGGAGGCTATTGCCAAGCTGGCTACTCTGGCAAAGCCCATGACCTCTTCATGAAAATGCATGAATCAGACGTACAACCAAATGTTGTCACGTGGAATGTGATGATCACCGGATATATTCAAAATGAAGATGAGGATCAAGCCATGGACCTATTCCATAGGATGGAGAATAATGGGATCATTAAGCGGGATACCACAACATGGAATGCTCTTATTGCTGGCTACCTTCAAAATGGGCACAAGAATAAGGCAATAGGGATATTTCGCCAAATGCAATCCTTTTGTGTTAGACCAAATTCAGTTACCGTTTTGAGCATTTTACCTGCTTGTGCAAATGTAGTTTCAGCGAAAAAAGTGAAAGAGATTCATGGTTGTGTATTGCGCAGAAAGTTGTCTGACCTTCCTGTTGTAAACTCTTTTATAGACACTTATGCCAAGTCAGGAAATTTAATATATTCAAAAGCCGTATTTGATATGATGCCAACCAAAGATATTATCAGCTGGAACACGCTGATGGCTGGTTCTGTATTACATGGTTATTCGGGTGCTGCACTTGGTCTCTTTGATCACATGAGAGAAGAGGGACTGGAACCAAACAGAGGTACGTTTGTGAGTATTATTTCTGCGTATGGTCTTGCCAAAATGGTTGATGAGGGGGAACGAGTTTTCTCTAGCATGACTCAAAATTACAACATTTTACCCTGTTTAGACCATTGTACAGCCATGGTAGATTTATATGGTCGTTCAGGTAGGCTTGATGAAGCAATTGAGTTCATTGAAGATATGGCCATACAGCCTGATCTTTCCATCTGGAATACCTTACTAACTGCCTGTAGGATTCATGGGAATGTAAGATTAGCACTACATGCAGGGGAACAATTACTTAAACTGGAACCTGGGAATGCCTTGATAGGACGGTTAGTTTTACAGATACATGCATTATATGGGATTTCTGACAATTCTGGGAAATTAAAGAAGCCTGGAATTAGGAATGAGATTAAGGAATCTCTCGGGCAAAGCTGGGTTGAAATTAAAAATACAGTGCACACCTTTGTCATAGGTGATAAATGTCAACCGAAAGCTGCAGTTCTGCTTTCTTTGATAAAAAGCATAGCCGGAAAAGTTAAGAGACCCGATAACCATGACAGGCTTTGCTTTGAGGAAGAAGAGGAGGAAGAAGTTGGCGGGGTTCATAGTGAAAAACTTTCACTGGCTTATGCGCTCATTGGTTCTGCCCAAGCTTCTCAAACAATAAGGGTTTTAAAGAGCCTGAGAATGTGTGAAGATTGTCACAAAACTTTCAAATATATTTCTAAGGCCTATGGGCGGGAAATATATGTGAGAGACTCTAAGTGCTTGCATCATATTAAAGATGGCCATTGTTCTTGTGCTGGCTATTGGTAGACAAAAGCACATAATCAAATGATTCGGTGGTAAGAATGGTGTTGTCAGATGATGGAAAATATAGATTTTTTGCTTGAGGTAGGGGTGGAGCCATGTTTGGAATAGGGTGGCTGGGTACCGTGGGCAATTGCCCGCCCGGATTATTGTTAATTGCACCTTTTCTTATATAAGTTTTGATTAATTTTTGGATTAATTTAGACCCATTAATTGATTGAATTTATATTAAATTAAAAGTGCATTTGATAGTCTTTAAAAGGAGATTAATAGAGAGCAATATATGGTTCAAGTAAAAAGTACATATTGTATTTTAATTGTATCCAAAATGGAGTACTCCCTCCGTTCCTTAATATATGTCGTTTTAGAGTTGTGCACAAGTATTAAGGTAATGATTGTATAGCATTAATTATAATATCAATTGTCTATATTGCCCTTGTATCGGAAGAAGAGATTGTTAATTATTGGACAGAAAATAATGAGAGAACCAAATTTATATTTAATACTTGGGGTAATATTGGAAACTAAGCAATTAATGCTTACTTGAAATTCTCAAACGACTTATATTAAGGAACAAAAATATTTCTCTAAAACGACTTATATTAAGGAATGGAGTGAGTATATAAAAAAGGTTCATTGTTGTTTAAGAAAACTATTTTTTTTAAGTCCCACATTGAGAAGCAATAAAACTATTTAATACTTTATAAGTATAAGTGGAATAGTTTAATTAGCTTGTTGTATTAAAAGAAAGGCTTGGATTTGGTCACAATGACGTGGTGCTAAACATCGTTTTGCATTGGCGCATGCACGTTTTAAAACTGTCATAAATTGTGTTTTAAAACCGTTTTAAAACTGTCATAAACTGATCTTTATTCACATTTCAGTTTTATCAGTTTTGAAACTAAGCAGTCTTTTATTTTTTTCCTTCTTATCAACCTTTACATCTTCTTCCTTCTTATCAACCCTTACAAAGCAACATATATTGAGATTATTAGTGAGTTGCTATCACTGAGAATAGGTATAGACTTGACATATATCTTGGAGATAAATTGCTAGGAGCCTATCTTTGTTCCATAATTCTGTGTTCATTTTTTTTTTCAATTTTTGGTGAAAAAATAGGGAGTGACCCTGCACCATATTTTTCTTCCCTACCCTGTAATTTATTACTTGGACAAAATTACCACGTACATTCAAGAAACAACCGGACTGGTTTTTATATCATCTTTATCAAAACTACTTCCATCATCAGCATGAACACCAAGCATGCATGTTCCTCCTCGTTAGGCCCTACCAATCACTGTAATATGTAGAACAACATTGAGATTTTGATGCCAACGAATTACATTACCAAGAATTGCATCACCAACATCGGTTGGAAACTTGGAATGGTTAATCTTGGGTTTTTCCGATCTCTCATGTATAGACGATGAATCACTGAAGTTTATATTGATACTGTTTCCATTGAAGTTTTCATAAGTTCAGTGCCATATGTACATCAGACGAAACTTATTACATAACTTTTAATCTATCAAGCTATCTCTTTTAACTGCTTCAACTTTGTTAGAATCTTGTTGCTTAGCAAAAGTGAAGTGGGAATTAGAGGAAAATAAGTTAACAGAAAGAACAACATAAGGAAGCAGAGGCAGTTTTGTTTTGTGTATTTTTTAATTATATTCTTATTTTTCCTTCTTTTGTTGAACTGTGTCTAATTTGTTTACAACAAATAGCAATACAGGTGAATCGAACAAAAAAAGAAGAAGTTAAAATTAAATGATACTCTCTAAGTAGAGCACAAGAAGTTTTCTTTTTCTTTTTCCCCCCTTAATTAGAAGATGTTCTTTACTTGAACAAAGATATTAAAGACTTGATTTGATTTAGAGGATTATAAAATTAAAGGCATAAATATCTATGATTTGATTTATCGGGGTATAAAATAAAAAGCATTTATGCCTTTCAGATAATATGGTTCTTTTGATACTCATGCTAATATTTTCAGGACACGCTGAAAAGAAAATTCCATACAATTAAGCAATATATTTTTATACTTTTACGTATATTTTGATATAGCAATTATATTAAAAAAACATATATAGTGAAAAATAATATATATATATATATATATATATATTTTCGGCACATATATATATATATATATATATATATATATATATATATATATATATATATATATCTTGAACATTTTATTATTTTTCCTGATCACTAACTCCCTTTGCTTTATGGCTCGTTTAGAAATTGAGTTATAGGAAGTTATCAAATAATGCAGAATTCATAAAAGGATCAGATTCTTGTGTAATTCGATGAAATTTAATTTCCAGCCCATAAAAAATGTACACTTGGGATTCATTAGGAGAATCACGATAGCATTTTAATATGAAGCTTTTGTAGGTGTACATAAAAATTAAACATAAGTATATTTGAATTTTACCTAATTATATTTTTATTTTAGGGTTCAAAATACAAATAATTAAGTGAAATTTAAATACATTCATATCGAATTTTCATATCCAATTTTTATGCTCACATAAAAATTTTGCTTAATTAATCTAAAGCTAGATTCTTTCGAAATAAATAATAATACTATAAATTTCACTTTTCTCTGAATTCTGACACCACTTTGGGAATCCAATTCCCATCTCTTCTCTTTCAACGTATACTTTCATTAGTGGAACCCGGATCGAATTAGCTTCCTTTATTATATAATTATATAGGTGAACTGTCAAAATAAAAAGTAGTAATATATATATATATATATATATATATATATATATATATATATATATATATATATATATATATATATCCTGTCTTTGTACAATACTCAAGATCGATCATGATCCCTCTGATCATTCATTAGTTTCTCGATCTTTAAGTTCTTTTCCTTCCTCAATATATATATATATATATATATATATATATACAGCTCTTTATTTTTTTGTTTGATGTGTCTAATTAATCACTAGGTGCACTTGAGTTATGCTGTAGAATTAAAATGGAGAATTATGGGAGATTCAGTACCATAACTATGGGGCCATGGGGAGGCCAAGATGGAGATCATTGGGATGATGGAGTATACTCCACAGTAAGGCAATTGGAGATAGCTCATGGAACGGGTATCGACTCCATAAGAGTTGAGTATGATCGGAAAGGGACCTCGGTCTGGACTGAAAAGCATGGTGGTGATGGAGGGAATAAAATTGACAAGGTTAATTATTTAGTACTTGATTAATTCTCTCTTTCCATCTTATATTAACACGTCTATATATTTTTGGAATTTTGTACCGAAGTAAACCGAGAAAAGAAAAAAGGTTATGATCAGTCGGACGGAGTACTCACCATGCATGCAGTTGTCGCAGCTCTAGCATGCAATTAAGCTATCATTTTTCTACTTCTCTTTATGCATGCATACCCGTAATAAGGTTTGCTTAATTTGGACACTCCTATAAGAATATTATGTTTTTTTACATTTAACTTTTTTTTTTCTTTGGAATTTTAATTAATTCTAAAATTTCTGAGACTGCTGTAGATCAAGCTAGAGTACCCAGAGGAGTTTTTAACTTCTATTCATGGACTCTATGGTAGCTTGAAAGGATGGGGACCAATCTTGATAAAGTCGCTTACATTAATAAGCAACAAAAGAACCTACGGACCGTACGGTACTGAAGAAGGGACATATTTCTCCTTGCCAATGATTGGGGGAAAGATTGTGGGATTTCATGGAAATGGTGGATGGTACCTTGATGCCATTGGGATTCATTTAGAGCCTATTCATAAACAAAATCCTCAGAATTCTGTGGTTCAATATTCTCAAACTGCTTATGCTACTAATGACAGTTTTGGGTACTCAATGATCGAAGGAAATCTGGGCAAGCAATTTGATGTACTCATTGCTCTCAGACAGAAGGACGAAAAAACTAATAATTCTCTAGCAAACTATTTCACCAGGAAAAGTCCGTTCACTGTTACTGATCAACCTCCCAAACAGGTAATTAATTGATAATCACTCCCAATTGCAGCAGTCCAGTTAACTTTTTTCTATATGGTTTATTTTGACATGATATGAAATACTTTTTAGATTCAGGTTGTTCCTCCTACTATTCAAAGAGTCCCCTATAAAAATGTTCAAGGTGTATTTACCTATGGACCATGGGGTGGTACCGGAGGGACAATGTTCGACGATTCGATTTATGACGGTGTTAGGCAAATTAAAGTGAAGCGTAATGTGGGTATTGCGTCTGTCAGAGTTTGTTATGACTTTAAGGGAGAAGCTATTTGGTGAAGCAGAAATGGAGGGACTGGAAGCTTTAAAAAAGATATGGTAAGCAAGAATTTTCCCTACTGTTTTTTTCGGGGTTAGGGTATAAATGTTCATGCATTTTGTGTTGTTTGCAGATAGTGTTTGATTTTCCATCAGAAATCTTAACACACATAACGGGATACCATGGACCTACAATGGTCATGGGACCTAATGTAATTAAGTCGCTCACTTTCCATACCACAAAGACTAAATATGGACCTTATGGTGAAGAACAAGGAAATCCATTTTCCACCAATTTGAATGAAGGAAAGATTGTTGGATTTCATGGAAAGAAGGGGCTATTTCTTGATGCAATTGGTGTTCATGTCATGGAAGGGAAAGTTGTGGCACCAAAAATTAGCTCCCCAGCAAAAGTTGCACCACCAGTTAGCTCCCCAACAAAAGTTGTGGTGCCGGCATCTTCCAACAAGCCAGAAGCAAAAATTGTGCCGCCAATGAACTCTGCAACCAAAGTTGTGCCGCCAGTAGCCTCCCCAATCAAGCCCCCTAACCAACAGAATGAGTTGGCAATTAAAGAAGTTGATACTCCGAAATGGTCTTTTATACCAGCTGGAAAGCGAGGAGTATCCCAAGATCAGGTACCAAATTAAATTCCCTAAGGCTAAGGATCTAGCTAGCTCTATACATGTTTATACTACGAAACAAAAACAATATGTACTAACAAGTGTTGGGTACGTGGTACGTATTAATTAGGCTTTACAACGCTTTATAAAAGATCCAGTTCCGCACGGGACAGGTCCATGGGGAGGTGAAGGTGGTAAACCATGGGATGATGGAGTGTTTGCCGGAATTAGGCAGATCATCTTGACAATATCATCAGATGCCATTTGTTCCATAGAAATCGAGTATGATCGAAATGGACAATCTGTTTGGTCTGTGTTGCACGGAGGGAACCGTGGACAAACATCACAAAGGGTATTTAATTAGTTACCACCCTAGCTAGCTCGCTCCATATATATATATATATATTGATTAATCAAACTGATCCAAATTAGTGTCTGTAAATTAATTATTCTTAATTTTCTTGTTCATGAATGCAGGTAAAATTGGATTTCCCACATGAAGCGCTGACTCGCATTAGTGGGTATTATGGCCCTATCAGTAAAGAAGGGGGGATATTGAAAGTTATGAAGTCACTAACATTTTATACAAGCAGGAGGAAATGTGGTCCTTTTGGAGAGGAGTTGGGTACATATTTCACCTCAGCAACAACTGAAGGCAAGGTGGTTGGACTTCATGGGAGGAGTAGCATGTATTTGGATGCCATTGGAGTTCACATGCAACACTGGCTAGGAAATCAAAAGCCTAAACAGTCATCCATCATGAAGATGTTCTCTTGATCAGTTTAATTATCACACACACACACATGATATATATATATATATATATATATATATATATATATATATATATATGTATATGTACGTACAATAAAGATGTCATGTACTGATATATATTGAGATGGAGTACGTACGTACCCTATATATATATATATATGGCTATATATGCTGTGATTTAAATTTGAGTTGCTTGCTATATATTGGAATTTACTTTCTTTTCAATATTCAACCGCTCTAGTTGGCAAAACCACTGGAATTAACTCTTCTCATATCCTTTTCATCTTCGTTTGCCAATTGAGTATTAATTTCAAAAATAAATGTGACGGTCATTTCAGATCAAAAATATAGTAATCAATTGAATAGGGACATTATTTGCAGTATCTGATCACCTTTAACAGCCATCTTCATCACTTTCTGTTTAGAAATTAGAAGTGGAGTGACTATGGGAAGTGGGAACCCAGGAGATGACATGAAATGATGAAAATGAACTTTCTAAATTTTGCAAGGGAAATATTTATACAGACAACTAGTCCGATATGGAGAGAATGCCAATCCCATGCATCATCCATCATTTTTGAATCCAATTCTATTCTTTGGTCACAGCTGTGCAAGTTCTAAATGTACACCGTCTACGATCGTAGAGTTAAGTCACCCTACGATCGTAGAGTAGTCATTTATTGGTAGTAGAGTAGTCATTCTACTGTATAAACGTAAAGTGAATCAGATCGTAGGTACATGTGATGATTCTTTGTTTCGATGACATTTTAAAATGTTCATCTTTATCTTTTGTAAATTTTTATAATTTTAATAAAAATAATTAGTTAATAATTTATTTATTTAATTTTTATAAAGGGACAAACTTGAAATTTTTTGCCCTAACCCTTAAAAAACTCAGGACCGGCTCTCGCACTTCCATTAACCCTTATATATTATCTACATGACCGATCAAGCTTTGTTCAAAAACTTTCATACTGCCCATATAGATACTGTAACAGTTGGGCCTACGGGCAGCGCAGAACTAAGCTGAAATCTTTTAGGTTATTAATGTATAATCAAAGCCCAATCAGCTAATCTATGCCTAGGGAATTCAATAAAATAGAGAGAGACTTAACCATGGGCGGAACTAGGGGCGAGGAGGGTCGTATGACCCTCCAATCCTGAAATCTGTAGCATGTTAATATTAATTAAATTTAATTTAATAAAATGATATTAATTTATTTATTTTTTTATGTCTTTTCACTTGTAATAAATTAACAATATTACTATAAGATAAAATAATATTAAATAAGTTTGATAATTAATTAATTAATATTACACTCATTTGTCTTATTGACTTAATCATACATTGGTATCAATTTTTTTTGTAAATAAGAATTACTTAATTCAGTTTTTTGTTTTGAGTGACTACTCTCAGTTGTCTCCAAAGAAGATGACCAAAACCATAATATAAGGTTTTGAATATATAATATTATAATTTGTAATTTATCTATAAAAGTAGCTAATCAATTGACTAAAATTTTTAAAGTTTGATTAATAGTTTCATAGTTCGGAAAAAATTAATATATATATATATATATATATATATATATATATATATATATATATATATATATATTTAAAGTTATTAAACACACAACTCATAGGTTTACAATGGTTGGAATAGGATATTATGAAATACTATAATTGGACAAAATAAATTTGAAAGAAGCATTGCAAGCGTCAATAAATAATTTTTTTTATTGATATATTTTGACCCCCCCTCTAAAAATATTCTGGTTCCGCCACTGGACTTAACTAGGATCGGGGTGCACGGAAGAGTGAGCAAGATGCACCCTAAAATAATAATAATAATAATAATAATAATAATAATAATAATAATAATAAAAAGGATTATTTATATGTATTTTTACAATATCTTCTTTTATTGAGAGTATGTGGAGTGGGTTCTACTTTTTTTCTTGTAAAAATATCAAAAATAATTGTGTAAATATATTTTTCAAACAGAAATGAGATGATATTTAGGTCATATTGACCTTTTGAAAAATAAATGCAATAAATTTGTGGCATTATCTGCTACTGCTACAAACACTCTTAACACACTAATTCACAAAATTAGAGTACACAAAATAAAGGTTATAATGTATGGTGTTGGGCTATTTGAAAACTTCATAACTATTTCGTGGTTTTTTTTTAACGTATTTGAGCTCTACTTGAATTGTTACTTCAAATTAATTAAAAAATTTAAGAGAAATATTTTTACCCTACGTTCGTGTCTAACAAAGTTTCAAATTGCCAAATCATTTTTACACATAATTCATTATATTTGCATTTTCTAATAATTAAAAACTCACCATAATATTAAAAAATAATACAATAATAACATGTACACTTAAGGGGTGAGAATGGTACGGTTTGGTTTGAATCCGAGAAAAAACTGTACATAAAATCGATTTGATGCGGCTGCTTAAATAAAAAATTGCACTATAAAACCATTTAAATTGGTGCGGTGCGGTTTCTAATTGTGCAGTTTCAGCTCAAAAATCAATTGAAAAAAAAACATTCGACATGCCATACTTTTTAAATTCTAAATAAATCTCAACCACTACTAGCTTGCTGCTACAAAATAATAACCAACTATAAAAAGTTAAATTATTGAAAAATAATCACAAATTAATTCAAAACTTCTAATTACTCAAATTGAAAGATACATACATTACTACAATACAAACATTAGTTTTAACTTAAAGTCTTAAACTATAACACCCCAGTCTCTCAAATCGAAAGTGTGGGCAAGGAAATCGCGCCTTGCTCGCTTAGGGTTTCGTGTTGGCTGAGGAGGAGAGAAATCCACGAAGAATACGGAATTGATTAGTTGATTGTAGAGGGGAGAACGACAGGTGGGCGATTACTCCAACGACGCGTGGCAGAACCCCTAGAATCCGGAAACCGTGTTAGGGTTATTGGGATTCCAAGAGCCTTCTTCGGTTCTTCGAGTTGAGAGAGTGTTCGAATCTTGTTAGTGCTTTTTAGGTGGAATATCCGAGCCTTAAGCTACTAAAAGAGTCCGAGTCTTGTGTCCGGAGAGAAGTCCCCTTTCCAAATGGAATGGAAGGGGTATTTATAGGGTATTCTGGAAAGTAGTCATGTGCAAGGCACATGCCTTCAGGGAAATTTCAGAAATACCCTTTAGTCCTTAGAGTAATGCCCATATTGCCCTGTCCTTCTAGCCACCAATCCAATCCCTCAATCAATTCCCAAAATGAGCCGCCTCCACGAGTCTTCCGCCTCGGGACACGTGGAGGCTTCTCCCGGTCTAGCACATTTATTTCTGACTTTTTCATCTTCATTCCATTAGGTTATGCGAACCCTAACTTGCACATTTAATGAGGTCGTGGAACCCTAATTGTGCATTTAATTTAATTAGGTCATGTGAACCCTAATTTTGCACATGGGCCCACATTTGCCCCCTGCGCGAGAGTCGCATTTCCAAATAGATGATCGCGCAAGAACACTTTCAGCTTTTAGACGATTCTGCGTGACTTCACTTCACGGGTCTTGAAGACCATGGTCCTAGTAAAAGGAAAAAATACTCGTGAGCCAAACCCTTGGATTTGTTTATTTATTTATTTTTTCTGGAAATTGAAAACAAGAAAAATAATCAAATAGCATTCAATAAATAAAAGAAATTTTTATTATTTTGGGTATACAAAATCTTTCTTTTTTTATCAAACCAAATAAAATTAAATCTCAATTTTATTTTGGAAATCAAAGACTGGATTTTATTTTGGAAATAAAATCAAATCTTTCTTTATTTTGAAAATGAAATCAAATATTTTGGATTTTGGAAATAAAATCCAATCTTTCTTTATTTTAAACCCCAAATCTTTATTTATTTGATATATATATATATATATATATATATATATATATATATATATATATATGTGAGCCATTTTCGAAAATCATCTCTTCTCTTTTGAATAAAATCAAGCTTTAATCTTATTCTTCTCTTGGGAATAAAATCAAGCTTTAATCTTATTCTTTTCGAAAAAATATAAACTTTTTACTTATCTTTATTTTGGAGAAGTAAGAAGTCTCTATTCATAATCCCTCGCCGCATGTCTTGCTTCTGATTAGGTGAAAGATCAGTCATTCATCCCAAGCAGTTGATTCGATAGAGCAACAGGATCTCAAAGGTATGAGGGAATAATCCATATCTGTTCGAGCCCAATAGGGCCGAACCTTAGCCTCTTTTTTTTTTTTTTTTTTTTTTTTTCATCATTTTTTTTTTTAAGGAGACAACCCCCCCAGGTGGAGGCGGAACCTTATAGGGCGCCGAAGCCTTTTTTTTTTTTTTTTTTTTTTTTTTTTTTTTTTTTTTTTTTTTTTTGAGGAGAGATCCCGCTCTAGGTGGTGGCCGAACCCTATAGGAGCCGAACCCTATAGGGCGCCGAACCCTAGGGGGCCGAACCTTTATCAATTTTTTTTTTTTTTTTTTTTTTTTTGAAGGAGCAGCCCCTAGGTGGTGGCCGAACCCTATAGGAGCCGAACCCTATAGGGCGCCGAACCCTAGGGCTGAGCCTTTCTTTTTTTTTTTTTTTTTTTTTTTTTTTTTTTTTTGAAGGAGCAGCCCCTAGGTGGTGGCCGAACCCTATAGGAGCCGAACCCTATAGGGCGCCGAACCCTAGGGCTGAGCCCTTTTTTTTTTTTTTTTTTTTTTTTTTTTTTTTTTTTTTGAAGGAGCAGCCCCTAGGTGGTGGCCGAACCCTATAGGAGCCGAACCCTATAGGGCGCCGAACCCTAGGGCTGAGCCCCCCCCCCCCCCTTTTTTTTTTTTTTTTTTTTTTTTTTTTGAAGGAGCAGCCCCTAGGTGGTGGCCGAACCCTATAGGGCGCCGAACCCTAGGGCTGAACCCTTTTTTTTTTTTTTTTTTTTTTTTTTTTTTTTTTTTTTGAACTTCCGAGCCCTAATACCTTGAGTACATCTTGGTTTTTTCCTCGGATAATGAAGTGTGGCTTTACATTTTTCCTTGACGAAAACGCGAAAAGAGAAAAATTGATATGCTTGCATGCTACGAAACCACTCCAGATGACCGCACCTCTAGGGGGCGAACCCTAGGGAGGCCGAACCCTAGGAGGCCGAACCCTAGGGGGGCCGAACCCTAGGGGGTGAACTCTAGGCAGAAATTCACGTTTTTGGACGAAAAAATGAAGTTTGGGACGACGAGCCTCTACTATTAGAAGCGTCATTTGGAGTTTTGGGGCCTATAATATATCAAAACGACGGTATCGACGAGCCCTTCAAAACTCATTGCGTTGCCATGACCTATGCTGTTTTAAGTCCAAAAAAGGCTCCGAAGGATGGATTTTGGCTGTCCGAAGTTTTTTTGAAAATTTTCGGGAATTTTTTTCTTGCATAAATGTACTCCTTCAATCTTTCTGACATTGTTTCTTCTTGTTTTCAGGTGTTTTGAAGCTCAACTATTGGACGTTCGCTCCTTATTGCTATGGTGAGTACTTCGTGTTCATATAGTTTACTTGACATTCTTGATATGCTTTCCTTACAATTGTTATAATGAACTTCCCCTTGCTTGTAGGCCTTCTCTCCCGAATGCTCTGCAGAACTAAGAACTCCCAATGAATCCCCATTCATCACTGATTGGGGGAGAGCCCCCTTCTTTGGTCCTTCTGACGTCTTTTGGGATAGAGTTAGAGACTATGACCGTACGAGTTTTCCACCCCCAGAAAAAGAAGGCTTGTTTCTGTATGCCCCAGCTTCTGGAGGTTGGGATGACTTTCCTCATGCCGATTGTATTCCCCGCCTATGCATAGAGAAGCAAGAGTACCCATTCAGTCCCCTTCGCTTCCTGTCAGATTCATCTGCTCGCATTCAAGGATGGCAAGATTGGACCGACGAGATCCTTGACAACGCTGAATATGTGGAAATACTGAAGAATGCGAGTATCTTTCGTTGTGTTCAACTGTGTAGAGACCTACGAATTTACCAGGATCATAACGCACTTACTGTGTTGATCTCACGATGGTGTTCCTCTACTTGCACATTCATCACTGCCTGGGGGGAATTCACCCCTACTCTAGAGGATGTTTATGCCCTCTACCAGTAAGTTTTCTTCTTTTATTCCTTTCATTCATTCTCATTTTTTTTTATATATATATATTTATTTTTATTTTATTTTATTTTTTTTTTTTTTTTTTGAATCTCGTCTTGTAGCCTTCCCATTGTTGCTTCGAACTCCTGCGGCCCTTCTAATATGTCCACTAGAGATAACGAATGCGTTGCCTACTTGATGGAAGCCTTCAGGCAATCTTCCCACTTCACTTCCCGCTTCAAGGGTGATACGCTCCTTCCGGATTTCGAGAGTTCAGGTCGGCAAAAGAATTCTTGGTTATCCTGGGTGCGCTATTTCTTCCGTGATTACAAGACCAACCAGTGGAACAGCTCAGTTTACGATAAGTCTGTTCTTGCCTTCCGTGAAGAGACTTGCCCCTTTCCTCTGGCAGCTTATCTAGTTATGTGGTTGTCCCGTTTCATCTTCCCTGGGTCTCCCATAGACGGTCCTTCTGCCCGTATGTTTAGTTTGGCGGCATTGTTATCCCGAGGCTCGGAGATTCCCCTTGCTCCTCTCTTCCTAGGGACCTTATATCGTCGCCTAGACGAAACAACCCTTGCCATGAAAGAATCTGTTGGGAGGTAATCACTTTCATATTTTATATTTAATTGTCATTCAAACTGCCTTTCTTTTCCTTCAACCTTTTCTATAATATATATATATATATATTTGTTTTTTATTTACTCAGGTATGATGTCAGTTGCTTCATTCCATGCTCCTTCCTTCAGATCTTTCTTTTCGAGCGCTTTCCGGGCTATTCCGATCTTGAACATCTTTCTACAAGAAAGAAAAAATCTCATTCTCTCCCACCACGCAACATCATTCCTCGCATGCTACGCTGGATTGATCACCGTTCTAGTCCTGACAGTACGGATTTGCGACATTTCCTTGATGATTATTCATGCTTCACTGCTCGTCCTTATACCGTCGTTTCAGGGGGTTGCGGTCATCTACCTCACTTCTACAAGCATAAATTTCGTACCTTCTCCAACCTCAGCAGAAATAGTTTGAGTGGCTCCGCACTGTCTTGGTTCGTTTTCCTTCGGTCCACAGAGCTTCCATATTTCCTTGAGAATAATAGTTTTGGTACTGTACTATATTCTCCTCACAGGGTCATGAGACAATTCGGATACGACCAGGAACGCCCTTTCGGTCACACCTGCCGGGGGAATTATGAGGATGTTCTTCTCAATTTCGTCTCTACTTCCTCCTCTTTTACATGGGCATTTCCGAGGCCATCAAGTGATCCCCATAGACCCCTTCCTTTTGTCATACCAGATGACTCCCGAAGCGGGCGATATACCGCTGGAGAACGTAATTACTGGCAAGTCAACCTTAAAAGATGGGAGGATGATACCTTGATTTGTTCATTGCCGGTCTCTATTTCACAACGTCTTCAATGGGGCCGGCTGCTATGCTCTCCCAAGCCCAATGTTCGCTCAGCACTTTGGCCAGCCAGTAGCCGCTTGGCTGAGCGTGACATTTTGATGCCTAAGTCGTCTCCCCCTAAGCAGATCATTCCATCACAGGTTCCCACTACTTCCAGGGGTCTTCCACCACGGGCTCCATTTCGGGTGTCTTCTCTAGCTCCTCCCCAGGGATCCTCTGATGCCGAGGAGATGAGAGTTACTCGTTCTAAAACGAGAGCAGCTACTACTACTGATTCTGAGATAGCTCCTCCTATTGCTTCTGCCGTGGTTCCAGTCAGTCGTCCTCCTATCAGGCTTATCATAAAGCCATTAGCAAAACGCCCTCTCGATAATGTTGATCCTAGTATCCCGGCAGCCGAGGATCCGATTAAGAAGCGTCGTAGAAATTTGGTAATTTGTCGTACTATTCTCAATTTTCTTTCATCCCTTGTATTACTGCTTTCACATATCATTGAGTAATTATTTCCTTTATTATTATTATTATTTTTTTTATTTTAGGTTACCGTGGTTGATGAAGATGATGATGATGATGATGTTCCTCTTGGGTTAATGTATAGTACTTCAAATGAGGCTTCCTCGGCGGCTTTCGCGGCGGCTTCCGCGGCGGCTTCCGCGGCGGCTTCCACTAATCGTGACCCCGTCCAACCGATCCTTGTTGATATTGAGTCATCTACTCCTCGCGACGATTGTGTTAGTCTGGATGCTAAGGATACTTTGTCTGATGTAAGCTCGAGTCCTGCTGTGGGTGATACAGCAATTTCTTTAAACCTTCCTATTCATCCTCCCCATGATGAGTCTGAAGATGTTGATGAGACTCTTACTTCCCCGAGGGAGAATCATTCTGAAACTATTGGTGATGTTCATCCTCCCCAGAAGGATTCTACCGAGGTGGTGATTGCTCGGGAGGGCATTGTTAATAGTACTTTGGATGGGATGAATGACATTCCCCTTTCTGTGGCATCTCCCGACTCCTTTTCCATTGACTATATTGTGAGTATCCTTCCTTAATCCATGAGTGATTTGTCTTGAAGATGAATTTCATTTGCTCTCTTTTTTTTTTTATAATGTATTGTGCTTTGACATCTTGTTTTCAGAACGAGAGAATGAAAGATTTGCCTTTGCCCGTTGAGGCACTCGCGTTATTTGCTGTTCTCCATTCGGATAGTGACCTTGGTTATCCTCCAGGTGACCAAGGCTTCGAGGAATCCTTAGCTGTACAACATCTTTCTGCTCCTCCATCCCTGGTCTCGACAAATTCTATGGTGGCCTCTAAAGTAGCTCCTGCTAGAGCTTCCTTCAATCCAAGTGGGGATCTTATTTCTTGGAGGGGTTTCCAGATATCGTCTTCTAGTCAGGAAAGTCTGGAGCGTCTCCTAGCTCGGTTCCCGCAGATTCTTGACCGGCTGATTATTAAGACAACTTCCACCCAAACCCTCTTTCTAGATCAGCTCGCAGGCCTTATTCTTGGATTGCATACTCTTTCTTTATATTCCTTGCGAGTTGAGGACTTGAAGAAGTTTAGCGATGATGTAGATGACCTTGCAGCCGTAGGTGTTGATATGTCTCCTTTTCGTGATAGGTTGGATCTTCTCAAGTCGAGTTTTAACCTTGTTTCACTACGTTCGGAGGTTGCTGTACGTAAATGTGAAGATGAATCCTTTTCAGTGCAGCTTTCTGAGCTTGGTGATGCCGCAAACAGATTGAAGAGCCAGTCTCAAAATTTAAGAGGCCAGCGTCGGGACTTACAAGCAAAACTTCAGGAGGTAGAGCGTCAGTGCCGGGACTTAGAGGCAAAACTTCAGGAGGTAGAGCGTCAGTGCCGGGACTTAGAGGCGACTACCCAACAGGTTAGGGAGCTGAAAGCTGCAAATCTTAAGATTCGAGATGCTGTCGTTGCTGACTTGGAAGCTTTAGTTGTGCCTCCTCTTCATTTTGATATGTCGTGGCCTTTAGATCATAACTTATTGTAGTAGTTTATTTTTTCAATTTCCTGTTTCAGAAACTCATTCACACATATTTCATTTATCAGAACGTGGTTTCTTTAACTTTGTTGATTGCCTTTAATTTGAATGATTCCTTAAAACTCAATTTTTTTATTATTGAATCTCAAGTTATTCAAATTAATATTCCAAGACAACAATAGATGTTATAAGAAAACATGAATTTTGTCAAAGATACATATATTTCTCACAAACCAACGCTTGAATTCATACTCTTTTTTTTTTTTTTTTAAATTAAACATTTGCGTATATGTGAAAGTTTGTCAATTTATTGCTAAAAAATTGCTTTTGACGGAAAGCATAACGTTTCATATAATAAATCTTGCTTTTATCAAAGAAAGCAAAACGTTTGCCACTTTTTAGAGATAAAGTATAACTTTCTTGCTTTTATCGAATAAAGCATAACATTCTTCACTTTTAAAGATAAAGCGTAACTTTTGGGTTTGAGGGCTTATACTCAGGTGCCTCAGTCACTTTTGAAGTTGAAAGTGTAACTTGCGAGGGCTGTTAGTCAGGTTCCTCGATCACTTTTGAAGTTGAAAGTGTAACTTTCGAGGGCTGTAAGTCAGGTTCCTCGATTACTTTTGAAGTTGAAAGTATAACTTTTGTGATGCTCTTCTCATGTGTAATATTTCTTTACCCATTTCAAGTTTAATGGGCCTGAGACAGCATCTGATCCCACACGAGATATCTTGCAATATCCGCTTTCGGAGATCTCTCGTACCCTATACGGGCCTTCCCATTTGGGGTAAAATTTGGTGGTTGGGGTCCCCCTCATAACTTGAGTTGCCGTTTTGAGGACCAGGTCTCCCACCAGAATTTGTCGTGGTACCACCGCGGTGTTGTATTGTCGTCGCAGTCTTTCGTGGTACCGTTCAAGCTTTTCTTTAGCCTTGTCTCGGAAGTCGGCTAAGGCCTCTAGGGCGGCTGGTCGGCTTTCTTCCTCGACTAAGCTTCGAAGTCTCATTCGAGCCGAAGGTATTTCTATTTCGGTGGGCAAGATAGCTTCTTCACCATAAACCAAAGCGTATGGGGTTTCGCCTGTAGGTTTTCTTTTTGAAGTTCGATATGCCCATAATGCTATTGGTAGTTGTTCTGCCCATTTCTTCGGATGATCGTCTAAGGTTTTTGATAAGATTTTTATCAAGGTTTTGTTTGTCGCTTCTGCTTGTCCGTTGCTTTTCGGGTAGTAGGGTGATGATTTATAATGTTTCACCCTGTATCTTTCCATCAGACTTTTGATGTCTCTATTGATGAAGGGGGTTCCATTGTCGGACAAAATGATCTTCGGGATCCCGAAACGGCAAATGATGTGCTCCTTGATAAAGTTTGCCACTGCTGGTCCCGTAGCCTTCTTCAAGGGTATGGCTTCCACCCACTTTGTGTACATCTCGGTGGCAGTTAAAATCCATATGTTGCCCTTAGAATTAGGGTGTACAGGACCTATAAGATCCATTCCCCATGTATGAAAGGGCCATGGTGTTGCTAAGGTGCGCAAATCCACGGCGGGAGCATGTATCAGGTTTCCATGTATTTGACAAATATGACACTTTTTGACAAATTCTAGACAATCTCCTTCCATCTTTGGCCAATAGTAACCATGATCGATAAGTTGTTTGTACAACTTGGCTCCCCCTTGATGTTCATCCTTGTGCATTTGATAGACCAAATCTCTGGCTTCGCCTAGTTCTAGACACCGTAGGGGCTTGCCATTGAAACCTCTTCTGAACAATTCTCCATTTTGTAAGAAGAATCGTTGCGACTTCCTCTTTATTATAATTGCGTCCTTCTTTTCGGTTGGAAGAATCTCGTTTTGTAAGAAGTTCACATAAGGAATTCGCCAATCCACTATATCATCAATGAAAGCACATTCATCCTCCCCAGGGTATTCTTGGCATGAAACACAGTGGCGTTGTAGGGCATCTGCTGCCTTCTTCATTTCAGGCCAATAATACCCTTGGCGTTGCAACCTACGATACAGACCTATGTCTGCAAACCCGCAATTCTCTTCATGCACCTGATGCAAGACTTTACTTGCTTCTTGTTTCCCCAAGCATCGTGTCAATACACCATCTGCTTCTTTGTGATACAAGACACCTTTGATGATGCTGTACTTTTGTAGCTCTACAATTGGTATTGTTCCTTCCTTAGTTTGCAATTGATGGGAGATGTCATATCTCCAATCGTCTATCATGTCTTTGGGGAACAAGTTTAGCACCGTGGTTGGGAGGGTTCTCTTCATTACCTTCACATTCAAGTCTTCTCCTTGAATATAGACTCGAGATGCTACTGTTGCTAGTGCATCTGGTTGTTTATTCTGTCCTCTTGGCACATATTCAATCACCACCTTCTTGTAAGCTTCCATCCCTTTTGTGCTACAGTTCGATACGGCGCCAAGATGGGTTCTTTCACTCCGAATTGACCTTTTATCTGCTGCACTATAAGGTTTGAATCTCCTTTTACTTTAAGATATTTGGCTCCCAATTCTTGAGCCGCTAATAATCCTAGTATGAACGCCTCGTATTCTGCTTCATTATTTGTGCAAGGGAAGTCCAATTTGTACGACAAGGATATTTCATTTCCTTCTTTGGTGGTCAACACCACTCCTGCTCCGCCTTTACCTTCTGCAGATGATCCATCAAAAGCCAAACTCCACCATTCTGGATCCTCATCCATCAAGTCGATTGATTCCACTTCTCCACCCGGAAGATCCTCAGAAGGGGGCTCATATTCTCCGTTTGGAAATTGAGCTAGCAGGTCTGCCAAGGCTTGACATCGGATTGCCTTTGGTGTTACACACTTGATGTCATATTCTGAAAGAATCATCATCCATCTAGCAGGTCTTCCTACTAATGCTGGCCTAGTTAATAGGTATCTGATCGGATCAGTTTTTGTTGCAATCATTACTTCGTGCGCTAGAAAATAATGTCGCATTTTCTGCGCAATGAACACCAACGCTAGGCAATGCCTCTCTACTTGTGAATACCTGGTTTCCGGTCCTCTGATTATCCGGCTAATGTAATATACAGGTTTCTCTTCTCCATCCACCTCTTGCGTGATCAATCCTCCTATAGACTTCTTGGTAGATGTGATATACAACTGCAACGGCATTCCTCTTTGTGGCACTACCATCGTTTGTGCCGAAGATAAAATTCTTTTTACTTTCTCAAAGGCCTGTTGTTGGTCTTGCCCCCAGTCCCATTGTGCCTTTCCTTTTAGTAATTTGCCGAAAGGTTCTGTGACTTCGGCTAATGCTGGCATGAATCTTCTCATGTACGAGACCTTCCCTAGAAAGCTCTTCAACTGCTTTTGCGTCTTTGGTGGGGGCATCTCTGTAACTGCTTTCGCCTTGCCTGGGTCCACTTCTAAACCTCTGTTGTGCACCAAGAAGCCCAAGAATTTTCCAGCCGTCATTCCAAAGGCGCACTTTTTCGGATTCATCCTCAACTTATACCTTCGGCATCGCTCAAACACTTTCCTCAGGTCCTCCACATGAGTTGTTGCCTTCTTGGATTTCACTACCACATCGTCCACATAGTCCTCCACTATATCATGAATCATGTCATGAAATATAGCATGCATTGCCCTCTGATAAGTTGCCCCCGCATTCTTCAATCCGAATGGCATTACTACATAGTAAAAATTCCCAAACGGGGTACGAAAGGCTGTCAACTCTGCATCTTCCATGGACATCTTTATCTGATTGTAGCCCACAAACCCATCCATGAAAGACATCATCTCATGATTAGCCGTTGCATCTACCAAGGTGTCTATGTTGGGTAATGGGTACATATCCTTCGGGCATGCCTTGTTCAAGTCTCTGAAATCGACGCATATTCGTAGCTGTCCATTTGATTTCTTTACCGGTACGATGCTGGAAAGCCATGTTGGATGTTGGATTGGCTTGATGAACCCTACTTCCAGTAACTTTTTGATTTCTTCCTTTATTTGGGTTTCGACCTCGGGTGCATAGTTGCGAGGTGCTTGCTTCACTGGCTTCATTCCTGGGCTTATGTTTAGATTGTGCTCCACAAGATCTTTGTCAATTCCGGGCATCTCGTCGTAATTCCAAGCAAAGACGTCCTTATACTCTCGCAGTAGTTGTATGAGCTCCTCTTTCTGGTTAGCCTCAAGCTCCTTGTTGACATAAGTTGGTCTCGGCGTTCCTCCATCTGTTGCCAAATCAACTTCTTCTAATTCATTTTGTTGAGGTTTTGGCCTATCTTCAAAGCATTCTGGAGCTGGTTCTACCTTCTGTTGTACAACTTCTTCTCCTTCGTTATTGCTGGAGTGGGGGACACCTCCTGAGCTGTTGGGTTTGAACGCTTCTTTGGGCTCTTCCCCCTTGCACCGTCATAATCGAAACACTACCTTTCCGTCGGGTTTTACAACCCTCTCCCATTTTGTCTTTTGGCCATCCTCGGACTGTGCTATCCGCTTGGCATTTATTATATTTCTGGCATCTTCAGGATTTGCTGGCCTTTTCTTCTCTTCTCTTCCTTCCTTCTCCAAGTCCACTACGACTGGCTTCATATCTTTGGAACATTCTCCATGTTCCGAGGTCTTCTTCTTTACTTTTTCTGCAGGTACAAACTTATCTTCCTGCACTTCCTTCCAGCTTGCTAGTCTTAAGGAATCAGGCCTCGCGATCTGGTTCTCTCCCTCTTCAGCAACATCATCGAAGAAAGTTGCTTCGGTGATGTGTGCCTCCTCTGGTCCAAAGGGATTCCGAGTTGCTGGTACCTTCACTTCTTTCCCTTTCCAGATAGCTTTCAGGCACTGATGAAAGACTGAGGGTACCACCCCATAGTCATTTTGCCAAGCCCTTCCCAGCAAGACATGGTATGCTGCATCTACCTCTGCAACATGGAACATTACAGGCCCTCGGATTTTTCCAACTTGCATGTCTACCTTGATATGTCCCAGGGTTCTCGTGCTTTGGTTAGCGAATCCTGTAATGTTTGTTTGTTCCTTCACTATCTTCTTCTCTGACAGGCCTAACCGTTTGAACATGGTGTAGGGCATAATATTTACAGATGCTCCATTGTCAATGAATGCCCTCCGCACTTCGATGCCATTGATTATCGCTGTCACATACAGTGGTCTGTTGTGCGGGTATCTTATCTCTCTATCAGCTTAGAGAAAGATATCTTATTTGCTTCCTCCTCCATTGTTTTCACAAATCCTTTGCTTATGGCCATGCAAGTCTCCTGTGTCTCGGCGGCCTTAATTATTGCCCTGGTTGCCTCAATCCTTGCTTCCTTGGCCAACCCTATCTGATCGAAAAAATTTCTGAATTTGGCCCCATTCATCAATGCTGTCACTTGCAGGCCTGGGTCACACTCCTCCTTTTCTTCCACCATCATCTCCACTTCTGGGATTATGTTGTGGATAACAGTGTTGCATGTTTCTTTTCCCTTGTGATTTGGCAGTGGCTTGTCATGAACACTGCTTTCCTTTCCCAGTTCAATCTCCCCATTTGCCAACTTCTCGTGGAATATCCTACGCAGGCTATAACAATCCATAGTTGAGTGTCCCGCGTATTGGTGGAAAACACAGAAGTCTGGCCTTCTCTTCATCTCCTCCGTCACTGCAAATCTAGGCCTTGGGGGTTTCACCACCCCATGTTCAATCCATTGCTCGTATAGGCCTCTGAATGCTTTCTCACTGCATGTGATAGCCTCCGGGACCGACTTTCTTGCATATTTATCTCCAGGCCTTCCTTTGCTTCGCTCAAAATTTTTCTCATGCTTCTCCCTCTTGCCCCCTTGTGGTTTTGACTGAGAGTCAGCCAAAGCCACAGTTGCTGTTCTCTTGCCCCTCCATGTAACCGTCGCATGGCTAGTGGGCAGTGTCATGATTCCTCCCAAGTCTTGTGCGAAAGCTGAGAGGGTCGCGAAGGAATCACAAGCCTTGGTAATGAGGTGGGGCTTGAAGGAATCTAAGGCACCATTGTTGCAAATGCTGACCAGGTTCTTTTCTTCAATCGGCTCTGCACACTTCTGTGCCTGGGCCCTGAACCTGTCAACGTAATCTGATAGCTCCTCATTTGGCTTCTGCTTGAACCGCATGAGTTCTACAATGGTTACCTGTTTCTGCACATAGAAAAATTTCTTAAAAAATTGTAATTTGAGGTCATCCCAATCATGGACTGACCCCTTCTCCAAATTGTAGTACCAACTAAAGGCACTATCTGTCAAAGTTTTGTTGAATTCCCGCATCAACAAGTTGTGGTTGTTCACTTCATCATATCCCAGCCACGGAGACATCGACTCTACAAACCTGGCAATATGTTCCCTGGCATTTCCTTTCTCCCCGTTGTATTTTGGAAATTGCGGGGGATGCTCGATATATCCTACCGGGTAAGGTTGCCTCCGAATGTGTGCTGGGTAAGGCGGAGTAAAGTCCAACTCCGAGGGTCGAGATGTCTGCCTACGAAGTTGATTGATTACATCGATCATATCATCCTTCGTCACATACTGGCTCGTGGTGTGAACTCTCTGGGGTGTTGAGATATACTGTGGTATCGGCGGTGTGTATGGTAGAGAGATTGGTTGGTGCACACTTGCGTCATGCAAAGTCGGCACTGGTGGAAGTTGCTGGCTCACTCGTTGGACATCGCCTGGAATGGTTGGCATTTGCACCTGTGAAATTGATGGGAGAGCAATTGGGATGATGTTTGTCTGAGGTTGGCTTGCTTCCAACCTATATTGTGGCACGTCACCGCTGTGTTGGGCCTCCAAGTTGATTATTGGAACCGATTGACTTTCCGTCAAGGGCGATACAATCTGGTTCTCTTTGTTGTTGCTGCCATTGTTGTTGTCTTCCACTCCTACCTGTCCCCCCTGCGAGCTTCCTGGGAACATGGCCTTAAACGTAGGAATCTGCATCAACTGCTGGCGGAAGTTCCCCATCTCCTCTTGCTTCCTTTGCATTTCCAGCATCATGGCCATCATCATCCCTTGTCCTTCTCGTGCTTCCTTCAATGCCTTGAGCATCTCCAGTTGCACAGCATTCGTCTGGTCTCCACCTGCATCCTCGCCTTGCCTTCCTGCGTTGGTTTGTTGTTGATTAGTCATATGTGGTGATGTCGAACTCTCTTCTGAAACGTCTTCAACAAGTGGTTGGTCAAAATCCAGGTTTGCGCCTTGGAATGCTTGAGATACTTGTCTTGGAACTGGATCCGGCGAGGTAATGCTATCTGTTGGTGAAGCAGCTCTTCCTGTAATTCTCCCACTTCGAGTTGTGGGCATACCCTTCACGAATTCTACACCTCCCCAGCAGAGTCGCCAAATAAATGTGGGCAAGGAAATCGCGCCTTGCTCGCTTAGGGTTTCGTGTTGGCTGAGGAGGAGAGAAATCCACGAAGAATACGGAATTGATTAGTTGATTGTAGAGGGGAGAACGACAGGTGGGCGATTACTCCAACGACGCGTGGCAGAACCCCTAGAATCCGGAAACCGTGTTAGGGTTATTGGGATTCCAAGAGCCTTCTTCGGTTCTTCGAGTTGAGAGAGTGTTCGAATCTTGTTAGTGCTTTTTAGGTGGAATATCCGAGCCTTAAGCTACTAAAAGAGTCCGAGTCTTGTGTCCGGAGAGAAGTCCCCTTTCCAAATGGAATGGAAGGGGTATTTATAGGGTATTCTGGAAAGTAGTCATGTGCAAGGCACATGCCTTCAGGGAAATTTCAGAAATACCCTTTAGTCCTTAGAGTAATGCCCATATTGCCCTGTCCTTCTAGCCACCAATCCAATCCCTCAATCAATTCCCAAAATGAGCCGCCTCCACGAGTCTTCCGCCTCGGGACACGTGGAGGCTTCTCCCGGTCTAGCACATTTATTTCTGACTTTTTCATCTTCATTCCATTAGGTTATGCGAACCCTAACTTGCACATTTAATGAGGTCGTGGAACCCTAATTGTGCATTTAATTTAATTAGGTCATGTGAACCCTAATTTTGCACATGGGCCCACAGAAAGATATAAAAAAAATTGTCTATATAAATAATTGAGTTGCTAACAATAATATCGTCAATCATGACCTTTTGAGTGAGCATGTGGTGAGCTAAGATAAACTAAAAAAATATTATTAAACTACCGATTTAAATTCTTATTTAACCCAAGATACCATTGGTGTAATTTTTTGTGCAATTTTATGCGTGTTTTTGGTTGCAGAATGGTTTGATCTTACCGGCCTTATGTACACTTAATATTTAAAAATTCGACTCTCTTACATTGCTATTGGTTATACAATAAATGAAGAATACAAGAGATGGCATATTTTACTTTATAATTTTTATTTTGATAATATAGATGATCACAATATTAACAAGAACAACTACATGATTGCACACAACATATAAAAAGCAATAGAAATATATGAAGATTAAAGAGCGGAGTCTCTTTTTTTGCGGACAGATAAATTGGACAAAACGGATTTATTATGGAAATAATTTAAAAAGCTAGACAAGAGTGATTATATTATAATAAGTTTACTATAAAGTAAAATCGCTTATATACATATTCTGATGGGCTAAATGCGAGCGCAAGAGTAAGGTCTCAGAAGATTCTAAAGAAACAACACAACCTAGAGAGAGAAAGAGAAGAGCAGAGAGAGGAGAGGAGAGGAGAGGAGAGGAGCGAGGGAGGGAGAGGGATGATTATTGCATGGCCATTAAGACGGTGGGCCCTATTTATCTATCATGATGTAGCAACCGATAACTGCGGTCTGGTAATACACTAATAATGGAGCTATACTATATATATAGCCTATAGGTATGAGATTTTTTTTTTCATTCGTCCGGCCTACCCATGCATTTAATTTGCAAGCAGCCATTTAGTGGAACATACCACAATCTCATTACTCTATCCATCACTCACTTCCTTAATTATTTGCATTCTTCTGTTTCATTTCATTTTATTTTCAAATTTAATTGGATGGACATGATATATATATATATAATTGCATAAATATTGTAGTAGTAATAATTAACATATACTAATAAATTAATGTGCTCATAACTACCAACCTACATATGTACGTACTCTATTAATTGTCACAACACATGATCAACACCTTAAATTTGTATATATAAATACTAGTAGCATGTTATTATAGGAGTACCATTTTGACTGATTACTCAAAAAATCCCACTTGCAAGCTGGACTGACTTGACCTAGCTCTTGCTCTTGTTCTTGCTCTTGCTCATTCCGCCGGCAGCTTACACAAGAAGTTGTTGCAGTTGATTGATACCTTTTGAAATGACCAAAACTAAAAAAAAACACAAACAAAGAATTAATTAAAAGTCACATAAACATAAATTAATTTGAATATTAAGAACTTATCATATATATAGCGTTACTCTAGCTATAATAAATTTATATTATATATATATAGCATACCTTTAAAATAGAAGGAAAATTACATTCGCGGCATTATTGATGTGATCGATCCTAAAAATTATATACCATGTGTCAACTTTATTGTCTGAGTGGTTGCATTTGCATGTTATTAATTGGACATATAATTTCAGTTATATATATATTTATATATATATATATATATATATATATATATATATAATATATATATATTTGCCCGATGAGAAAATTAATACTAAAATTATAATTAAGAATGAGAGGATAAACAATTGGCGGTGATCAATCAGCTGTGATATCTATTGCAATGGAAGGGACTTTTTTCATATTCGATGCACCATCTTATGTTTTCACAATCAATCCATATCGAAAAATCTGAAACACTTGAGTGTTGATCGTCTCATATATTATATTATATTATAATTATCACGCACACACACACACACACACACACACACACACACACACACACACACATATATATATATATATATATATATATATATATATATTAATTACTCCATATTGGGGCTAGGAAAGATGAATCAAATCTAAGGAATAATATATAGGTCTGGTCAGTTACGTTAGAAAAGGAAGTGATTCTCCCTCCTACACAAACATAAAAGTGACCCTTTTTCTTTTTTAGCAGCTTTGTCCATAAAGTGGCAGTTGTGTAGGTCCATAAGGCTCTTTTTGATTTGCTCTAGATTTGCACTTTAACACACACATATAGATGAGAGTACGTACTACTATTTTCGTAAAAGATGGGTTTTATCTTAAAACAAAGACAAACTGGTAGATTGATATAACAAAGTATCTCTTAAAAAAGGAAAACGCACTTTGTTGAGTGAAAAGAAGAGAGGGAGAGACCAGCAAGAAGTAAATATTGGCCAGGTATTAGTTATATATATATATATTTAAATACTGATTTGATTTTAGCTAATGAATAATAGAGATTAAATTATATAAGGTGGACAAGGTTGAACAATGCCCCCTCCCCCCACACCCTTACCCTTTTCCTTCCTTCCTTCCTAATTACAACAATAAGTCAATGAAAATTAATTATGTAACTGATCCCACTAGGATGTTTATATATAAAGAACAAAAAAATTCTTAATTCAGTGCACTAATTATTAATGTTTATAGATCCATCGTATTGTAGCTGATGCAACCTTTAACCCGCTGTCCACTTGTTAGTAAAGGTGACGACATGTATTTAATTATAATACGAACATGTAAAGTTATGATAATGTTGTGTCAAAAATTGACATGTATTTATGATTCGTGTTTATAACATGACATGTGTTTATGATATGTATCCGTTTTGTATATTGTGTGTTATGGTATCGTGTTAAAAATTACTGTATCCCTGCTTGTTATATGGGGTTCTAACCACAGTAACCGATAAAAAAAAATTACACCAAACTAAAAAAGAGTTGTTGTGGATAGAACCCCTACATATGATGTGATCATCGAATAGTGAGTACGTAATACTTTAACTGCTGTTCTTTAACATTTAAGCAATTATATAGTATATATTGCAAGATTCAATTATTTAATACAGCCTACCACAAACTATGAAAGACTTAAATAACAATAATATTTGTTTTGCATTTTCAAAACTGGGGATAATTAAATTTGAAAGTGTCACAATCATCAAGTTGAGTTCAGGAATCGGAGAGGATAAAATTATTAGATTTGATGACTGTTTTTCCCATGGATTTTTTCCTCAATGTCTGCCTGTCTGGCTATATATAATAATAATAATAATAATAATAATAATTAATAAAGTACTAGCTTAGAAAAGAAATATCGAATATTTTGGTACGCAATCCAAGAAAAATCATTATTTGATTAGTGCTCCATTACCATATTCTTGATCCAAATATATATATTGACAGTGACTTAATTCTCAAGCAATTAAACTAAAAATCTTATGGCAGAGAATGAATTGGTGAATGTGAACAAGACGTACATGATCTTCAAGTTTATAAGTTTAAAACTCCTCATAGTGGAAAATTTTCAAACTCTTGGTCTCGTATGACTTTGGTTGTCGCAAAGAAGATGCGTACCAACCAGTAATACTACTGGATTTACAACAGCTATATAGCCTTTTATTCTTTAAGAACCACTTCAATTCACAACCCCTTTCTACGTAATCACCATATATGGAGATCTTATCGACCCAGGACTACTAAAACTTATAAAAAATAACATAAACAAACATTCGTTTATATATATATATATATATATATATATATATATATATATATATATATATATTCTAGCCCATGTTACATGCCATTCACATTAAGAAGTGTAAGCGCGTAAACAAATTATTTATATGTATACATGACCACAAACATCATATTTCTTTCCTTCATAAATATAAAATTATTATTAACTTTTTAAAGTAATCGGTATAAATTTATTAAATTTTAACGTAGTAAACAATCTAAAAAGTATTACTTCATTGTTAACAAATTATTGTTTCATACTTTTCGATTAATTTTGAGTTTGATCTTGGAAATAAGGGTACTATATTTAACTTATTTGTAATATTAAATAAATTTGTCATAACAAGACTCAAATATTAAATAAAAAGTTAATTGCCATTTGCCACATTATTAATTTGCTGGAAGGATGGAGTGCATTAATTACAAGTTAATCAAAAACACATATATGCATAAATCGATATTTGCTTTTTTTTTTTTAATTATTGATCATTTACTTTTTTTTGAAAATCATTAAGTTAGTTAATTAATTCACAACAAATTTGGAACATATTACCCCACTAAACAAGCAAACATCAAATAAATAAAACAGTAGTAGAGATATTCATTGCCTAAAAATCCAATCACCATGCATGTCCCTATTGAATAGAACGTGCGTACTAACCAGTTTTAATTGCAGAGTCCTAATATAATATATCCATCCCAATTCCCATTATTACATTATTACACGTACAGATGGTCCCCTTCCTTCCATTACTCAAGTCTCAAGTCAAGCTCTAACTAAAAAGGACGTCGGAATTAAATTAAATTATATGGTCTTCATGCTTGACAAGCAAAACAATAAGAATGGCATGTTCTGCATAAAAAAACAAGCATCGACTAATGAGCATATATATATATATATATTATATATATTATATATATATATATATATATATATATATTAGTTGAACAACTTATTAGAAAATGACAAGCATAAGTCTGTCGATCGAATTGTAATCTAAACGGAGAGATCAAAAATATAAAACAATAATGCAAACTGTACAAATATGACTTTAGCTCAACCTCACCAACAAACATGCATGGATAATGCAGGATTCCTTCCTTCTTCATCTAACTCCTCATTGCTTCACGTTCTTTTTACTTAAATATTTTTTATTAAAAACGTTGGATGAATTAAGAGAGTGACGTCCCTCTCTCTCTCTCTCTCTCTCTCTCTCTCTCTCTATATATATATATATATATATATATATATATGTGTGTGTGTGTGTGTGTGTGTGTGTGGCGGGGGGTGGGGGGGGAGGGCGTTCAAAAAAGACGTCACCATGAGAATTGTTCCTTAATATAAGTGGTTTTAGAGAATTATTTTTGTTTCTTAATATAAATCGTTTGAGAATTTCAAGTAAGCATTAATTGTTTAGTTTCCAATATTATCCCAAGTAATAAATATAACTAATTTGGTTTTCTCACTATTTTTTTTTAATAAATAATACTCTTTTTTTTTTCAATACAAGTACAATATAGATAATTAATATTATATAATAATTTTTTTAATAATTTATGTAAGACCCCAACTTTTATAAATAAAGATGAATTTTCTATAATATCATTTTTGAATATTATGGAGTTAATTTGATATAATGTTATAGTTGTGGGTAATATTTATAAATTTTGCAAAGTAAGTAAGTTGTTATAAAATATTCGTTTGGTCGGGGAATATTCTTTTTGTCGGGGAATATTCGTACGACGGCACAATCATTGGTGGACCCCACAACGGAATTATTGTCGGATTGAGAAAACGACAAAATTATCTTTCTATAAAAATAACAGCTGAGGTATTACGTTAAAACCGTTAAAACTGTTGAACTACTCGGTAGTAAAAGTACAGTAATACGCGTGGTTGCATAGTAGCACACGGTATTGATTATTGATGCTTACGTGAGAAGTCACTCAGCTATACTCAATTATTGCTACAGTAATTGCTGCATCATATCTCTTAAATTATTGTCGTAGTATCATCTGTATAATATGTTATATTATTAAATCAATAATTGAGACGTTGTGGTAAGTTTGGTTATTTTATGGGGGACCATATGTCATCATCTAAGAGTCTCTTCGTCAATAGTAATTACCTTCGTCAATAGTATTTACCTTGGTCAATAGTAATTACCTTCGTCAATAGTATTTACCTTGGTCAATAGTAATTACCTTCGTCAATAGTATTTACCTTGGTCAATAGTAATTACCTTCGTCAATAGTATTTACCTTGGTCAATAGTAATTACTTTCGTCAATAGTAGTTGTCCCTTCAATATTACCAAGAGTCATTTGACCTTTCGTTAAGACCAAGAGTCATTTGACCCTTCGTTAAGACCAAGAGCCACCCTCAGTTTTTCTATAAATAGAGGCCTAGGGCTTCATTATTTTTCACGAATTCATTCAAGTTATAGAGAGAGAAAGTATAGAGAGAATAAGAGAGAGAGAATAAAAGTATTCTGCTACATCACTTTTCCAATATCCAGTTCTTTTAAGGTAAGGGATATTATTCTTTTGTATTCAAGAAGAGAACTTCTGTTATTCCATTTGTTATTATTCTGTTGGAATAACCAGTATACGCGGTCTACCCTATACTTGGTGACATTCTTCTATTATTCTGTTGGAACATCCTGTCTGTGTGTTTTACACCGGACCTGGTTCCGTTTATTATTCTGTTGGAACATCCTGTCTGTGTGTTTTACACCGGACCTGGTTCCGTTTTATTATTATTCTGTTGGAATATCCTGTCTGTGTGTTTTACACCGGACCTGGTTCCATTATTTATTATTCTGTCGGAATATCCTGTCTGTGCGTTTACGCCGGACCTGGTTCCATTATTTATTATTCTATTGGAATAACCTGTCTGTGCGGTCTATCGCATGCATGGTGATTTCTTTTGTTATTCCATTCTTTATTGTACTCAGTTGGTTAAGTTTTGACTTCTATACTCCATGAAATTTGTGGAATATCCTTGATAGTTGCGTTTCATCCCGTATCTTTTCAAGAAAATATTCTTCTAAGCATTCTTGAATTTTACTCCACAATGCAGTATCATGTTGACAATTTGGACGTTGTTAATTCCTGAATAAATTAATTCTTGAACTTGTTTTATTGAATTCTTATATCATTGTCATCATCCTCATGTTTATAAAATGTTGAAAGTCATCTGTGGCCTGTAGTGCATAGATGGACTTGGTATGATTATGACCAGGGATTATTCGGTATAATCATGACCGTAATGTTACAAATGATGTGGTAAAAGTCCTCATTGGCCCGTAGTGCATTGATGGACAGTTGTTGGCATGATCATGACCATTAATGAATACACGAATATCCTTGGCCGTAGTGCAGGGGTGATTCGATGATGTGGATTATTTTATTAAGCTGAGTCTCAGCGATCGCAGTGTTGAAAAACCTTTTAAATCATAAAAGATAGTAGAGTTTATTTTCTACTTGACTCTTTTAATGGATTGCTTGTTCCGCTGCAGTTAAACTTGATGTCTATTATATTTTATCAGTTTAACATTGTTGAAGGCTAATGATAATTTATTCTGCATTATCTTAGTCATAATATTTCTTACTGGGCTAGTTGAGCTCACCCTTTCTTTCACTGTTCTCTTCAGGAAATGAGAACGTAGCTGGGACAAGTCGGGGTACGGAGTGATGGTCTGAATGATAGTATTAGTTAGTAGTCCTCACTATTCTATGTAATGGTGTGTTAATAAATGTAATGAGGACTCCTTTTGAGTATGAATACTCTCTAGAAGATAATATTTGTATTCAAACTCACAGTTTATGTTTTGTCGTATTGTACACGACAGATGTATTAATCAGTTGTATTTGTATTCTGTACTATGTATCTGACGACCCAAGATGGGTGATGTATACCTAATTTTGGGGGCGTCACAGTTGGTATCAGAGCTTAGGGATATGATCCCTGGCTAAGATGTGAGAATAGAACTAGGAGGGGAGAGACGGGGAATTCCTTCGCTAGTATGGCATACCTAAGTTTATTTGCATGGTATTTAATTGGTCGGTCATAATATAAGGATAATATATGACATATCAATTAATTTTTATTTTGTGGCAGTATCTGAAAATGGCATCCGAGAATGTTGAGAATAGCAATGGAGCACAGACGACTGTTGATTCACCACACATCAATAATCATGATAATGTGCATCAGGAAGGTGTCAATCCTCATGCAAACAACAACACTGACCAAATGATGAATGATC
Source organism: Panax notoginseng (assembly GCA_016801055.1). Classification (NCBI taxonomy): domain Eukaryota; kingdom Viridiplantae; phylum Streptophyta; class Magnoliopsida; order Apiales; family Araliaceae; genus Panax; species Panax notoginseng. The sequence goes on from CM029012.1 coordinate 192,787,812, forward strand.
AAATGTTCAGAGGCTTTATGCAATTCATGCAACAACAGGTGAAAGCGGCTCCTGTCCACAACGTAGGTGGAAATACTGGAAACTCTCAGGCGGTCACCGCTAAACAGTTTAAGGAGCTGGGACCACCGGAGTTTAAGGGAGAACCCAAACCACTTGTAGCTGAAACATGGATAAAGCAGATCACCAAGATATTTGATGTCTTGGGTTGCTCCGAGGAGCAAAAGGTTCCCTTTGCCGCCTTTATGTTGCGAGGAGAGGCAGATTACTGGTGGGAATCGATAAAGCGTACTCAACCTGCCGCACTGAAGATGTTTTGGGAGAAGTTCCAAGATCTGTTTAACGACAAATACTTTCCCGAGAGTATTCGTCACATGAAGGAGGTGGAGTTCATCAAATTGGAGCAGAATAATATGACCGTGTCGCAGTACGAGGCAAAATTTGCGGAGTTATCCCGGTTTGCGTCCCACCTGGTGGATAATGAAGAAAGAATGACGCGGATGTTTTTAAGAGGTTTGAAGCCGGAGATACGTCAACATCTTGTTTCTCATAAACTGTGTTTGTATTCAGATGTTGTAAATAGGGCTCAGTTGGTGGAGCGCGATAACGAGATAACGCAACCAAAAGAGAGCAGCCGGCAAAATGATAATACCAGTGAGAGCAGTCATCGAAGCGGTGACAACAAGCGTGGAGGGAATCAACAGGCCAGAAATGGTAACCACTTCGGTGGTAATCAGGGCCAAAACAATAAGAATGGACATTTCAAGAAGAGGAGATTCAACAATGACGGAAAGACGTCAGCACCAGCACCTGTCGTTAAGGAAGGAGAACGACCACCTATCGTATGTTTCAAATGCGGAGGGGAGGGACACATCAGTCCAAACTGCGCGATGCCGTCCAAAGCATGTTATAATTGTGGAAGAGAAGGTCATTTAGCCCGATTTTGTCGTTTACCGAAGACAAATTCAGCTAGGATGGAGGCACCAAAAGCCGTCCCAGAAAAGTCAAAACCGGTTGTGCAAGGGAGAGCGTTTGTTGTGAACTCCCAGAACGCAAGGAACCCGAATGAGGTCATCACGGGTAAGCTTATCATAAACTCTAACGAAGTCTATACTTTATTTGATACCGGTTCAACCCATTCTTTTATTTCTCCTACTTGCGCTCATCGATTAAATTTGATTCGGAGAAATTAGACTTTGACTTAGCAGTTGAAACTCCATTGGGAGAAACCTTCATTACATCCACGGTTTATAAGTCTTGTTTGGTTCAAGTTGGTACCCACACATTACCTGTCGATCTTATTTCATTAAAAATACTTGCATTTGACGTGATTCTAGGGATTGATTGGTTAACTACTCATCATGCAAAAATTGATTGTTTTCGTAAGGTTGTTAGCTTTCATATTCCTAATCGACCTATTATGCGAATTCAAGCAACCAAACCATTAAAATCAATCGCTGTCATCTCAAGCCATAAAGCTATTCGTTTATTGAAAAACGGATGTCAAGCTTTCTTAGCTCATGTCACAGATCTAAACAAAAATACGTCAGCTTTGAATGATATTTCTGTTGTTAATAAATTTCCTGACGTATTTCCCGAAGAACTTCCTGGCCTACCCCCAGAGCGTGAAATTGAATTTTGTATCGACCTTGAACCTGGTACAAAACCCATTTCCAAAGCCCCATATCGAATGGCTCCTATTGAACTTCAGGAGTTAAAGATCCAACTGCAGGAATTGTTAGACATTGGCTTTATTCGTCCTAGTACTTCTCCTTGGGGAGCTCCTGTTCTATTCGTGAAGAAGAAAGATGGAAGTATGCGACTTTGTATTGATTATCGGGAGTTGAATCATGTCACCATCAAAAACAGGTACCCATTGCCACGTATTGATGACCTGTTTGACCAGTTGCAAGGAGCACAATTCTTTTCAAAGATCGATCTTCGTTCTGGATATCATCAGCTGAAGGTTAGAACTGAGGATATTCCAAAGACGGCTTTTAGAACTCGGTACGGGCATTATGAATTCCTAGTCATGTCCTTTGGATTGACTAATGCTCCTGCTGCCTTCATGGATATGATGAACCGGGTATTCAAGGAATATTTGGATCACTTTGTGGTCGTCTTTATTGATGACATCCTTATTTATTCTAAAAGCCGTGAAGATCATGAGCAACACTTGAGACTGGTACTCCAAAAGCTTCGTGAATACAAACTTTATGCCAAGTTGAAGAAATGCGAGTTCTGGCTGGAAGAGGTAGCATTCCTTGGGCACGTTGTATCAAGTCGTGGAATATCTGTTGACCCGGCAAAGATTGAAGCTATTCAAAGCTGGGAGCAACCTAAATCAGTGACCGAGGTACGTAGCTTTCTTGGTTTAGCTGGTTATTATCGGAGATTCGTGGAAGGATTTTCTCGAATCGCTACTCCATTAACTCAGCTGACTCGGAAAGATACAAAGTTTGGTTGGAGCGAAGAATGTGAGCAGAGTTTTCAAGAACTCAAGAGGAGACTCATTTCAGCACCTGTTCTAACAATACCATCTGGCTCGGAGGGATTTGTCATCTACAGTGATGCTTCGAGCAAAGGGTTGGGATGCGTTCTCATGCAACATGGAAAAGTCATAGCCTATGCATCAAGACAACTCAAGGAATATGAGAGGAATTATCCTACTCATGATCTAGAGTTGGCAGCTGTTGTCTTTGCACTTAAAATTTGGAGGCATTACTTGTATGGGGAGAAAGTGGAGATCTTTACAGATCATAAAAGCCTCAAATATTTCTTCACTCAAAAGGAACTCAACATGCGACAACGACGTTGGCTTGAACTGTTGAAAGATTATGATCATACCATTCAATACCATCCTGGAAAAGCGAACGTGGTAGCTGACGCATTGAGTAGAAGATCATATGCGGGTACAAGTGCAATATTAACAACGCAAAGGCCCATTTTGTGTGACTTGCAAAGGATGGAGATAGAGTTGAAGACTCCAGGGACCCATGTGATGATGGCGAATATACGAGTAGAACCGACTTTAATCGATAAAGTTAAAGCTGCTCAAGCTACAGACCTGGAGCTGATGCGTATGAGGAAGAAAGTGCAAGAAGGTTCTATGCCGGAAGCAAGAATCGATGAAGAAGGAATACTTCGAGTCAACTCCAGACTTTGTGTTCCTAACAACCCTGATTTAAAGTATGAAATCATGATGGAGGCGCACAACACACCGTTTGCAATCCATCCTGGAAGTACCAAAATGTATCATGATCTTCGTCATACATTTTGGTGGAGCAATATGAAGAGAGAGATAGCGTTGTTTATCTCAAGGTGTCTAACTTGTCAACGAGTCAAAGCGGAGCATCAAGTACCAAAAGGTCCATTGCAACCACTTGAAATTCCAGAATGGAAGTGGGAGCACATCACCATGGATTTCGTTACCGGTCTTCCTAGGGTTTCTCAAGGTATTGATGCGATTTGGGTCATTGTTGATAGATTGACCAAGTCTGCTCATTTCTTACCGATACGAGAAACTTATACACTTGAACGTCTTGCTCGTATGTACATAAACGAGATTGTAAGACTGCATGGTATGCCAGTATCCATAGTTTCTGATCGAGACCCAAGATTCACTTCACGATTTTGGGTTAGTTTACAAAAAGCTATGGGCACGGAGTTACGATTTAGTTCAGCATATCATCCTCAGACGGACGGACAATCAGAGAGGACTATTCAAACTCTTGAAGATCTATTAAGACTCTGTGTCTTTGACTTCAAGGGAAGTTGGGACAAGTTCTTGCCATTGGTGGAGTTTTCCTACAACAACAGTTATCAAGCAAGTATTGGCATGGCTCCATTCGAAGCATTATATGGAAGAAAATGTCGTTCTCCAGTATGCTGGGATGAGGTGGGCGAAGCAACGTTGTTGGGACCGGAGTTGGTACGTATGACTACAGAAAAGATTCAAACGATCCGACAACGTATAAAAACCTCACAAGATCGACAAAAGAGTTATGCTGATCTTCATCGAAAGAACGTGGAATTTGATGTAGGAGATCATGTGTTCTTACGTGTTGCTCCATGGAAAGGAGTTACAAGATTTGGAAAGAGAGGAAAGCTAAATCCTCGATTCATCGGTCCATTTTTAATCCTCGATCGAGTAGGAACTGTGGCTTATAGACTCGCTTTACCGCCAAGTATGTCTCGTGTTCATAACGTTTTCCACATATCCATGTTACGCAAATATGTGGAAGACCCGAACCACATTATTGAGTTAGAACCGGACGAAATAGCGGAGGATTTGTCGTATGAAGAAGTTCCTGTTCAAATCTTGGATAAGAAGGAACATATTCTACGCTCCAAGGTTATACCTCAAGTCAAAGTTTTGTGGAGAAACCACGATGTTGAGGAAATGACTTGGGAGTTAGAATCAGAAATGAAATCAAGGTATCCTTACCTCTTCGACATACCAGGTACGTACCCTAATTTCGAGGGCGAAATTTCATAAGAAGGGGAGGTTGTAAGACCCCAACTTTTATAAATAAAGATGAATTTTCTATAAATATCATTTTTGAATATTATGGAGTTAATTTGATATAATGTTATAGTTGTGGGTAATATTTATAAATTTTGAAAAGTAAGTAAGTTGTTATAAAATATTCGTTTGGTCGGGGAATATTCTTTTTGTCGGGGAATATTCGTACGACGGCACAATCATTGGTGGACCCCACAACGGAATTATTGTCGGATTGAGAAAACGACAAAATTATCTTTCTATAAAAATAACAGCTGAGGTATTACGTTAAAACCGTTAAAACTGTTGAACTACTCGGTAGTAAAAGTACAGTAATACGCGTGGTTGCATAGTAGCACACGGTATTGATTATTGATGCTTACGTGAGAAGTCACTCAGCTATACTCAATTATTGCTACAGTAATTGCTGCATCATATCTCTTAAATTATTGTCGTAGTATCATCTGTATAATATGTTATATTATTAAATCAATAATTGAGACGTTGTGGTAAGTTTGGTTATTTTATGGGGGACCATATGTCATCATCTAAGAGTCTCTTCGTCAATAGTAATTACCTTCGTCAATAGTATTTACCTTGGTCAATAGTAATTACCTTCGTCAATAGTATTTACCTTGGTCAATAGTAATTACCTTCGTCAATAGTATTTACCTTGGTCAATAGTAATTACCTTCGTCAATAGTATTTACCTTGGTCAATAGTAATTACTTTCGTCAATAGTAGTTGTCCCTTCAATATTACCAAGAGTCATTTGACCTTTCGTTAAGACCAAGAGTCATTTGACCCTTCGTTAAGACCAAGAGCCACCCTCAGTTTTTCTATAAATAGAGGCCTAGGGCTTCATTATTTTTCACGAATTCATTCAAGTTATAGAGAGAGAAAGTATAGAGAGAATAAGAGAGAGAGAATAAAAGTATTCTGCTACATCACTTTTCCAATATCCAGTTCTTTTAAGGTAAGGGATATTATTCTTTTGTATTCAAGAAGAGAACTTCTGTTATTCCATTTGTTATTATTCTGTTGGAATAACCAGTATACGCGGTCTACCCTATACTTGGTGACATTCTTCTATTATTCTGTTGGAACATCCTGTCTGTGTGTTTTACACCGGACCTGGTTCCGTTTATTATTCTGTTGGAACATCCTGTCTGTGTGTTTTACACCGGACCTGGTTCCGTTTTATTATTATTCTGTTGGAATATCCTGTCTGTGTGTTTTACACCGGACCTGGTTCCATTATTTATTATTCTGTCGGAATATCCTGTCTGTGCGTTTACGCCGGACCTGGTTCCATTATTTATTATTCTATTGGAATAACCTGTCTGTGCGGTCTATCGCATGCATGGTGATTTCTTTTGTTATTCCATTCTTTATTGTACTCAGTTGGTTAAGTTTTGACTTCTATACTCCATGAAATTTGTGGAATATCCTTGATAGTTGCGTTTCATCCCGTATCTTTTCAAGAAAATATTCTTCTAAGCATTCTTGAATTTTACTCCACAATGCAGTATCATGTTGACAATTTGGACGTTGTTAATTCCTGAATAAATTAATTCTTGAACTTGTTTTATTGAATTCTTATATCATTGTCATCATCCTCATGTTTATAAAATGTTGAAAGTCATCTGTGGCCTGTAGTGCATAGATGGACTTGGTATGATTATGACCAGGGATTATTCGGTATAATCATGACCGTAATGTTACAAATGATGTGGTAAAAGTCCTCATTGGCCCGTAGTGCATTGATGGACAGTTGTTGGCATGATCATGACCATTAATGAATACACGAATATCCTTGGCCGTAGTGCAGGGGTGATTCGATGATGTGGATTATTTTATTAAGCTGAGTCTCAGCGATCGCAGTGTTGAAAAACCTTTTAAATCATAAAAGATAGTAGAGTTTATTTTCTACTTGACTCTTTTAATGGATTGCTTGTTCCGCTGCAGTTAAACTTGATGTCTATTATATTTTATCAGTTTAACATTGTTGAAGGCTAATGATAATTTATTCTGCATTATCTTAGTCATAATATTTCTTACTGGGCTAGTTGAGCTCACCCTTTCTTTCACTGTTCTCTTCAGGAAATGAGAACGTAGCTGGGACAAGTCGGGGTACGGAGTGATGGTCTGAATGATAGTATTAGTTAGTAGTCCTCACTATTCTATGTAATGGTGTGTTAATAAATGTAATGAGGACTCCTTTTGAGTATGAATACTCTCTAGAAGATAATATTTGTATTCAAACTCACAGTTTATGTTTTGTCGTATTGTACACGACAGATGTATTAATCAGTTGTATTTGTATTCTGTACTATGTATCTGACGACCCAAGATGGGTGATGTATACCTAATTTTGGGGGCGTCACAATTTATATATAATTCTAAAATGACTTAATATTAAAGAACAACAGAGAGAGTACTTACTTAGCATGTCATTTGGGAAATGCATGCCATTTTTCTGAACCAAGATAAATGCATGCGTTCATACAGATGATAAAATAATTCTAGTGGCCTGGAACGATACTTACACTTGGCCTGAAAGTGAATTCCATTTATTATTGTGTATGACTAATTTGGCGATACACGCAATTGTTGTTGCAGATATACTAAACTAAAGACCACGCTCAAGAATTTGTGATGCTCTCCCTAATTCGGGTCCGGTGCGGTCCGGTCCGGTCAAAAGATACACTTGTGCACAATTGTCAGATTAATTGTTACTTCCTCCTTAATTTTTATTATATAAGTTTTTTTTTTAATAATATAAGACATGACAAGACATTTTACATATATTTAGAAGATTTTTTTTATCTTTTTCTACTTTATTTTAAAAAAAGTAAAATAATTAAGAGAGAAGAGGTAGAATAATTAATTAATACATAAGTAATAATAAAATTTTAAATTAACATTAAAATTAATGAATTTTTTTAATATAAAGAGTTACATCTTACACTATTTATATAACGGAAAGGAGGAAATAAATGTCATTTTAGTGTATCGAATAATTAATTGCACTAGAGCCGAACACCTATTATTAGCTAGGTTACGTGATAGTGCAGTTATGTTTGTAATGAGAATATAAGAATTAAGACATGACATTTAATGCAATGGAGAATGACCAAAGTGGTGTAATGATCATAATAACATTACCAACCTACGTAATATCTAAAAAGGAATACAGTGACAATTATGGTAAAAATGTCACAAATAGAATAATTGAACAAAAAATACTCCATATAAAATAATTCGTTAACTTACATAGGATATGGGATAATGATTCACATTATTTTAAGGTTCACATTATTTTTATATAAATTTTTGATATCTTTACATGATTCTTTCACGTGAAAATGAGATTAACTCTCTTCCCATATGAGAAGAGGTTATGTAAAAATATTAAAAACATATTTAAAAATATCAATTTTCTATTTTAATTATTATTTGCGCGGTATGTCTAAAATTGATACGACTTAGTTTAATTTTATGAAAACGACAAATATAATAATAGTAATGATTTATTATTAATAAGTAATTTAGAATTATTATATTATTTATTTTGAAACTACAAAAAATGTTGTATTAATTTTAAATTTTAAAATTTAATGAAATAATTTTAAAAAATTAAAATGTATCTAAATCTTATTTTGAATAGAGAAACTAAGTAAGCATCTCTTTAATGTTGTAGTAACTTTTTCTTATACTACTCCACTATTTATTATTCACAGTCGAGACGGGACGGGGTGGGGTGGGATAAAACAAAACGGGGTTTAACTGTTGAAACTAGGTGGAGTAGCGTCTTAACATCATACGTCCACTCCACTCTCTGCACCCACGTGAACGTTTCCGTTGCTCGCGTCCCCACGCAGATCCTCCGTATCCCACTGTGAGCCCCACATCCCTGACCCCACTTTTCTCAGAAACTTTACCACTTTACCCTGCCTGCATCCCCACAAATATACTGAACCCACTCAATCGTTAACATCCGGCATACATCCTTTCAGTTGACTACTACTCCTATTTAATACTCCTAATTAATATTACCCGTAAACAATAGTACTCCACTAATTATCTACAAATGATACTACTACTATTAATTAATTGTGATAAAACAGACGATAAATTATTATTTTTTAAACTTAAATTTAATATAAAAAACTAAAAAAATTTAATAATTTAACTAAACTTGTAAAAACAAAAGACCAAAAAAGTTATTGTTCGTTCGCTTTTTCAGTCCATTTGAGTCATTCAAAACCTGAGGATAAATTATAATATATACTGGCATGTTTACATTATTTAATAATAACATATCAGGTATATAATTTAAGACAAAAATTAGAAAATTTAATTCAGTATAATTAATTAAATAATTTTATCATGCTAAATAATAATTATACATTCTATTATATTACAATTTAAATCCCATAATTTCTCTTAAATTTACCTGCATCACATGCTACCATTCCAGGGTGTAAAACTTTAATTTTACAAACCATCCTTGTCGACTTAATTTTTGCATTACCAATTTTAAACATATCTAAACAAAGATAACCTTAAATTTTTGATAACTTTACACTATTTTATTATCTTAATCAAAACACTTTCTTTGATCCTTAATTTCCCCTTGAAATTTTATAATTCCACTTTTCCACTTAGAAGTATATTTTATCATCCAATAATTTTAGAAATGATAAAAATATAATATGAGATTAAATAACAGACTAGTTACGAAATAAAAAAGTCTTTAAGGATAATGAAATTTCAGCTCTGAATTTAATTTTTGTGAATTTAAGTCGCAGATAAATAAACCAATTAATTATAACAGGAATATAAATGAAGAATGTAAAAGACACAATAAGTTTTAAGTGATTCGGAGTAAAAAGACTCATAGTCCACTCTTCTTCTTTACGAGTAAGAAATCCACAAAAAATGTTTGTGCTCACTATGATCTATTACAAGTTAAACACAACGATTCCTTCGAGTCATTAAGTCTCGACAGATGTCCCTAAGACCGGGGACACTTAGTCCAGCTCCCTAAAAACTATTCAAATTACTTAAACTTGTTAGAGATGTCACTTAGACCAACGAATCACATTTGATTGATTGTTTGTTAAGGTGTTACTAAGTTGCGTTTAAGCTCACTAATGATGTTCGACAATTTGTCTTGGGTTCTTCAATTTGCAATGCTTATTATTGTCAGTTCTGATGTGACAACCCCAAAATAGGTTCATTCCATCCAACCTATTCTGAGTCGCCAAATACATGGTACAGAAAACAACTACAACTTTATTACAACAATTGTCGTGCAAAATACAACAACACATATGCTGTGAGTTTGGATACAAATATATACCAAATGTGACTCATGTTCCAACCGTGGACATCACCTCACAATAACACCTTACATAAAGGTATAGTCAAAAACTGTTTTAGAAATTAGAATCTTTGGGAAGTGCTCAAGGAAACCTTCATACATGGGAGGCCACGCGTCTAGGTTATGATAGATATCATATGGCCACAGAATTATCCTTGGTTGACTCAATAGACCCCAAAGAAAAACGAGAAGATTACTATCATATTCTTCCCACTGGTGAGTCTTCTCTTGACTTATCATTATCTCCACTGTCTCTAATTGAGAATTATACTTCAAACAAACACCAAGATTATATAGGTAGTGCCCATAGATATACTCAGCAAGTGGATGAGCACAACCCTGTCTTATGATGACACGAGGTTGTATGTCATTAGACATCTTGTATGATAGTGACAAAACACCCTTCCAACGTTGGGTTCTCCTCACCCTATTTTCTTCACCAAATATAACTACTAAATGATGACCACCGTTCTATTCCCTTGTTACCCTCGCTCGACCCAGCTACACTCTTATTACCTGAAAGGAATTGTGAATCAAAAGGGTGAGCACAACTAGCTCAGTAAAGAATATCATGACTAAAGATAATTCAATTATCAATAGCCTTCATCAACAATAAATCAGAGATTTAGAACATATGGTAAATGATAAAAATTTCAACCATAGTTGCAGCGGAACGAGCAATCCATTAGAAGAGTCAAATAGACTATAAAGTCTATTATCTTCTCCATGTTAAAAATCCACCAACAATGTTTTATCCATGTAACATCACTCAACAGTTCCTTTCCACAATCATATGAATAACTCATAATCATAATTGTGACTATAAATTTTTCTTCGCACCCAGGACGAAGAATATTTTCATCACCTGTCTTTACCTGAAACATCAAAGATCATGGTTATACCAAATCACAGTTCCTGTTTATAATCATACTAACAAATCCATCTTTGCACTACGGGCCAAAGATATTCATCAACAAACCATCTTTGCACTACGGGCCAAAGATATTCAACAACAGTTCATCTTTGCACTACAGGCCAAAGATATTCAACAACAGTTCATCTTTGCACTACAGGCCAAAGATATTCATCAACAGGCCATCTTTGCACTACATGCCAAAGATATTCATCAACAATTCATATTTGTACTACAGGCCAAATATATTCATATCTCAAAGAAATATATAATCATTTCAGAATTTATATAAACAATAATTATAACCATGTTGATCAATTCACTTTTGCACTTAAGCTTAAGATATTCAATTATAAATTCAATGGTCATGATCATACCAGTCACAATTCAACTTTGCACTACAGGCCAAAGAGAACCCTAGTCATGATCATACCAATAATCTACCAATCTTTACACTCTAGTGAAAGAGAATTTCAACATCAGGGTTATAAAAATGTTATATATGATGATAAAAATAATATGATCAACATATAGTTTTAATCTCAAGAGTAATATTCGTAACTCATGAATAGTAACCCCGACACAAAAGATAGAAATTCTACAATAAAATTCATACCAATATTTCGGTATAATGATATTGAAAGAATAACATTACTTAAATTTATAAACAATTTATTTTAATTGTTTACACTTTACTAATTAATGCATTTAATCATCATAAAATGCCAACTCGTACAATTTCATCATCAATAACCAAAACCCTTATCAAAAATCTGCATATACCTCATATAGGATTCTCAAGCCATAAAATCCTATTTTCCAATTTTCTTTATTCACAAAACATATTTAATTCATTTACTCATAACTAGACCATTTTCATGAAAAATATCAAATCAGTTCCAAAAATATTTCTTTTCTGGGATTTAGCATAATATAGTCCCATAGTGAACATATATTTTTCTCAGAATTTTTAAAAGTCATTTACTATTTTTCATATGGCCAAAATAGTCGAATATTTAGACATTTATCAAAAATTGTACTTTTGTCTAAAAATTCTGAAATTAACAGAGTATACTTCCATCATATACATGTACTCCCAATAAAAATTTCATCAATTTTGGAGTTAACCACAAGAAATTATAAGCAGTTACTTTTAAAATAGTCTTTTCTCATAAAATTCATAACTCTCAATCTATACATCCAAAAATCACCATTTTTGGACACAATCAATAAAACTCATCAAAATATCATTTTAAATTTTTCCAGAATTTTTGAAGTTCAGAAAAATTACGAAACTGAAAAACATAACAACCCTTAAAATCCCTTACTATCCCTTACCTCAAAAGAGCAGCACTTCTGACTGGATATCGGATATGATGCTGAAGGAAACTTGCACTGATGAATAGCAACTCACCAAGTATCTAAAAACTCACAAAATATACTTCATAATATAGAGAGAGAAAGAGAGGAAGCTTATGTTTCTGGTGTGATTTTCAATTCTAACTTAGCCCTCTATTTATAGAAAAATTTTGGTAGGTTTGACCTGCAACCTGATGGCTTTACCTGCTACTATTCCCACCCACCACATTTTGTAAGACCCCAACTTTTATAAATAAAGATGAATTTTCTATAAATATCATTTTTGAATATTATGGAGTTAATTTAATATAATGTTATAGTTGTGGGTAATATTTATAAATTTTGCAAAGTAAGCAAGTTGTTATAAAATATTCGTTTGGTCGGAGAATATTCTTTTTGTCGGGGAATATTCGTACGACGGCACAATCATTGGTGGACCCCACAACGGAATTATTGTCGGATTGAGAAAACGACAAAATTATCTTTCTATAAAAATAACGGCTGAGGTGTTACCGTTAAAACCGTTAAAACTGTTGAACTACTCGGTAGTAAAAGTACAGTAATACGCGTGGTTGCATAGTAGCACACGGTATTGATTATTGATGCTTACGTGAGAAGTCACTCAGCTATACTCAATTATTGCTACAGTAATTGCTGCATCATATCTCTTAAATTATTGTCATAGTATCATCTGTATAATATGTTATATTATTGAGACGTTGTGGTAAGTTTGGTTATTTTATGGGGGGCCATATGTCATCATCTAAGAGTCTCTTCGTCAATAGTAATTACCGCCGTCAATAGTAATTACCGTCGTCAATAGTAATTACCGTCGTCAATAGTAATTACCTTCGTCAATAGTATCTACCTTGGTCAATAGTAATTACCTTCGTCAATAGTATTTACCTTGGTCAATAGTAATTACCTTCGTCAATAGTATTTACCTTGGTCAATAGTAATTACTTTCGTCAATAGTAGTTGTCCCTTCAATATTACCAAGAGTCATTTGACCCTTCGTTAAGACCAAGAGTCATTTGACCCTTCGTTAAGACCAAGAGCCACCCTCAGTTTTTCTATAAATAGAGGCCTAGGGCTTCATTATTTTTCACGAATTCATTCAAGCTATAGAGAGAGAAAGTATAGAGAGAATAAGAGAGAGAGAGACTAAAAGTATTCTGCTACATCACTTTTCCAATATCCAGTTCTTTTAAGGTAGGGAATATTATTTCTTTTATATTCATGAAGAGAACTTCTGTTATTCCATTTGTTATTATTCTGTTGGAATAACCAGTATACGCGGTCTACCCTATACTTGGTGACATTCTTCTATTATTCTGTTGGAACATCCTGTCTGTGTGTTTTACACCGGACCTGGTTCCGTTTATTATTCTGTTGGAACATCCTGTCTGTGTGTTTTACACCGGACCTGGTTCCGTTTTATTATTATTCTGTTGGAATATCCTGTCTGTGTGTTTTACACCGGACCTGGTTCCATTATTTATTATTCTGTCGGAATATCCTGTCTGTGCGTTTACGCCGGACCTGGTTCCATTATTTATTATTCTGTTGGAATAACCTGTCTGTGCGGTCTATCGCATGCATGGTGATTTCTTTTGTTATTCCATTCTTTATTGTACTCAGTTGGTTAAGTTTTGACTTCTATACTCCATGAAATTTGTGGAATATCCTTGATAGTTGCGTTTCATCCAGTATCTTTTCAAGAAAATATTCTTCTAAGCATTCTTGAATTTTACTCCACAATGCAGTATCATGTTGACAATTTGGACGTTGTTAATTCCTGGATAAATTAATTCTTGAACTTGTTTTATTGAATTCTTATATCATTGTCATCATCCTCATGTTTATAAAATTTGAAAGTCATCTGTGGCATGTAGTGCATAGATGGACTTGGTATGATTATGACCAGGGATTATTCGGTATAATCATGACCGTAATGTTACAAATGATGTGGTAAAAGTCCTCATTGGCCCGTAGTGCATTGATGGACAGTTGTTGGCATGATCATGACCATTAATGAATACACGAATATCCTTGGCCGTAGTGCAGGGGTGATTCGATGATGTGGATTATTTTATTAAGCTGAGTCTCAGCGATCGCAGTGTTGAAAAACCTTTTAAATCATAAAAGATAGTAGAGTTTATTTTCTACTTGACTCTTTTAATGGATTGCTTGTTCCGCTGCAGTTAAACTTGATGTCTATTATATTTTATCAGTTTAACATTGTTGAAGGCTAACGATAATTTATTCTGCATTATCTTAGTCATAATATTTCTTACTGGGCTAGTTGAGCTCACCCTTTCTTTCACTGTTCTCTTCAGGAAATGAGAACGTAGCTGGGACAAGTCGGGGTACGGAGTGATGGTCCGAATGATAGTATTAGTTAGTAGTCCTCACTATTCTATGTAATGGTGTGTTAATAAATGTAATGAGGACTCCTTTTGAGTATGAATACTCTCTAGAAGATAATATTTGTATTCAAACTCACAGTTTATGTTTTGTCGTATTGTACACGACAGTTGTATTATTAAGTTGTATTTGTATTCTGTACTATGTATCTGACGACCCAAGATGGGTGATGTATACCTAATTTTGGGGGCGTCACAGTTGGTATCAGAGCTTAGGGATATGATCCCTGGCTAAGATGTGAGAATAGAACTAGGAGGGGAGAGACGGGGAATTTCTTCGCTAGTATGGCATACCTAAGTTTATTTGTATGGTATTTAATTGGTTGGTCATAATATAAGGATAATATATGACATATCAATTAATTTTTATTTTGTGGCAGTATCTGAAAATGGCATCCGAGAATGTTGAGAATAGCAATGGAGCACAGACGACTGTTGATTCACCACACATCAATAATCATGATAATGTGCATCAGGAAGGTGTCAATCCTCATGCAAACAACAACACTGACCAAATGATGAATGATCAAATGTTCAGAGGCTTTATGCAATTCATGCAACAACAGGTGAAAGCGGCTCCTGTCCACAACGTAGGTGGAAATACTGGAAACTTTCAGGCGGTCACCGCTAAACAGTTTAAGGAGCTGGGACCACCGGAGTTTAAGGGAGAACCCAAACCACTTGTAGCTGAAACATGGATAAAGCAGATCACCAAGATATTTGATGTCTTGGGTTGCTCCGAGGAGCAAAAGGTTCCCTTTGCCGCCTTTATGTTGCGAGGAGAGGCAGATTACTGGTGGGAATCGATAAAGCGTACTCAACCTGCCGCACTGAAGATGTCTTGGGAGAAGTTCCAAGATCTGTTTAACGACAAATACTTTCCCGAGAGTATTCGTCACATGAAGGAGGTGGAGTTCATCAAATTGGAGCAGAATAATATGACCGTGTCGCAGTACGAGGCAAAATTTGCGGAGTTATCCCGGTTTGCGTCCCACCTGGTGGATAATGAAGAAAGAATGACGCGGATGTTTTTAAGAGGTTTGAAGCCGGAGATACGTCAACATCTTGTTTCTCATAAACTGTGTTTGTATTCAGATGTTGTAAATAGGGCTCAGTTGGTGGAGCGCGATAACGAGATAACGCAACCAAAAGAGAGCAGCCGGCAAAATGATAATACCAGTGAGAGCAGTCATCGAAGCGGTGACAACAAGCGTGGAGGGAATCAACATGCCAGAAATGGTAACCACTTCGGTGGTAATCAGGGCCAAAACAATAAGAATGGACATTTTAAGAAGAGGAGATTCAACAATGATGGAAAGATGTCAGCACCAGCACCTGTCGTTAAGGAAGGAGAACGACCACCTATCATATGTTTCAAATGCGGAGGGGAGGGGCACATCAGTCCAAACTGCGCGATGCCGTCCAAAGCATGTTATAATTGTGGAAGAGAAGGTCATTTAGCCCGATTTTGTCGTTTACCGAAGACAAATTCAGCTAGGATGGAGGCACCAAAGGCCGTCCCAGAAAAGTCAAAACCGGTTGTGCAAGGGAGAGCGTTTGTTGTGACTTCCCAGAACGCAAGGAACCCGAATGAGGTCATCACGGGTAAGCTTATCATAAACTCTAACGAAGTCTATACTTTATTTGATACCGGTTCAACCCATTCTTTTATTTCTCCTACTTGCGCTCATCGATTAAATTTGATTCCGGAGAAATTAGACTTTGACTTAGCAGTTGAAACTCCATTGGGAGAAACCTTCATTACATCCACGGTTTATAAGTCTTGTTTGGTTCAAGTTGGTACCCACACATTACCTGTCGATCTTATTTCATTAAAAATACTTGCATTTGACGTGATTCTAGGGATTGATTGGTTAACTACTCATCATGCAAAAATTGATTGTTTTCGTAAGGTTGTTAGCTTTCATATTCCTAATCGACCTATTATGCGAATTCAAGCAACCAAACCATTAAAATCAATCGATGTCATCTCAAGCCATAAAGCTATTCGTTTATTGAAAAACGGATGTCAAGCTTTCTTAGCTCATGTCACAGATCTAAACAAAAATACGTCAGCTTTGAATGATATTTCTGTTGTTAATAAATTTCCTGACGTATTTTCCGAAGAACTTCCTGGCCTACCCCCAGAGCGTGAAATTGAATTTTGTATCGACCTTGAACCTGGTACAAAACCCATTTCCAAAGCCCCATATCGAATGGCTCCTATTGAACTTCAGGAGTTAAAGACTCAACTGCAGGAATTGTTAGACATTGGTTTTATTCGTCCTAGTACGTCTCCTTGGGGTGCTCCTGTTCTGTTCGTGAAGAAGAAAGATGGGAGTATGCGACTTTGTATTGATTATCGGGAGTTGAATCATGTCACCATCAAAAATAGGTACCCATTGCCACGTATTGATGACCTGTTTGACCAGTTGCAAGGAGCACAATTCTTTTCAAAGATCGATCTTCGTTCTGGATATCATCAGCTGAAGGTTAGAACTGAGGATATTCCAAAGACGGCTTTTAGAACTCGGTACGGGCATTATGAATTCTTAGTTATGTCTTTTGGATTGACTAATGCTCCTGCTGCCTTCATGGATATGATGAACAGGGTATTTAAGGAATATTTGGATCACTTTGTGGTCGTCTTTATCGATGACATCCTTGTTTATTCCAAAAGCCGTGAAGATCATGAGCAACACTTGAGGCTGGTACTCCAAAAGCTTCGTGAATACAAACTTTATGCCAAGTTGAAGAAATGCGAGTTCTGGCTGGAAGAGGTAGCATTCCTTGGGCACGTAGTATCAAGTCGTGGAATATCTGTTGACCCGGCAAAGATTGAAGCTATTCAAAGCTGGGAGCAACCTAAATCAGTGACCGAGGTACGTAGCTTTCTTGGTTTAGCTGGTTATTATCGGAGATTCGTGGAAGGATTTTCTCGAATCGCTACTCCATTAACTCAGCTGACTCGGAAAGATACAAAGTTTGGTTGGAGCGAAGAATGTGAGCAGAGTTTTCAAGAACTCAAGAGGAGACTCATTTCAGCACCTGTTCTAACAATACCATCTGGCTCGGAGGGATTTGTCATCTACAGTGATGCTTCGAGCAAAGGGTTGGGATGCGTTCTCATGCAACATGGAAAAGTCATAGCCTATGCATCAAGACAACTCAAGGAATATGAGAGGAATTATCCTACTCATGATCTAGAGTTGGCAGCTGTTGTCTTTGCACTTAAAATTTGGAGGCATTACTTGTATGGGGAGAAAGTGGAGATCTTTACGGATCATAAAAGTCTCAAATATTTCTTCACTCAAAAGGAACTCAACATGCGACAACGACGTTGGCTTGAACTGTTGAAAGATTATGATCATACCATTCAATACCATCCTGGAAAAGCGAACGTGGTAGCTGACGCATTGAGTAGAAGATCATATGCGGGTACAAATGCAATATTAACAACGCAAAGGCCCATTTTGTGTGACTTGCAAAGGATGGAGATAGAGTTGAAGACTCCAGGGACCCATGTGATGATGGCGAATATACGAGTAGAACCGACTTTAATCGATAAAGTTAAAGCTGCTCAAGCTACAGACCTGGAGCTGATGCGTATGAGGAAGAAAGTGCAAGAAGGTTCTATGCCGGAAGCAAGAATCGATGAAGAAGGAATACTTCGAGTCAACTCCAGACTCTGTGTTCCTAACAACCCTGATTTAAAGTATGAAATCATGATGGAGGCGCACAACACACCGTTTGCGATCCATCCTGGAAGTACCAAAATGTATCATGATCTTCGTAATACATTTTGGTGGAGCAATATGAAGAGAGAGATAGCGTTGTTTATCTCAAGGTGTCTAACTTGTCAACGAGTCAAAGCGGAGCATCAAGTACCAAAAGGTCCATTGCAACCACTTGAAATTCCAGAATGGAAGTGGGAGCACATCACCATGGATTTCGTTACCGGTCTTCCTAGGGTTTCTCAAGGTATTGATGCGATTTGGGTCATTGTTGATAGATTGACCAAGTCTGCTCATTTCTTACCGATACGAGAAACTTATACACTTGAACGTCTTGCTCGTATGTACATAAACGAGATTGTAAGACTGCATGGTATGCCAGTATCCATAGTTTCTGATCGAGACCCAAGATTCACTTCACGATTTTGGGTTAGTTTACAAAAAGCTATGGGCACGGAGTTACGATTTAGTTCAGCATATCATCCTCAGACGGACGGACAATCAGAGAGGACTATTCAAACTCTTGAAGATCTATTAAGACTCTGTGTCTTTGACTTCAAGGGAAGTTGGGACAAGTTCTTACCATTGGTGGAGTTTTCCTACAACAACAGTTATCAAGCAAGTATTGGCATGGCTCCATTCGAAGCATTGTATGGAAGAAAATGTCGTTCTCCAGTATGCTGGGATGAGGTGGGCGAAGCAACGTTGTTGGGACCGGAGTTGGTACGTATGACTACAGAAAAGATTCAAACGATCCGACAACGTATAAAAACCTCACAAGATCGACAAAAGAGTTATGCTGATCTTCATCGAAAGGACGTGGAATTTGATGTAGGAGATCATGTGTTCTTACGTGTTGCTCCATGGAAAGGAGTTACGAGATTTGGAAAGAGAGGAAAGCTAAATCCTCGATTCATCGGTCCATTTTTAATCCTCGATCGAGTAGGAACTGTGGCTTATAGACTCGCTTTACCGCCAAGTATGTCTCGTGTTCATAACGTTTTCCACATATCCATGTTACGCAAATATGTGGAAGACCCGAACCACATTATTGAGTTAGAACCGGACGAAATAGCGGAGGATTTGACGTATGAAGAAGTTCCTGTTCAAATCTTGGATAAGAAGGAACATATTCTACGCTCCAAGGTTATACCTCAAGTTAAAGTTTTGTGGAGAAACCACGATGTTGAGGAAATGACTTGGGAGTTAGAATCAGAAATGAAATCAAGGTATCCTTACCTCTTCGACATACCAGGTACGTACCCTAATTTCGAGGGCGAAATTTCATAAGAAGGGGAGGTTGTAAGACCCCAACTTTTATAAATAAAGATGAATTTTCTATAAATATCATTTTTGAATATTATGGAGTTAATTTAATATAATGTTATAGTTGTGGGTAATATTTATAAATTTTGCAAAGTAAGCAAGTTGTTATAAAATATTCGTTTGGTCGGAGAATATTCTTTTTGTCGGGGAATATTCGTACGACGGCACAATCATTGGTGGACCCCACAACGGAATTATTGTCGGATTGAGAAAACGACAAAATTATCTTTCTATAAAAATAACGGCTGAGGTGTTACCGTTAAAACCGTTAAAACTGTTGAACTACTCGGTAGTAAAAGTACAGTAATACGCGTGGTTGCATAGTAGCACACGGTATTGATTATTGATGCTTACGTGAGAAGTCACTCAGCTATACTCAATTATTGCTACAGTAATTGCTGCATCATATCTCTTAAATTATTGTCATAGTATCATCTGTATAATATGTTATATTATTGAGACGTTGTGGTAAGTTTGGTTATTTTATGGGGGGCCATATGTCATCATCTAAGAGTCTCTTCGTCAATAGTAATTACCGTCGTCAATAGTAATTACCGTCGTCAATAGTAATTACCGTCGTCAATAGTAATTACCTTCGTCAATAGTATCTACCTTGGTCAATAGTAATTACCTTCGTCAATAGTATTTACCTTGGTCAATAGTAATTACCTTCGTCAATAGTATTTACCTTGGTCAATAGTAATTACTTTCGTCAATAGTAGTTGTCCCTTCAATATTACCAAGAGTCATTTGACCCTTCGTTAAGACCAAGAGTCATTTGACCCTTCGTTAAGACCAAGAGCCACCCTCAGTTTTTCTATAAATAGAGGCCTAGGGCTTCATTATTTTTCACGAATTCATTCAAGCTATAGAGAGAGAAAGTATAGAGAGAATAAGAGAGAGAGAGACTAAAAGTATTCTGCTACATCACTTTTCCAATATCCAGTTCTTTTAAGGTAGGGAATATTATTTCTTTTATATTCATGAAGAGAACTTCTGTTATTCCATTTGTTATTATTCTGTTGGAATAACCAGTATACGCGGTCTACCCTATACTTGGTGACATTCTTCTATTATTCTGTTGGAACATCCTGTCTGTGTGTTTTACACCGGACCTGGTTCCGTTTATTATTCTGTTGGAACATCCTGTCTGTGTGTTTTACACCGGACCTGGTTCCGTTTTATTATTATTCTGTTGGAATATCCTGTCTGTGTGTTTTACACCGGACCTGGTTCCATTATTTATTATTCTGTCGGAATATCCTGTCTGTGCGTTTACGCCGGACCTGGTTCCATTATTTATTATTCTGTTGGAATAACCTGTTTGTGCGGTCTATCGCATGCATGGTGATTTCTTTTGTTATTCCATTCTTTATTGTACTCAGTTGGTTAAGTTTTGACTTCTATACTCCATGAAATTTGTGGAATATCCTTGATAGTTGCGTTTCATCCAGTATCTTTTCAAGAAAATATTCTTCTAAGCATTCTTGAATTTTACTCCACAATGCAGTATCATGTTGACAATTTGGACGTTGTTAATTCCTGGATAAATTAATTCTTGAACTTGTTTTATTGAATTCTTATATCATTGTCATCATCCTCATGTTTATAAAATTTGAAAGTCATCTGTGGCATGTAGTGCATAGATGGACTTGGTATGATTATGACCAGGGATTATTCGGTATAATCATGACCGTAATGTTACAAATGATGTGGTAAAAGTCCTCATTGGCCCGTAGTGCATTGATGGACAGTTGTTGGCATGATCATGACCATTAATGAATACACGAATATCCTTGGCCGTAGTGCAGGGGTGATTCGATGATGTGGATTATTTTATTAAGCTGAGTCTCAGCGATCGCAGTGTTGAAAAACCTTTTAAATCATAAAAGATAGTAGAGTTTATTTTCTACTTGACTCTTTTAATGGATTGCTTGTTCCGCTGCAGTTAAACTTGATGTCTATTATATTTTATCAGTTTAACATTGTTGAAGGCTAACGATAATTTATTCTGCATTATCTTAGTCATAATATTTCTTACTGGGCTAGTTGAGCTCACCCTTTCTTTCACTGTTCTCTTCAGGAAATGAGAACGTAGCTGGGACAAGTCGGGGTACGGAGTGATGGTCCGAATGATAGTATTAGTTAGTAGTCCTCACTATTCTATGTAATGGTGTGTTAATAAATGTAATGAGGACTCCTTTTGAGTATGAATACTCTCTAGAAGATAATATTTGTATTCAAACTCACAGTTTATGTTTTGTCGTATTGTACACGACAGTTGTATTATTAAGTTGTATTTGTATTCTGTACTATGTATCTGACGACCCAAGATGGGTGATGTATACCTAATTTTGGGGGCGTCACACATTTGAAATATAATTCAGCACATTTCTTCACCAACCACAAGTGGGGTCCACCAATTCTAGAATTTTCCACCAAAATGATAAACTCCGAAAATTCAATAATTTCTGAACCAGTCATCTCGTAAAATTCATAATAAATCATACGTTCATTTTTAACGGTTCAAAATTTGTGGGCATATACTCAACTTATATATGTATAACATATCCAAAAATTACCACGATCCAACGGTCGGATTAAAAATTATAACCCCCGCAAAATATCTCAAAAACCCTGATTTTTAATACCTCCATTCCGACAAAAATACTGATAAAAATCTCAACATTAACTCCTTCATTTTTAACCACAAAAATATATCCCTCATTTATATCCACATAATATAAATATTTCATTATCATATGAATCAATAATTAATTATTCACAAATAATATTACAGAATCACATTTATGACAACCAGGCCGTTCCCAGAAAAGAGGGGGCTTTCCAATAAGAATTTTTCCTTACTGGCGCGCAATTAAATGACCAAACCTCTCCTTAGACAAAACTTTCTAGACATTGCCAATAATGCTATCTAATAATATTATTCAAATAATATGAATTATTGATCTGATAATAGAAAATACTGTGCAGTGACAATTATTGAACAACAATAATATAAAATTTCAACGTAACAATTGTTGAATCAATAAAATAAAATATTGAACAGTAATTACTGTAACAATTATTGAGTAGTGCCTTCTTACGTAAGAATCAATAATTTCAAAAATACTATGCAATACCGTGTGCTACTGTGCAATAACGCGTATTACTGTATTTTAACCACCGGGTATTCCAACAGTGTTAACGGTAACAACTACGCCGTTATTTGTAAAAACTCAAATTTGTCGTTTTCCTTCACCCGACAGTTATTCGTTATGGGGCCCACAAATAGCTGCGCCGTCGTACGAATATTCTCCGACAGAAAGAATATTCCGCGACCAAACGAATATTCCCCGACAACAATGATTATTTTATAACCACTTGCTTATTTTGAAAAAAAAATTCATATTTCACCCATAACTTTAAACTTTTATCAATTTAACCATTTACTGAATTGTAATTATAAGAAAAATTGAATACTTTTATTTCATAAAATTCGGGGTCTTACATCTGACATGCTCTACAATTTGACTGATCGTAGAGAGTTTCACGAAGATCAAAAAGTGTTGATCTTGATTCACTCAACGATTTGAACTCTATGTTATGCTCTATGAAGCTTGCTCTACGAGTACAGAGTCATTCTATGATCGGCTCTCTACTATCCTTGAGTTACTCTGCAATCCTTACTTCACTTTACAACCTTAGATTCAACTTTACGATTTGATCGGAAGCAATCTTTGATCTTGTCTTAACTCTACGAACTTTTGGCAGGTTATGTGATCTTCCATTGAATAGTCTACAATAGGAAGGCTAACTCAGCTAGCTTCAATACACTTTACGAAAATGCCAAAGTAACCCTTCGATCGTCCAACTTAACTAAACGATCTATTTTATCGTATCAGCTATACATCAATTAATTAGCTCATAAGATCAACTTAACAAATTTGATATTTATATTCTAAGTCCTTGTACATAATATTTTTATTAAGTACTTTACAAAACCATTGAAAGAAATATACATTAATCATATCATCATTATCAAATTAAGCATGCATTTTCTAACAAATTTTAAAATTGGTATAACTCATAAACGTTTAGATCAATAAAATAAAATTTGTTATATACTATACAATTATAATAATTATATATTTTAAAATTAAGTAAATTCACATTAATATGTGTGTCATATAATTTGAAAAGTTAAATTGTATAAAAGGGAAGAATTATAGATAGAAGCAGGGTTAAAGTTTGTAAGTTTAGTAGTAAATGATCGATAAGTGCATACTAAAACCTAGTAGTTTGTATTCTGGTGGGCAGGGCAGGTCCCTCGTCATCCCAGGCACGTGAAGTACCCCTACGTCTCTTGCTTTTATCCTAGCTGGTTGTCCTATAAATTGAGAACCGGTATCTTATATGCTACGCATAAACCCAACAATTTTAGGGAAAAGTCAGAGACATAGACCAGAGCGAGCTGAGCTGCTACCAAAAATTAAATTATATTTTCTACTCCTCCTCCTCCTCCTCCTCCTCGTTACCATAACTACCCACCCACACTGCCTGCATATATAACGTGAGAAAAAGCAGCAGCAGCAGCAGCAAAAAAAGAAACTCGAAAGAAGAATCTGTGCATGTTCCTTGGCAAATCTTAAAAGCACAGCACAATCGGGCTTACGTTAATTGTACCACCACTCCCCACGCTACTGACACAAGATTTTATTAATTGTTCCCGCCCCTCCGCTTTTCCTCCCATCCTTTAAATTGCAACTCAAGTGCGCAGTTTAAATTTGTTAACCCTCGCCTCCTAAGCTTCATTTTCAAAACCACGTACATATCATATCATTAATTATATATGGCCACTAAGCTTCTTTTAATGTTTTCCATATGTCGTTTAATCATAGCCGTTGGATTAACCTTGGACCCGACCGACCTTCTACGGGTTGGAATCCACGGTCACCTCAGCGTGGACCCGTACGAGGTGGAATCGGCTACACACGATTTCGGCGGTCAACACCGAGCGGAGCCGGCGGCTGTTTTACACCCGACTTCAGCCGAGGACATAGGCCGGCTAGTAAGAGCCGCTTATGAGTCGCCTCACGGGTTCACCGTCTCGGCTAGAGGGCACGGGCATTCCATAAACGGACAGGCTCAGACCAAAAATGGTGTAGTGATTCAAATGAGCGGCTCGCGAAAGGCGGCTGGTCCGCGAGTATGTGAATCTTTGAGATATGTGGATGTGTGGGGTGGAGAGTTATGGATAGATGTGCTCAACTCCACGCTAAAATATGGACTGGCACCAAAGTCATGGACCGATTACTTGTACCTTTCCGTGGGTGGTACCTTATCGAATGCTGGGATTAGTGGACAAGCTTTCAATCATGGCCCTCAGATTAGTAATGTCTACGAGCTTGATGTTATCACAGGTTTTGATTGATTTTAATTAATACCTACTCATTTTTCTTAACTAGCTTGCATGGCCATATTCTTACTTTCATATATATATATATATATATATATATATATATATATATATATATATATATATATATATATATACACACACACACATATATATCCTCATAATTGAATGTTCTTAATTACTACTTGGTTTGTTAGGGTGGAATTGGTTGCTGTTAATAATTAATTAGTAAAAAAAAAAGTTCCATTTTAAAATTTTATAAAATTAAATTCCCATTTTGAAATTTTACTATATATCTATTTTTTCCTCCACAAGAGTATATACTATTTACAATACATTTTCTCTCTCCTTTGGGATATATCTGACATGAGATGGGAAATCTGACCAACAGGAAAGGGAGAGCTGAGGGCTTGTTCAGATGAAAAAAACTCAGAATTGTTCCATGCTGTTCTTGGTGGCCTAGGCCAATTTGGGATCATCTCCAGAGCTAGAATTGCACTTGAACCAGCCCCACAAAGGGTAACTACCTTAATCTACTCAACCAACTCCTCTAAAAACTTAAGCTATTAGATAGAGAACCTAATAATGTATATCATGCTAATATTTTTCCTCAAATAAATTTTTTTATGGAGGAGATAAAAATTAAAGTGCATTTAAGTACACTATTAAATTAATATAAAGATAATTGTGTGACCGAGAATATATATTTAAACTCAAAACCGTATATACGAGTTTTGATATCATCTTAAGTAATCAACTCATTTAAAAACAGATAGAGGACCCAACAATATATATCCTGTTAATATTATATATACCTTGCACACCTCTCTCTCTCTCTCTCTATATATATATATATATGTATGTATGTATAATCACTAGATTTTAATGAGTTACATAGTAAGTTAGTTCAGTGGTGGGACACAAAGAGTTTCATAGTATAATTAGTTAATGACAAAAACCTATAAAGCAAGCAAAGCAAGGCTACACATGTACTCCCTTTGTTTCTAAAATATTGTGGTTTAAAATTAATTCACATAAATTAAGAAATATAATTAGTAGTTATTGAAAATACTATACTACTCTTATTATAATTGTCTCAACTAATTATTAGTTTTGTAGATTTCAAAAAGAAGTATACCATTCAATTAATTTTATTTTGTATCCTAATGCTATATTCAACGGAGTAGTCAAAATAAATAGGAAAAAAACTTATTTAAATAAGGATAAAGTAGAGAAAAAATAGTCTGTATTGATAAACTCAAAACGTTAATTTTTTAAAAACAAAAATTACTTTTTAAAACGATAATTTTTTAAGAACGAAGCGAGTATATATAAGTAGTACACAAATTAATGACCTAAGAATGAGGATATATATATATATATATATATATATATATATATATATATATATATATATATATATATATTGGGTTCATTAGAAAGACTTTTTACGACATTCAACCAAGCTGGCAATATTATCGACGCAACCTTTTTTTTCCTTAGCTAGGCCCTAGCTAGCTCATAGCATTAACATGGTCCCTTTTTGCATCTATAATTGTTTCTTTTGTTTTTATATTAATATAATTATTGTATACGTATATGTATAGGTGAGGTGGATCCGAGTACTGTATTCAAATTTCTCGGGTTTTACCCATGACCAGGAGTACCTCATATCGCTGCATGGGAAAGCAGCTGCCGAAAAATTCGACTATGTGGAAGGTTTTGTGATAGTGGATGAAGGTCTGATTAACAACTGGAGGTCTTCATTTTTTTCACCAAGTAACCCTGTTAAGATCTCTTCTGTTGTTAGTGCTAATGGGGGTGTCTTATACTGCTTGGAAGTTACCAAGAATTACGACCAATCCAACGTTGATAAGATCGATCAGGTATGTATTATGTGTGTGTGTGTATATATATATATATATATATATATATATATATATATATATGTTAATTATTGATTCATTCACAAATCATAATCATAATTATCTATATATTCAGCACTACATTATTATGTTATACAAATTAAGCATAGTATGTGGGATGCATGTGACTAAATTAAGAAAAGCAAACAAAAGATACCTATACTATAAATAAATATGAATAATATATAAAGTGAATTATATTATTATTTTTATATATAAAGGAAAAGAGCATACCACATAACATGCACATATTTTAGGATTAATATATAAAGTGAATTATAAATAAACCTTTTGTATATATAATAGTTTTACTTTTAGTTAATGAAGTTGTAGCACGCTTCTCATGTCATCCTCCTATCTATGCGGGGCATTACAAATCACCGTTAGTGATTAATTCTCCTCGTAATCAAGTTTTTATATTACTACGTACTCTCTCTCCGTCTCTTTATATAAGTCGTTTAAGAATTTCAATTAAATATTAGTAATTGTTTAGTTTTTAATATTACCCCAAGTATTAAATATAATTTTAGTTCTCTCATTATTTTTTGTCCAATAAATAACATTCTCTTTTTCCAATACAAGGACATTAATATAAACAAATAATATTATATTTAATATTATACAATTATTTTCTTAATACTTATACATAATTTTAAAATGACTTACTATATTAAGGGACGGAGGGAGTACTTAGATTAATTAGTAGTATTGTATTAATGTAACATAATCATCCAAGAAGTTAGAACATTCTGCTGGCATCATCACTGTCTGCGCGTGTTTGTACGCCATACATATACATATATATATATATCAAATTAATTTGAATATTTTAAGAGATATATTAGTGTAGTAGTACTATATATAATTGCCATTCATGATACGGTAGTACTTCTAGATTATATGAATGGTATGGCTGTTAAAATAGGACTGTTTTATGGCGGTTTTATATAGCTAATAAAAGATTATATATATATGCAACATACTAACATATAAGATCTTCTGTAATCTATCAAACTCATTAGGCACTAACTTTAGAAAATGAAAAAAAAGATATTTTGACATACAAAAGTGATATTTTTACAAATTTTCTCTCACATCAATAGTAAGCAAGTCTTACATTTGTGTGAGAGAGAACTTGTGTAAATATTAAATTTACTTGTGTATTTCTTTAATTAGAATGTAAAATATTGCTAAATCTAAGCCGTCCACCAGCCAAATTATTAATTCCTAGCTAGCTAATAATTTAAATTTGCTGTGATTAATTAAGTAAGATAATCGATCAAAGTTATCCTGACAGAAGGACCCGCAGTACTTTGATCAGTATATATTAATTTTTTTTAGTAGCCTTTATAAACTTGAAAAATAATTGAATTTATGCAGGAAGTGGAGGCATTGCTGACGAAACTGAATTATTTACCAGCAACAGTGTTCACAACCGACCTGCCATATGTGGACTTCTTGGACCGGGTTCACAAGGCCGAGTTAAAACTCCGGTCCAAGGGTTTGTGGGAGGTACCACATCCATGGCTGAACCTGTTTGTACCCAAATCAAGAATTGATGACTTCGATAAAGGGGTGTTCAAGGACATTTTGGGAAACAAAACTAGTGGACCCATTCTCATCTACCCCATGAACAAAAACAAGTGAGTCCTTACACATCACTACCCAGTGTCCTCTTCTTCGTCTTCTTAATTTGTTCCTTGTACGTACGTACTAACCTTTTCACTCCATTAATTTCTTAACATTCATGATGCTGCATCCACACACTACGTTTTGTTATACTAATCTATATGCCGTCACCCTGTCACACTAGATAACAGAACGTACAAAAGCTGAGGGCATGTCGTCTTTTGTACTTTGATTAAACATGCATATATAGAAACGGAACCCTAATCTTTAAATTTGAATGAAACATAATTAATTAAGAATATATATATATATATATATATATATATATATATATATATATATATATATATATATACATATTTTAATGTTTTTTTGGTACGTGAGTCGACCTAAAGAAACTCAGAAGTAATGTTTCTTATGTTAATTGTTGTCTAATTAAGAAAATACTAATATAGTTAATTAATATACTTTTCTTAACACAAGGTATGTACATAAAGAATTAAGTTGCTCAAATATAAATGTTCAACAATGTTTTTTTTAACTTGCACAATCTCTCCCCGATAAAGATAAATGAAGAGGGTTGGGTCAGGCGTTGCAAACTGACAATAAAAATTACTATCCTTGTGAAAATTAATTAAATAGAATGGAATTTGAAACGGTTTCCCAACTGAATTTGATGTCAAATTATGACCTACGTAAGCTATTTAATTAGAACAACATTAATTAACCACTAGTTAAAGAGGGGTAAGGTGGTGTTTGAATTTTAAGAGTTCACCTTTTAATGTCTCTTAAGAGTTCACATATTTGTATTAAGAGGTTCTATAAATAGTTAAGATAAGCTATTCAGAGAATCTCTTAATAAAAAAATATAGACCGTTAAGATACATGAACAAGTGGGCTGTTAAGATGCATTGAGATGTAAGTGTCTTGTGAAGTGGTACGACAGATGGCATACATACAAATGACCAATCAAACAGACAGCATAAAGGCCAGGATTGGTCCAGCTAGGATGAGACCATGACATAAATCTATTTGTTTATATAAGCAATTAATATGGTATTGATAATGTTGACCGAAAGCAACAAATAATAGTAGCTAGAGATGGACCAAATGGGAAGATTCTAGTGTCAGGAGATCTTGCAGATGGGACCTATTAGTATTTATATATCTATATATATATATATATAGCGAGAGAGCGAGAGGGAGAGGGAGAGGGAGAGGGAGAGGGATTCATAGTAAACAGTTGTTATAGACATTATTATAGCAAATAGATCTTACATTGTTAATTGAGTAATCTAATGGCCCAAATAAGAATTTGTTTTAACTAACCGTTATTCTTCGTAACTGCTAAAAAAAATTGGGTTTAAACTTGACAAGATCGAAAAATTGAATATATTATACATCCTGTGTTTAGTTATTTTAGGAGTAGTAGTAATTTAAATTTTTTTTTTTTGCCCATCTAAATTTAATTTTTTTTATAAATCTATCAACTTAAATTTATTAAATTTTATTTTTGGTCATGTCGGTATACCTAAAAAAAAAGTTCAGCATAGAGCTATTATGCCCTCAACATAGATTCGCCACTAGTGGCCAGAAAAAATGTCTAAAACATCTCCACATTAATTAGATTTAAATAATTTCAATGTATAAAATAATTTTATAAATAATTTCTTAAATAATAAAATTTAACATTGTCAACTATATATAATTTATTTATTTTTATAAATAGTTTTTTAAGTAATAAAATTTAAAATTGTCAATTATATTCAATGTATTTATTTGTATGAATAATTTTTTAAGTAATAAACGTTAACGTTGTGGTCAACTATGTTTAATGTATTTATATTTGTATAAATAATTTCTTATATAATATAATTTAACATTTTCAATTATTGTGACAATTTGATTATTTAAAATTTAAACTTCATATTGTAATACAACTTATAATTACCTTACAAATTATTACGTATATTGAAA
This sequence comes from Panax notoginseng, assembly GCA_016801055.1. Taxonomy (NCBI): domain Eukaryota; kingdom Viridiplantae; phylum Streptophyta; class Magnoliopsida; order Apiales; family Araliaceae; genus Panax; species Panax notoginseng. The sequence continues at coordinate 192,818,410 of CM029012.1, forward strand.
CTGTTTAAATATAGCTAAAAGTGCGGGTGTTTAAGGCATTTCTCCTAGTCACTACTCTTAGTACGTAGCGGAAGAGGAGTGGCTAGCAAATATTTTTTTCTCTTACAACCACTACTAAGTACAGTAAAATTTGTCTTTTGTGTGTGTGTGTATGTATATATATATAGGTGGGATGAAAGGAGTTCAATTGTGACACCAGATGAGGAAGTGTTTTACCTAGTGGCATTGCTTAGGTCTGCACTAGATATCGGTGAGGATACACAGACGTTGGAGTACCTAAGCAATCAGAACCGCCAAATCTTGAGATATTGTGATGATGCTGGGATCAAAATCAAACAATACCTGCCCCACTACACAACACAAGAAGAATGGATGGATCATTTTGGTGAGAAGTGGTCCATGTTTCATCATCGAAAGATGGAGTTCGACCCCAAACACATTTTAGCCACAGGCCAACGCATATTTAAACCCAACTTCAACACTGACATCATGATCATACCTTCATTATTATTTCATCTTCATCTTCGTCTTGATCGGGATCGGTCAATACTATAGCTAGCTAGGCCCCGGCCAACAACTATATATTACTAACCCATACCCACCACCACCTCGATCTCAACTATATATATATATATATAAAGTCCCCTTCAGTTGAGGGATCTCTCAAATAGTGTTATTTGAGGGATAGTGTGCTCAACCGTTGGATTTGTTTTAATAACTTTATATGGATGAGATTTTACATCTTATGTGTTGCATTGGATAACCGTTGCATTGGATGTGTTGGTTATTTGTAAAATCTCAGCCATATAAAGTTATTAAAACAGATCCAACGGTTGAGCGCACTATCCCTCAAATAACACTATTTGAGGGATCCCTCAACTGAAGGGTATATTTATATATATATATATATATATATATATATATATATATATATATATATATATATATATATAAACCCAAAATTAGTACTATTATTTTTAATATTTGGTTATTTTTATTTTGTTTCATTGGAAAACTAAACGCATATGCACCATTGGTTACATATTTTTATATATGTGAGCAATATAATAGCGTGTGCATTACATGTCCTAGCTACTTACATACCTTGGATTGTAGAATCCAACATGTATATGTATTACACTGTTCAAATAAAAATAAAAAGATATCATGAGCATGCAGTGATATACCTCCTCCCACAAATTCGTTCAAAACTGATCTCTTTAATTTGTCCCACGACAAAATGTGACAATTGAATATTCGTTTCTCATACTTCAACGAAATCAACTCTTTCTAATGAAAAGAAATATTGATATTGTTGAAAGAATATTAATTAGTGTGGGGAAGACTTTAAAAGTTGAAATTTAATGGATCAAGCCCGATCCAACTTGGTTTTAGTGCTATTCCTAGCCAGGAAGGATAGTTTACTTTGTTGGGTTTCAATCTTCTTATGTAGTAGTATTGTTTAAGTGGATATAGCCTAGCTACTCTTTGAAGGGGTTGCAGTTGTTGGAGTGTGGATCTTTTTTGTTTGGCAAAAGAAAAAAAAAAAGAAAAGTTAAAACCCAAGAAATATATATATATATATATATATATATATATATATATATATATATATATAGCTATCTAGGTTGAATGAATATTTGTATTCATCGAAGGGTTTTGGCGGCTGCTAACGAGTCGGGCTGTTCTAACTCAAATATTTGTACGAGCTTAGGAATTACTACAAGCGTGGATGGCGAATCTAACTTTGTTAGGGCCGCCGCGGTTAGGAATTAATACTAGTATGGATGTTGCTATTTAAATTCGTTTTTGTATTTTAAATTTGTTCCGTTTTCACGTCCACCCTCAGATAATACAAAGTCAAAAATTATTTAGGCTTAATATTTGTACGCATACTCATGTAATTAAATATTAAACTACATACTATGTAAACATTTTTGGGTATTGGAGTGATACATACATCGAAGTATTTTGGTAATATATATACATACATCGAAGTATTTTGGTAATATATATACTATTAACATAATACTATTTTTTTTGTTGATAAATTTCACTGACCACCTAAGATTAAACGTTTTCTCACATCACTACCTTAGTTTTAAAAATCGACATATAAACACCTATAGTTATGAGGTAAAATGAAACTCATGTAGCGACGTAAAAAAAAAGTATAAACCTCATGTAGTTAGTTAGGTGTTGTCAAACAAAAGATTAGGCAAATAGAACTCTTCTTTTCAAAATTGATAAGAAGTGTATTTTTAGCTTTTTAGGTTAATTTGATTGTGTTAATAATTTTCTTTATATAGAATTGAGAAATTGTTAAATGCATGTCAAATTTGGGTTGAATAGTTTTGCTTTCTTTAGTAATTTCTTGCAAAAAGAAGATAAGTTTTTTTTGTTTGCTTTATGAAAAAGTCGGTTACTAATACCTTGTGTGGTTGGGTTCTTCAAAATGTATGGGGTTCTTAATGATACCCCCAAAAAAAGTTAATAATTAACATGATATTTAACAACAATGAATGAGTTTACACTAATGTAACATTTGATTGTTCATAGTTGTAATCAGTTGCATCATTTTTACCTTAATGAGCCCCATTTATATTAATAGATTTTACACAATTTGTTGCTTAATTATATATTTTTTTAGTCGAGCAAATCATTCTTCTCGGATCCGGTTAACATGAAATTAACTTTATATTAAGTTGGTAAATTGACCAATATAATATTGACATAGAGAGAGAAATCAACTTTCGGTCTGTGTACCGGTTAATTGACCAAAATTAACTTCATACTAACTGTTAACGCCAAGATCTTCTCCCACGTCCCAATCACGTAAGACGCTCTGATCCTGCACAGTTCAACAAGTCAACACCAAAAGCTTGACGGCCTGACCGTCGGGGGATAGCTCCAGCGTGAGAGTCAGTACAGGCGATCACAAGGTTAACAATGGAGGAAAAATGATGAATAGTGTCTGAGTGTGTCTCAAAATGATAATGTTGTGTGTAGTGTTATGTTACCTCTTTTCCTTTTGTTATCTTTTCCCCATACGTTCCCCAGACCCGGTTTACTGTGCCACCCACTACCTCCTGACACCTCCCCCCATCTCCGGTCCTCTCAGCCGAAAGTGTGTAGCTTATTTTCCTACCTGCTACCACTGTTATCTCCCGCCGGCAATCGGAGTCCCATCCTCATTAATGCCATGCAGACAGGTGGCAGACGTAACAGTCAACTACTGCTTTTGTGATGATTATCGGTCAAAGATAAGATAAGTAATACCTTACGTGATGGATCAACCCCGTGACTAAGCCCAATATTATAGTCAAGTAACGAGGCCCAAGTTGTTTGACCCAATATGGTAAAGGTGATATAATTCAGAAGACAAGCCCATTCGGCCTGGCCTAGTAGGAAAAGTATTCTGGCCCAACATTGCCCCCCAGTCTTTTATTAAACAGGATGTTTAGTGGAAGACTGACTGTAAATAGCGCGAGTCCACAGGACGAAAGGGCCCATTAAGCGCCGGCCCACCTTGGATAACCCACCAAAGCCAAAATCGGACGTTACCCTTTCCTCTCCCACATCATTATCCCCAATTAATGCGCCGCCCTCGGCTCTCGTGCAAATTTTAAAAAAATCACTCGCTATAAAAGCCGCTGCCCATTCTCCTTGGAGGGTTCCCTGCTATTTCGAATTCATACGAGCCTATTGTCTTTTCCTCCTCAAATTTCTTCATTTTCTCTGCAAATTCTCAACAATGGCATCCCAGAACCCCGATACAAGCTCTCCCCTTCGTGTCACCCCCATCTCCACCGTGACCCCTCACTCAAATCCTGACAAAGAGGTTCCGGGCTCAAACCCCCAAATCGGTGCCGTGAGTAAGGAAGCTCCGCCCATGGAATCACTTCCCAACCCATCTGATTTTTTCCAAAACGAGGAAGACTTTCCTCATGCCAACACCCCTTCCACCGTCAATGAAGCTGAGCTCTGCAACATTAGAGCTCGCTATCAAATACCGGATACCCACAGGGTACGGATAGCGGCCCCTCACGAGAGGATGTACCAGCGTCCCGACGGCTGGATCGCCGTTCCGGCAACTTTTCTGGAGAAGGGGGTGAGGTTTCCCCTTCACGCCTTCCTGATCACCCTCCTAGGGTTTGTTGGGGTGGGGTTCGCCCAATTGGTGCCGAACTCGTACATCCATATACTGGCTTACATAGCCTTCTGCTACGAGATAGAAGTTCCTCCTGCTGTGGATTCCTTCTTTACCCTCTTCTCGGTGGGGAAATCTCGGGAGAAAGGCTTCAAGGTGCTAAGTAAGATAGCCCCTAAGCCCAATGCCAGAATCGAGAAGCGGTCTCTAATGGACACTCTTTCGAGCAACCGAGGATGGCATAATAAATGGTTCTTCGTCAACGGGCCCGAAATCTCCTCTGTCCCTGACTGGACCACTTCTGATCGCGTCTCTGCAGACTTCGGAGATATATCCGAGGAGCGTATAAGAGAAATGACGCGCATCATAGAGAAGATACCCCAGAAGGAGTGGAGCTTCGGCCTCTTGGGCAAACAAGCCTGGTTGTATGACCACAAGTTGTCTCTCATTAAGCCGACTTCTATCGATCGGAAGGACTTGGATAGGTACCATTCTGGCAAGCCTTCATCCCCTTCCACCGAAGTTCCTCAAGAAGAGTTTCCAGCCTCGGAGGCCCAGGATGCAAAAGTCTTCCGCAGATCAGAGCCTGCTGAGGAGCCTAGCCGACCTCGACAGAAGAAGAGGGCGGTTCGGAAAGTCCGGTCAAATCCTCAAGGAACTCAATCAACTTCTACAGCGAGTTTGATTGACTTGCCTGCGTCCGAGCGAATGCAAGCTCTCCGGATTAAGAAGAGGAAGACCAACGTAACTCCTCTGTCTGCCGATGAGCTTCGAGTTCCTCGTTCTGCTGCAGTTGAGCCTCCCCCCGTCATTCCCGTGGAGATCCACGTTTCAGAAGATGAGCTCGAAAACCTGAACGAGTCTCCTCTTCTGTCTCGTAAAAGGAAGCAGCCTTCCGAGGATCAACCAGCACCGCCCTCCGAACCATCAGTGCCTTCTCCGCCGAGACCCTCTTCCTCCGCCTCCCGGCGAGAAGCTGCATCTTCTCCTACTGTATGGCCGGATTTTAACGAGAACTTCCCCTTTCAGCTGTTCGACTCCTTTGTTCGGGAGACCGATGACCATCGGTTCGGAAACAGCTCGATCAGGGATTTGATCGAAGAGGGAATGAGTTACCAGGCTAAGGTGAGTTGGTCCAATTAAAATATTTAGGAATCATCTGTTTCTTCCACTAACTCATTTTAAATGTCTGCAGGCAAATGCTGTCTTCGGGAGACTTCTTCCCCGATATAGAGAGTCTGAAGCCGAAGAAGATGCGGCCAGGCGAGAGATGGCTACTATGACTTCTACTCTGGAGAGGGAGAGAAGGGCTCATGGTATCACTATCTTCAATAAAGAATGCCTTCAGAAGGACTTAAATAAGTTGAAAGAACAGCTGGAGACATCCGAGGCCACCCACCAGCTGACCGTTACTACGAACATAGACCTGGTTCGTCGGAACGAGGTTCTTGTTGGGAAGAACGAGATGATGGTGAAGACCAATAAGAGCTTGGCTATACAAGTACACGACCTTGAGGCCAGGGATCTGAGACATCTGAAGGAGCGGGCAAAACTCGAAGAGGAGCTCCGCGAACTTCGGGCTCTGAGAGACTTGGGTCCTCCTCTAACCGGAGATCTTCGGAGGGAAATTCAACAAGAGTACCGGGAGTCTGCCGAGTTGAACGAGGAGGTCATCCAAATGTTCTCGGATGGGTATGACGAATGCCGAAGCAAAGACAAGGCAAGACTCGTCGCTGCCAAGGTTGACCCGACCATCCTGGACTCTTCGGAAGGCGAAGCCGACCCGTGAAGATGATTCTCTTTTCCCTTAGCTGTTAGGATTTCTGTAAAGCCTCTATTTTGTAAACAGCATTATGTAAATAAAATATCAGCATTATTCCTTATGACTTCGGTGTATTTACTGTTTACCAACACTTCAAGCTCCTTTGCGGATTTAACTTAAACTGTTAATTAACAACTAGGCAAGTCGTATAACAGATAAGATGAAATCAAAGAACGGGGTATTCCGAACTCAACACTTAGAAAATTTTATGTAATAATAACAAAGTAAAAGAATACTTATTCGTTACCAAAGTGTGAGGTATATGCCGTGATGGGCCGGACGAAGTCTGAATGACGACGCTTGCCTACCAAGAAGGGCCTGACAAGGTCTTTAGGACCGATGACGTTCGCCTACCACGAAGGGCCTGACGAAGTCATAAGGACCACCTGCCGATGTGGCTACCATCGAATGGTCAGCGAGTCCACCCAAACCTCCTTACATCGATGACGTTCGCCTACCACGAAGGGCCTGACGAAGCCATAAGGACCACCTGCCGATGAGGCTACCATCGAATGGTCAGCGAGTCCACCCAAACCTCCTTACATCGATGACGTTCGCCTACCACGAAGGGCCTGACGAAGCCATAAGGAACACCTGCCGATGAGGCTACCATCGAATGGTCAGCGAGTCCACCCAAACCTCCTTACACCGATGACGTTCGCCTACCACGAAGGGCCTGACGAAGCCATAAGGACCACCTGCCGATGAGGCTGCCATCGAATGGTCAGCGAGTCCACCCAAACCTCCTTACACCGATGACGTTCGCCTACCACGAAGGGCCTGACGAAGCCATAAGGACCACCTGCCGATGAGGCTACCATCGAATGGTCAGCGAGTCCACCCAAACCTCCTTACACCGATGACGTTCGCCTACCACGAAGGGCCTGACGAAGCCATAAGGACCACCTGCCAATGAGGCTACCATCGAATGGTCAGCGAGTCCACCCAAACCTCCTTACACCGATGACGTTCGCCTACCACGAAGGGCCTGACGAAGCCATAAGGACCACCTGCCGATGAGACTACCATCGAATGGTCAGCGAGTCCACCCAAACCTCCTTACACCGATGACGTTCGATTTTACCACCCTTGGTAAAAAATAATATGGGATCTAGGATTTGACTACCACGCGGGGTATCAAATAAATTGGCTGCCATCGAATGGCCAGCGAGTCCTACCATACCCCCTTACTCCATTGTGACCTTAGGATAAATGCGAAGATCAGTTGTGAAAAAAGTGACTTTTTATTGATGATGAACGGTTATGTACAGACTCCCAGTGGACTGACTTAGTTTCTATTGAAAGTACTTTCGGAGCCTGCCTGCGTGCCACGTGTTCTTAACTTCGGATCCATCCAAAGCTTTCAGTCGATACGTCCCGGGCTTTGGTACTTCGGCCACTTCATACGGTCCTTCCCAGTTCGGCATCAACTTCCCGGTGTTCTGAGGTGTAGATGATTCGGCCTCTCTGAGAACGAGGTCACCCACCTCAAATCTTCGGAGCTTTACCCCTTTGTTGTAATGCTTGGCAACTCTCCTTTGGTAGGCTGCAAGTTTAATCAAAGCCACTTCTCTGACTTCTTCCAACAGGTCCAAGTTGGCCTTTAGTCCTTCGTCATTGTAGATCTCCCTGAACTGACTAACTCGAAGACTTGGAGATCCGATCTCAACTGGGACCAGGGCATCAGTGCCGTAGGCCAGTCTGAAAGGCGAGTCTCCCGTTGTTGTCCTCGGTGTAGTCCTGTAAGCCCACAATACGCTGAACAGCTCCTCCGGCCATCTTCCTTTGGCTTCGTCCAGTCTGCGCTTGATCCCGTTTAGAAGTGTTCTGTTAGTCACCTCGACCTGCCCATTTGACTGTGGATGAGCCACTGAAGTCTTCCTGTGCTGGACTCCCAGTTCCTTCAAAAAGCCTTCAAATTTTGATCCCACAAACTGGCGTCCGTTGTCTAATATCACCACTTGAGGGATCCCGAAGCGAAACACTACGGATTCTTTCATAAATTTCAGACACTCCTGTTCCGTTATCAACCGAAGTAGTTTCGCCTCGACCCATTTGGTCATATAATCGATGGCGACGATGACGAAACTAACCTGCCCTTTAGCCTTCGGTAACGGACCCAATATATCAACCCCCCAGACAGCGAAGGGTATAGGAGATAGAATCGAATATAGCTCTTCCGGTGGCTGATGTGGGATCGGACTGTTGAGCTGGCACTTCTCGCATTTCTTGACGTATTCAGTTGCTTCCTTGAAGATCGTTGGCCAGTAGTATCCTTGCCGGAGAACTTTGTATGCCAGTGACTTGGCAGCCATATGGTCGCCACAGATGCCCTCGTGAACCTCCCGAAGAGCATAATCAGCTTCGGATGGAGTCAAACACTTTAGCAGCGGAGACGAGAAGGCCCTTCGGAATAGATCCCCATCTATCAGAACGAAATTAGCACTCTTGTATTTGATTTTCTTGGCTAGCATCTGATCTGAAGGTAGAACGCCGTCTGCTAAATATTCCAGGTATGGGGTCAGCCAACAGTTGGTTCGATCAACACACATTACCGATTCATGATGAACACTAGGATGTTGCAGAATTTCCAAATATACTGATCCATCAAAAACGTTAACATCCGTAGTGGCTAACTTGGAGAGTGCATCGGCGATGGAATTGCCATCACGTTCGACCCCCTGGAATTCGTAGAACTGGAAATACTGAAGCCGTTCTTTCAATTCTGCCAAGTACTTAATCATTCGATGACCTCGGGCTTCATATTCCCCGGAGACTTGTTTAACGACTAACTGAGAGTCGCTAAAGATAACTATTCTTTGCACTTCAAGACTCTTAGCTAGTCGTAAACCCGCCAACACTGCTTCGTACTCCGCCTCGTTGTTTGTTGCTTTAAACTGAAATCTGATGGCCTGTTGCACCTTGAATCCCTCCGGACTAGTCAGAATAATCCCTGCTCCACTGACGTCTACGGTAGAGGACCCATCTACATACAGCGTCCACGATCCCTGTTTCTGCTGAAGAGCCGCCACTATGCTGTCAGATCCTCCCGCTTCTGCTACATCCTCATCAGCTTCAAAAAACGAACACTCGACCACAAAATCAGCCAAGGCCTGCCCCTTGATGGCAGTTCGAGGATGATATTCAACGAAGAACTGAGATAGCTCCATCGTCCACGCAGCTAATCTCCCCGATACCTCAGGTTTGCCCATAATTTTCTTCAACGGCTGATCTGTGTATATTATTACCAATCTACCCTGGAAGTATTGCCTGAGCTTTCTACTAGCAGTTATTAAAGCAAAAGCAAACTTTTCAATATTTGGGTACCTTGTTTCGGCATCCCGAAGGACATGGCTTACATAATAAACCGGGTGCTGCTTACCCCCAACCTCGCGCACCAAAACTGCTCCTACTGCCAACGAACTAGCTGCTAAGTACAAATATAAGGGCTCAGCAGGAGCGGGCTTCACCAACAGAGGCGCCGAAGATAAGTAGGACTTGATGCTCTGGAAGGCGTCTTCGCATTCCGAAGTCCATCGGAACGTCTTGGCATTCTTCGGCCCTTTCAACGTGTCAAAAAACGGCAAACACCTTTCTGCCGATTTGGACATAAACCTCCTCAAAGCTGCAATCCTTCCAGTCAGACGCTGAACGTCTTTAAACGACTGAGGAGTCTTCATGTCCAAAATCGCTTTAATCTTCTCTGGATTGGCTTCAATTCCCCTTTGACTGACCAGGTAACCCAGAAATTTGCCAGCCCCTAACCCGAAGGTGCACTTGGTAGGATTCAGTCGCAAATTGTGGTGACGGACTGTCTGAAAGCATTCCTCCAGGTCATCCAGATGTTTGTGCACCAATATGCTTTTAACGATCATGTCATCCACATATACCTCCATATTTTTGCCCAACTGACGTCTGAAAACAAAGTTCATCATCCTCTGGTAAGTGGCTCCGACGTTGATGAGGCCGAAGGTCATTTTCTTGTAGGCGTATACCGACCGATGCGTAATAAATGCCGTCTTCGGTATGTCCTCTTTACACATGGAGATTTGATGATAACCAGAGAATGCATCCATGAAGCTTAACAAGGCATACCCCGAAGTTGCATCGATGAGCTAGTCAATATGGGGTAATGGATAGAAGTCTTTCGGACAAGCCTTATTCAGATCCGTGTAGTCAATGCAGACCCGCCATTTCCCGTTCTGCTTCTGGACCAGTACCACGTTTGCCATCCATTGCGGATAATCGATCTCGAAGATGAAGTCAGCAGCCAGCAGCTTCGCAATTTCTTCATCGATGATCCTCTGGCGCTCGGGCGCGAAGATCCTCCTCTTTTGCCGAACCGGCTTCTTCGACGGATCTACCTCTAGCCGATGCTCAGCAATATCCCTGCTCACTCCCGGCATGTCCTGAGGCTCCCAGGCGAAGATGTCAACATAGCACTGTAGGAGTTCAATGAGGTTCTTTCTGAGAGGTTCTGGTAGACCTGAACCTATTTTCACTGTCTTGTTAGCTTTGCCCGGGATGAGTTCAATCTCCTCTGTCTCTTCGGCTGGCACGACCGATGGTTCTGAGCTGCTTTCCGTGAAAGGCTCAATCTCTATCGCCATGGCCTGTTTTTGCTTCGATACTCCTACTCCCGAAGTGATCACGGCATTTCTATAACACCTTCTGGCCAGATCCAGATCTCCTTTTACCTCCCCAACACCATGAGCCGTAGGAAATTTGATTTTGAAATGAGGGATAGAGGTTATAGCTTGTAAAGCAATCAAAGTGGGTCTCCCCAAAATAGCATTATAAGCAGAATCTACATTCACTATGTAAAATTTGCAAGTGATTTCTACCTGTTGGGGGGCTGTTCCGAAGATAACCGGCAGCTCAATGGTTCCAGCCACTTTGACCGGATCGTTACTGAAGCCGTATAAAGGGGCCTCCTGCCCGATCTCCATCTTCTGCCCATCAAGATGCATCCTCTGATAAGCATGAGCATATAGGATATCCACGGAAGACCCGTTGTCGATCATCATGCGTTTCATGTCCACCGAACCCACTTGTGCTGTCACGACCAATGATCCCTCATGTGGTTCGATGGTTTTCGAAGGGTAATCCTCATCGGTAAAGGCAATTACATTACCCGGGAAGGGTCTGTCAGGCTTCGGGTGAGTACCCGCCACCGACATTACCGAATCCGTATAGCCTCGGCGCTTCTTCCCAACAAGCTTACCTGAAGTGCCCCCAGTTATGACATCAATTACTTGCCTTGCGGGCTGTTCGGGAGCAGGGAACACTGGTTGAATTGGTTGGGCTGCCTGAACGGGTCCTTGACTCTGCTGCCGGCTCGCTCGGGCGGCCACATAATGAACTAACGTCCCGTCCTGCACCTTCCTCTCGATAAAATCTTTCAGGCTCGCACAATCGTTCGTATCGTGACCCGAGGCTTGATGATAGTCACAATACTTGCGAGAATTCCCTTTCCCGGGCTTAAAGTTATCTCGAGGTGGCTCGAAAATAGGTTGATTCTTGATCTGCTCCAAGATAACAGCCCTGTCGGCGTTGAGCGCGGTATATGTCCTGTTTACTCTCTGAGAGGGGGCGGACAAGCGTTCTCCACCTTGCCTCCAACTATTACTGTATTTCTTTGATTTGCCGTCGCGACAGCCTCTATCTCCTTCATTTCTACCCTGGTCACCCTCTGGTCTGTCCTGATCTGTCTCTTTAAATCGCTCTGAAGAGGGACGTTTGAGGCTATTCATGGCCTCTTCTACCACAATATAGCCTTCTGCTTTGTCGAAGGCTTCGGCGAGACTCTTCGGGTGGTGAAACATCAACTTCTTCACCAACTTTTCCGATTTGACCAGATCTAATCCGTTCTGAAACAGTCCCACAGCCTGTAGATCGTTCAGCTCTGTTACTTGGCCGACTGCTTCACGGAATCGCTTCACATATTGGCCCAAAGACTCATTCGAGAACTGCCGAACTTGAGTCAATGATCCAGTTGGTTTCCCTCTCCTTCTGTTGCTCCCGAAGCGGGCGTGGAACTGACTGCACATATCCGCCCAGGATGAGATCGAATCTGAAGGCAAAGTCCCCATCCACTGTCTGGCATCCTTTCGGAGTGTCGTGACAAAAGTATGACACTTAGCAGCATCGCTAACGTCATAATAATCCATCAGTCGGTCGAACGCCTGACTGTGGTCGTAAGGATCCCCCGATCCGTCATAGCTTTCAATGTGAGGTAACCTTTTGGTGGGGTCAGCCTTTTCTCTCAGAATCTCCGCGGAAAAAGGGGATGCCTTCTTTCCCGAAGTCTCCTTCACTTTCTGCACCTCGGCAAGCTGCCTCCGAAGCTCCTTCACTTCCTTCACTAGATAATCCACGCCCTCGGGTTGGGACGATGCTTCTTTTTCCGGTGACCCTTCCCTCTTCTGGGTGGACCGGTGCTTTACAATAGAATCCCCAACTTTCGAGGGGGTTTTCTGAGGATGACGGTCCCCAGAGCGTCGTGCCCTCGGTGGATTTTCGGGCGTATGACCTCTCGATCTGCTTCGTCTCGGTGTCCGGCTGCTGCGGTGGGAGTGCGCAACAACGAGCGCCCCCTTAGTATTCTCCGGAGTATGTTCTCTGGATCGACCTCTTCGTTCGCTTCGACTCAGCTCCTTATAACTGACAGGGAGATGTGTCCTCTTCGATCTTTGAGGAGTAGGGCTCCTGGATCTTCTTCTTTCCCGAGGTCGATCCTGATTTTCACGCTCGGAACGAGCAGGCTCCTTTCCGCTCCGATGCCCCCGTTCTTCAGACTGGACATAGCTGGAGGCTTCGTCTCTTAATTCTGCCATTCGGGTCATCTGCTCAGCTATATCCCGCCGTTGCTTCACAAGCGCCTCAATTGCCCTATCAGCTTCATCTGCCATCTTAGCCAAGCGGGCAGCCTTTTCGTCTTGGTTGTCCCGGTATCGAGCGCTAGGCGAGGCGCCTTCTACTCGTTTCCGGCCATGACCACCCCCTTTCTCTGCTGTAAAAATTAGATGCCGCTTGGCTTTGTTCACAGCTCTCGGACGAGAATCTCTATGCGATTGTTTGGACGCCGTGCTGGCATGAACACTTAATGTAGGCCCCAAACGGTCCTTCACAGATACTCGCGGTACCGATTCACTGGCAGCCCTCGGCTGTCCCTCAGGTGTAGGTGTTCTACTTTTCCCCATAAAATTCGACGTAGAACGACCACAATGTGTGATTGAAAAATACTCAGGACACTAGAAAAAAGCCCTCCTTCTAGCGCCAATGTTAACGCCAAGATCTTCTCCCACGTCCCAATCACGTAAGACGCTCTGATCCTGCACAGTTCAACAAGTCAACACCCAAAAGCTTGACGGCCTGACCGTCGGGGGATAGCTCCGGCGTGAGAGTCAGTACAGGCGATCACAAGATTAACAATGGAGGAAAAATGATGAATAGTGTCTGAGTGTGTATCAAAATGATAATGTTGTGTGTAGTGTTATGTTACCTCTTTTCCTTTTGTTATCTTTTTCCCATACGTTCCCCAGACCCGGTTTACTGTGTCACCCACTACCTCCTGACACCTCCTCCCATCTCCGGTCCTCTCAGCCGAAAGTGTGCAGCTTATTTTCCTACCTGCTACCACTGTTATCTCCCGCCGGCAATCGGAGTCTCATCCTCATTAATGCCATGCAGACAGGTGGCAGACGTAACAGTCAACTACTGCTTTTTGTGATGATTATCGGTCAAAGATAAGATAAGTAATACCTTACGTAATGGATCAACCCCGTGACTAAGTCTAATATTATAGTCAAGTATCGAGGCCCAAGTTGTCTGACCCACTATGGTAAAGGTGATATAATTCAGAAGACAAGCCCATCCGGCCTGGCCCAGTAAGAAAAGTATTCTGGCCCAACATATAGGTTACTAATATCATATTTAAATTTATTTTACCATTCATTAAGATTTTAAAATTAAACTTTACAAATAAATTTTAATCTCCCAAAAGTATTAAGACGTACGGTACAATTATTGAAGCCGTGGTTATGTTGTGCACATAAATTATGCCATTTGGATGGATTCTATATATATATATATATATATTTATATACACTACTACACTAATCAATGTCGTTAAAAATGGAGCCAAACGTAGAATTCAATTCAATGTATCAGTAGTCCACAATCAGTGGGCATGTCCTTTTTCTTTTTAACCAAATTCTCAAAGTAAGATTAGTTGGTTGGCAATGGCAATTGGCAGCTGGTCCTGGTAGTTTCCTAGATACAACTCATTTTGCACCCACGTACTTTATGAGCCATGCATCCTCCACAATAAAACTGAAATTAATTTTTGGAAATTAAATCTAATTAGTTTTATCTATTTATTGGGTTTCAAGATAAATAATGAGAGTTGATATATATTAACATGAATAAAATTGTGAAAATATATTATTATTATTACTCCTTATTTTAGACAAATATGTTATTGTCATAAAAAGTGTGGACGACTAATAAAATTATCATAACTAAAGGACTAGTAATTAATTAAAGAATATTATTTTTGGCATAGGTTAATATATAATTTTTGTCAAGTCCATAAAAGCTCCCAATATTAATTAGGGTTAGATGTATTGTCATAACATGAATATATTAATAGAGTGAATTTCTACCTTTGGCATATATACTTATTGTTACGTACGTTTCTTCCATGGAAGTTTTAAATAATAGTGTAATACTCCAGTATTCAGTGTAACACAATTTAAGAATTTATAAATGAAATATGACCTTAATAAAGGGAGTATTATTCCATTAATTAATTAATTAATAATAATAATAATAATAATAATAATAATAATAAAATGAGCATAAGAAAAGGTCAATTTAATTTGGGAGATGGTAGTCGAAGTATTAAAGTCAGAGAGACGAGAAGATGACGGACCGACGAGTGGCTGGCTGGCTGGCTGGCTATGTATTGTATTATCTTTTTTTTTTCTTTTTTTTTTTAATTTTATTTCTTTCACTAAACTCTCACTTGGAATCGATTTGGCCTAACCTTGCGAGTACATTACTACTACTATATAAAAACTGAAAAACCAGACAACACCGACCACTTCTCCCTCTCTCCCTCCCTCTCTCCCTCCCCACTTTTTTACTTTTTTTTTTTACCATCTCTCTCTCTCATCAGAAGGATCCATGACTAGCCCTTCGGCTTCTTCTCGCAAGGTTTTTTCTTTTACTAGCCTATATAATTATGTACGTTTATAAAATTGGATAGCCCTAATTCCCAATTTTATGAATTTCATTGTATATATATATATGTGTGTGTGTGTATGTAGGCTTTGAGCAAGATCGCCAGCAATCGGCTGCAGAAGGAGCTAGTGGAATGGCAGGTTAACCCACCTTCTGGATTCAAACACAAAGTTACTGATAATCTCCAAAGGTTTTTTTTTCTCTTTTCTTTCGTCCTATTTTTATTTCTTTTGGGTCAAATTTTAATTTAATCTAATGATGTCTTTTTAATAAAAGATGGGTAATTGAAGTCAATGGAGCACCGGGGACTTTGTATACCAACGAAACCTACCAGCTTCAAGTTGATTTCCCTGAGCATTACCCTATGGAAGCTCCCCAGGTAATTTTTTTTATATATAATTAGTTTACAAACTTCCATAATTATATCTTCCATTTGTTTGGTTGTTTACATAAATTCAACAAAACACTAGGGATTGGAAAGAACAAACTTGTGTTTCTTTTATGTAGATTTTAAATTAACGACTTCATCCGAGTAGTTTTGAATTTAGTTTTTGGTTCAGTCAATAGACTACCACAAATTAGTTCTTTTAGGAACTGATTGCCAAGTGTAATTGGACTCAAAGTTTCTGCTCATAATTAGAATTTAATACTTGAATTCACCTCATGTTTTCAATCCTGTTATTTGGACTATGAGAATTAAAATTGAATGTGAACTAATATTTCAGGTATTCATCAGGTTGGGGAATTGTCCTTCATTATGAACTTGCATTTTCACATTTTTACTTCATGTGGATTTCTTATTCGCCTTTAATGTTTCTCTCTTTTTATTCTTTTTTAATAGTATAATTTTACAACTGATTCTGTGAGTCTCATTAAAGTTGTAATGATTCGAAAATTAGTTGTTAGGTTCAAGGTACTGAACTGCAATTCCCATATTAGCCTTTTTCTATTGGGTTCACCCTAATTGATAGTGTTGAAATTAAAGGTCTAATTCATTATGTCCACACAAGTGACATAATTTTGGGACAACAGAAAACCAAAGAAGGACAAATCATATGGGACCGATGAATTAAAATAATAAAAAATTAATTTCTAACTCAGTCTGAATATGACAGAACTAAAATTGTATTATCATTCCAATTTCCAATCCAAATTTTACATCCTAATCAATACCTGTTAACTTTTAATTTTCTTGCGAACAAAGATAGTATGTAATTGGTTTGGTGCTTTGGTTGGACAGGTTGTTTTCATTCCTCCGGCTCCACTTCACCCTCACATATATAGCAATGGCCATATCTGTTTAGGTTTGTCTCGCTACTTTATCTTGGAACTATCTACTTTCACGCGTCTCTCTCTCTCTTTGCGTGTGTGTGTAAAGTTATGGCGTGGTTAGCGCATTGTTTTTTTGCTTGCCGAAACAGTGGACTCTATCCAAGTTTAGGCTGACAGAAAATTTACTTGTGTTGAAGGCACATGTGGTTTCTGTGTGTTGGTGGCACCATTGTATCTTAAATACATGTTTGGCTTGTGGGTCCATAAGGGTAACCGCAAGGCTATAATATATAATACATGGTTGAGTGCTATCAGAGGGCTTGGACCCAAGTTCAAGTCTTTTGGCCGTCGCATACAAGCCATAGGCATTTTATTTGGTAAAATTTTCAAACTTTCTACTTAGGACAACTATGCAAAATGCGAATCAAGTCTCAAAAGTGCTCTGGAATTTGTTTTAACTAATAAAGAGATCCATGTTCTGTTTTATCTTGTTTTATTTGTGGATGCTTGTATAGTTGTTCTATATTTGTTTTGAGAAATCCTTGTTTGCAGTTTTTTGTTTACTCTTGGTTATCAGAACACCCTCCTGTTAGCGCTAATATTGTCTACCAAACTGTGAGTTTGTGCAAGTAAATGATCAACTTCTGGGTATTGGAGCTTGTCATGCTTTCTGGTGCTCATTCTTTTACTATTGTAATACCTCAATTGCTTTGAGTTTTTTTTTTATTAATTAGTTAGATTTGATTCTAATGATATTATTTAATTTATTCAGTTGGTCCTCATGAAAATACTCTTGCTTGTGCAAAATTTTAAATTCTATTGAAATAAATTTAAAGGATGAGCCTTGAAATTGAATACCAGAAATAACAGTATTCAGATAATCAGATGTCTAACATGTTTGAAGTACACATTCATATATATATTCATCCAATAATGAAGTTGGGCAGAATTTCCTATGAGATTACACTACATAAGAAATAATGTAGTGCTCGAACAAGGAAATTGTTAAGTCAATGTCTTAATTTGGGCCAAAGATTGATTTAGATATATACTTAATGGGTGCATCCTGTGTGTATTTTGTCCTGCAACTACATCCTATCTTCTCGACCTACTTGCACATCTCCACCTCATTCTCTAAAATGTTTTAGCGATCAGAAACTTGAACTACTTCCTAATTCAGATGTATGTAGTTAGTCATACAGGATGCATTACATACCCAAACTGTGTTTGCTGCTACCTTAGAATATATAGTTGTTGCACAAATTCATCAAGCAACAAGTTCTCTAATTTCAACAAAGAGTAATGTAATGTATGGTCCCTCTCAGTGGCGGAACCAGAACGTTTTTATAGGGGGGTCAAAATACATCAGTAAAAAAAATTTATTTATTGACGCTGGAAGTGCTTCGGAACTTGGTAATTGATTATTTATTTATTTATTTATTTAATATCACCACTTGCTTCAGAACTTGGTAATTGAAGTACATGATTTAGACCACCAACAGATGGGCCCCTTTTTTATTGTCATGACCTTTTTTTAGAGATAAACTAATCACATGCCCATAAAATCAAGAATTTGACAATTATTCTAGAATACTAACACAGTATCAGTCCATGTCTTATATCTGTTGTTTCAACTCATACTAGTTTTTTTATTCAAAATAGTTGTATCAGACACTTTGTATCTGTTTGTATAATAATTATATAAACTATATTAAATTTAACCATGTTTACTGATATCATCTTAGGTAGGTCTTACCCATTTTAGAAGCGTATAGGGTGATAAGATTGAGAAAGGAGTTTATTGAGGTATATCACCAACAAGAAACTAAATGAGAACTTTTTTTACCAATATAAATTTTAAACAATCCCCAATAAAATCAATTGACTTCACTAAAATTTATAACCACCACTAATTAGATCTCAAAATGATAAGAATAGGAAAATGGTCTTTGGCCTTGTTAACCAACATTTTTACTCCAAACAGAGTACAATAAAGTATTCAGACCTAAGAAAATAGACTTTATTGTAAAAAGAACAAGTACTTTTAACCTCGGGATTGGTTTTAATCAGCACTGTTAACTCAGTTTTTTTTTCCATTTGAACTCGAATTGATTCAAGTCTATATAATTACTTTTAAGCTCATTTTGATTCACCCGATCCACTTGGTTTACATTATAATACATATATAAATGTCACCTAATTCCAATTATCGAGTAATAATTAGTTTTAAAGCACTTGAACATCTTTGAGACAATTTATCAAACACCACAAGTGCACAACTTAAATCCCAGAATACCATAGATGTTTATACATGATTCTAGCCAAAAAATTTATTCAAGACCAGAGGGGCAACACCGTAGCAGGCCAGCAGCAGGGTACTCTAGGGGGAGTCGTCGGAATACCAAGGTCAGATGCCCCCCTCTCCCCCCCTCCCCCCTCCGCCGGAATACCAAGGTCAGATGCAGCTTATGTCAAACTTCGGTAAATAAGATTTTCAGGGCCTCGGAAAATCCTAGAAGAGGAAATAAATTTACATTTAAGCTCATGAAAGATGACAACAAATTGGACGATATTCATACATACATGCACACAAAATATTCAATGTATCCCAGATGTATCAGTTCTTCTTGCTTTAAAAAATGTTGACTATGCCTATCGGTTCTGATTGTGCTTCTTAGGACTGCAGTAATGAAGTACATGTAAATATTCTTGCAGTTGCATGCTAACTATTTCTTTACTTATGGATGTGATACATGACTGCTCTTTATTTTTGTTGTTTTATGTTACACTGTTATGTCTTCACCATAGTCCATCTTCATAAACGTTGGCAAGTAGTCTTTTTTACTGGGTATTGACTTCTGTACCAACATGTCAAGTCAAATAAAATCAAATAGATTCTTAGGGGAGTTCACTTCTATAATTTTGATCACATTGACAAATTATATCTGAAATATATAGTGTTTTAGTTAAACTTAATGTAAAAAAGATATTGGAGGCCTTAATTACCGGGTTAACTCTTTTTCTACTATTATAAAGTGTCAAGAGGCTTACTTTCTGATATTAGAACAAATGTATGAAATAAGATCCTGTTGTGCTTTTAATTATATGTTTACGTGTGTTATTTGCTGATACCTTTTAGTTTACCCCAGTTTATTAAAAAATTGGAAACTGGGGAAAAGTGTGAATACTACTTCAATTCCCCAGTCACCGCTATAGGTAAGAACCTTAAGTTGCCAAGTTGAGTGCAAGTTTGTTTTTTCACTTTTATGCCCTTTAAGCAACATAAGCTCAAAGATTGTTGTCTCCCTCTCTTCTGTTTTCTTTATGTAGTGGGTGAGAAAGGTAAGAAGTACTTGATCGTGTGTAATCTTCTTCATTCCCCAGATAGTATTTGAGTGATGGCGTTCTATGTTGGCTTATTTACCATGTACAGATATATTATATGATTCTTGGTCCCCGGCCATGACCGTAAGTTCTATCTGCATCAGCATTTTATCCATGTTGTCAAGCTCCACATTGAAGGTTTGTTTACAAATTACTGAGATTTATAGTCTTTCCGCTCTCACCCTGTCATTTTGCGAGTAACGTGTAGTTGAATGAAGCATAACTTTAAAAGGTTTTGTTGTTTTACAGCAACGTCCCGCGGACAATGATCGGTACGTGAAGAACTGTAGGAATGGTAGATCTCCCAAGGAGACAAGGTGGTGGTTTCATGATGACAAAGTATAATAAAAAAACACGAGTGATGGATGGAGTTATAATGTATTTCCTTCCTTTCAAAAGGAATAGGTAAAGTTAAGAAGAAGTTTATTGTTCAGACTTCCTAACTTCTTTGGGCTCAAATATATATACATCTATAATACAAGGCAACGCTGACTGTACTTGTAGTAAATCAGTAGCGTTGTCAGTTCTGTTTTTCTTGTGGTATAATAATAATGTCTATATATATTTCCAGTTCTTATTGGGTGTAATAATTTCCGTTAAAGATGTATTTTTTTTTTCTTGTTTATACTTAAAAATATAAATTGTTAGTTTAGTAGTGGTGGCTGGTGTCATGATAATGAAATGATGAAATTTAAGGATATTATTATGTCATTTTATGCAAGAATTTTTTTTAAAAAAAAATTAAATGAAACATTAGTTTTTTTTCCTTTTCACGAATTAGTCTGACTGAGCAACTGACTGGCAACATAAACTTTAAATAAACAAATGTTAAGGCTCTGCAATTCTTTTTGAAAAAATGATCTTATTTTAGTACTACAATCGTAGTAATTATTATTATTATTATTATTATACATTATTTTAAATAAAATGTAGTAGAAATGTATAAAAAAGTGATTGATAGGAGTATTTGGTGTATAGAAAACGAAAGAAAAAAAAATAGACAACTTTCACATCAATAATCCCGCAAGAGGGAGGGAGGAGCAGATGTCGATACGCCGCTTTCATTCAATGGCTAAAGCTTCAAATTCTATCATCTCAACGGCACTTCCATGGCGCTCAAAACCTCCAAATATCATCATCTTTACCCCTAAAGTGATGACAAAAACTGTGGCTTCTTCGACCCTTTTTCAGAACCCAACAAGAATTGTTTCTCTCTCATTCTTCTGTTCTACCCCTCAAAACTACACTGAATCCACCGACCTTTTTCCCCAACAACAACCACCACCATCGAAGAAGGTAAACATTTCGACCTCACTGTTGTTCGGCCTCCAGCGAAGTCACAAGTTTCTATTCTACTGAATTTGGTTGTTGATCGCTCATTTTGGAATCACTTTGGATGTTTTAAGATGATTATTTGCTTCGTATTTATTTCTGGCAAATGGGTTCTTAATCTTGCAGGGAAATTTGAAGCCTGGTTTGTATTTGGTTGGAACACCGATTGGAAATCTTGAAGATATTACTCTACGGTACTTGCCAAATACAATAATTGTATTTCTTTCAATTCATATTGCTTTTGTATTTGACATGACTAGTAGTTGTAGTAAGTGAAGGAAAAAATAAACTCACAAACAAGCTTCACATAAATGTGAAAACAAACTTCATAGAAGAAACAAACTCACCTAAGTACCTCGGTCTTAACCACTAGGCTAAGACCTCATGGCAGCTTTGATTATTACTCACGGTTTTGTTTCACTCAGAGTTCAAAATATTTTTGAGTTAAATTTTCGTTGTTCTTTTGAAACTTTGTTTTACTTTCTGTTTTGTATTTCAGTGCTCTGCGCGTCTTAAAATCAGCTGATGTAATACTTTCTGAAGATACGAGGCACTCAGGGAAGTTGCTTCATCATTACAATATTACAACCCCCCTTGTAGGTTCAATTTACTTCCCTACTTACAGTTTTATAATGGATTCATCATTTTATAAAAATCTGATTGTAAGCTTTAGATTTTCAGCTGAGTTATCACAAATTTAATGAGTCTCAAAGGGAACAAGCTGTATTAAAGAGATTGCAAGAAGGTGAAATTGTGGCATTGATCAGTGACGCAGGAACACCTTGCATCAGTGATCCTGGTATGGATTTGGTAAGGAAAATTATATTCTCTGCACTGTTCTTGCTTCTGTCGCTGTTCTTCTTTGAATTCTTCTTTTTCCCTCATAAATGATTTTTCCCCTTCTTTCATCATTTGATGGTTAATTAGGCATCGTCATTACTGTGAACAAAGCTATTTCTCTTGCTTAATATCATTGCATTGAATGATCTCTTGATACAGTCCAGAAGAAGTAATTCAATCATTAATTAGCTTCCGTTGGTTCGCATACCCTTTATTGGCAGACTCAGTATATTGATTTTTCTTTTTGTGTCTCATTGATAGGTTTGCTTGTATGCCCTTAGCTTGCATAGGTTTGCTTGCATGAACTTTTCTTGATGTTCAATTATTCTGTTCTTTGTTATAACTACATGGGAATGATTGTTCCTAATTCCTATTTCACCTAACTTTCTCACAAGCTTTCTCACATATATTTGTAATCTTGATGCAGGCCAAATTATGTGTGGATAAAAATATACCTGTTACACCCATCCCTGGCCCTTCTGCTTTGGTAGCTGCTGTTTCAGCCTCCGGGCTGTCCACCGATGAGTTTACATTTGGTAACTTGTTAATGCTATTGGCACACTTTGAGGAGTCTGAACAGCTTGGTGGTGTTAATGCTAAAATTCTACACATGTTCATGCAGTTGGATTTCTTCCTAAACATGCTGGGACAAGAAAAGAAAGGCTGTCTGTTTCTGCAAATGAAGCAACCACCCAGATATTCTTCGTTCCTCCCCACAAGCTTTGCCAATTTCTTGAAGAGACTTATTCTGTTTTTGGTGACTCAAGGTAAATGGTTTTGGAGGGTACATATTTATGTTATTGTACAATAGAAGACCTTGTGAGTTGTGACAATACCAAGTGTGAGGATCTCTTTAGTGGTTTTATAATGTATTCTCTTTAGTAATTTTGAATTTTGTGTGAATTATTTTTAAAAATACACATGATTAGGGTTTCTTAATTATCAATGGTCATATGAATAGTTGTGTCCCTTAAAAGGAGAAGTATAGAAATAGAAAGTCAAGAATATATGAAAGACATAGGATGTGACATCGTCCTTTAATGGCATGAAAAAGTGGACAAAATGATAAAGTCTTTGTCTTATAAACCAAAATGAGCTGTGAGGATCCAAAAGAGGCTGTGCTTTCAACACACACAACCACACACAAAAAAGAAATAAAGAAAAAAAAAGAGAAACGGAAAAAATAAGGGGAAAGATCCCAGAGAGGTTGTACTGAAATCTTGTTCATTATATTGAGTCCTCGTATATTTTCATTATGCCTGGTTATCTTTGAAGTTACTTGGAACTTGGGCGACACCATTGGTTTCCCTAATGAAACTAAGTTATTGTGTCAGAATCGGACAGTCATTGTACGCAGAATAATGTTCAAAGAGATGGATCAGATTTGGATTTTCAACTCACTAGAGAAAATCAGGGGGGCCTAACCTAAGCGATTTCTCTATTCTGCCTTTTCTTCATTCAGATTCTTGGAACATAAACTCCCTGAATCATGGCAATTGCCATTGTGAATTTTCATTCCGGACCTCACCTATCTCTTGTAGCCTTCTTGTGTCCTTCTGTCGTGTTCACTTGAATTGAACCCATCATACCTTTAAAAAGTAAAAGAATTACAATAGATATAAAACCATTTAACTGGTTTGACCTTCCATATAGACCCATTGAAATTTTATGCACAGGCTAGCTCATTCTTGATATATAAATATATATATATATATATATATATATGTATATATATATACACACACACTATTATTATTATTATTATTATTTTTCAGCTTCTTAGTTTATTAAACTCTATATACTTCCCAAAAATAGTACTACAATTTTTTTTGGATTCACTGCAGGCAATGTGTCATGGCTCGGGAGATTACCAAGATACATGAAGAGGTGTGTTAATATTAAGTTAATTCTGACTTGCTTCTTCTCATGTTTTATTGTTCTTCAGAAATTTGGTCTCTCGAAAATATTTCTTTCAAATTTGGTTGTGGTGCTTGTTGTATCTCACAAATTGGTAATTTTAACTGAGGCACATATTAAACTACTACTGAAGTAACTAGTCTCACTGAATGAAGGATATCTGAATTTTTAATGCCTTCAAAGACTGCACAATTCAGTTTTGCTTGTATTATTTAATTCATGTTGTTTCATAATCAATGCTTGAGACATCAATTCAGATTATTTTAAGCTAAACAGTTATGGTATCTTGAAATTTCTGTAATATTTAGGGCTCTCAAGTCCCTTCTCAAGAAGTTGATGTTATTTAACGTAGACAGCAACTTTGAAGGTGGGCAGTTATAGTGATATAGGAAATGTCGATAGTTGATACACTCAACCGCCTTTATGTACATATCCTTTTTTCTTTCCTGAACTTTATTCAATGACTTCCATATATCCAATTTCTTTGATTCAATTAATGTTTTTACTAGCCAAGAAAACCGTTCCAACCTTTTGAGTACTTTGATTAAATCAAGAGATTATCTAAAAGTATTTAGGATTTTTGCTGCGAGTATAGTTACGACGGGATCTGTTTGACTGATGCTCAAAAGATTTTCAGCTATGTGGTGTGGTTTTTGGTCTACATGTACATTTTAATTGACTTTTGCACAATGTCCAAGCTACAGAATCACCTTACAAGGGCATCTATGGGTCGTAGATTTTTGTAGTACACTTGGATGCTTCAGAATCAGCCTTCAGATGAAACTCTTATCTAAAATCATTCCAGTAAATCATGCACAAGCATTTTATACGGAAAGGCCTCATCTTACATATTATTTGATTTCTAACTTTATGTGGAGTATCAAAAACCAACACCTAAAGTTGTACTTCTACACAACTTGTAAAGATGATTGTGTCCCCTGATTTACTAATGTAAATGATGATTCCTTATTAGTTTTGGCGGGGTACTCTAGGTGAAGCAAAAGTAGCATTCTCAACTCACACACCAAAGGGAGAGATAACATTCTTGATTGAAGGAAAGGCAATATGCAGGGCTGAAACTCCGTCTGAGTCTCAGCTAGAGAACGAACTTAGAGAATTGATCTCCAATGGGCAGAGTCTTTCAACGGTAATAGTTGCATCTGTTTTGTCTTTTATTTGTTCAAAAATTTGTCTACTGTAACTGCAGATGCTGGATTCAATATTTACCAGTAATTAATTGATCTATCATCATATATCTCTAAGAAGTTGAAATTTTGGAATTGCTATGTTTTCCTGGAGATTGTATCTTGTATCCTAGATATTATATTTCTAGCAATAAGAGTCGTCTTGAAACTTCTACCTTTTTTTCTTCCAAAATTTCTTCCACAATTCCATTCGGGAAAATAACACTAGGAGATCTACTTACCATTGACTCTGACAATATTGTTGTACAATCAGGCAGTCAAATTGGTGGCTGCAGGAACATCAACAAGAAGAAAAACAATTTATTCTCTTGCACTGAGAAAATTTGGGAAGCAATTTGAGGCAGAAGAGGATAAATCTTTATGACAATCATGCTGTGAGTGACTAAATACTTTTGTCTTCAGTATACATGAGTGACATTACTAGACATTTTCACTTGGTAATTTGTCATGACCATTTTTACCTGTTTGACTGTCAATTAAACAGGAATGCAGCTATGAGATCTTCTTGCCTCATCTTTCCATGCTTCAGGGATGTTACGGATTATTTCATTAGAATGGTATAGGGGCAATGGAAGGCTAGGATCAATCCTTTTATATAATCTTAATCTGCAGCTAGGATTTCATTTGGAAGTGTAATAGTCCATGTATTAGTAAGGCCTATATAAGGCAGAGATTTGTACTGAGATGAGTATGAAATGAATTAAAACTTCTTCTCCAATTTTTTTTTCTTTCTATCTTCTCCTCCAATTCCTTCCAAAGTCTATCCGAGACTATAAATCGATAACAATGGTGCTTTCATTGAGAGATTCCATGACGGAATCAAACAACAAACAATCCATGGACTCAATTATCACATAATCAGAAGACACTACTGATTTCGTGGATCAATTGCGAAGCTACGAAACAAAGAACCGACGAGTCTTAACAACAAGGGAGATTTAGAATTTTGAGTTGGCGAACAACGAATATGTGATGAATTATTTCATGTATCACCAACAATTCAACTCCATAGTTGAGTATGAGACTTCATTCTTGCAGTTGAAACGTTGAGTAGAGACTTAGAGAGAAAGCTTTGATGAAGACTGGGTTGTGAGTCAATTTGTCGCTGAGTTGAAGGAAGAAATCAGGAACTATGTGGATTTGTGGCGTCCAGATTCCTTACAAAGGGCCATTGTTTTTGGCAAATGGCAAGAGTTGTGCCTTGTAGATAAGGTGTTTGACAAAAATCCTGAACCAACTGAAGCTAAAGCTGATTCTGAAATCGAAAAGGAATTTGTATACCAAGAGGAAATTGAGCGAGAGCCAAGCATGACGGTTAATTCCATTGGTCCTTTGGCTCATTTTATCTCCTCATCGCTTATATATGATTGTGGATGTGAAGCATTTGAAAAAATACCTATAGTGTTGAGAATTCTGGGTCTAAATTGAAGGAAAATGGTTTATATTGGGGTGAAAGAGGGAAGCTTGAAAGCATTGTAGTACCATATTTTCTGAATAGTTGTGGATGGACAGCCTTGTCATATTCACAAAATGAGGAGAAAATAAATTTAGAAGTTGCTAAAAATTTGAGAAATCAAGAAACTAGGGGAGATTGCAAAGTGTGTGAATGACAAGCCTAAAAGAGAAGAAAATTGGCAGCTTGATTCAAATAACACTATCAAAAAGTTTGGTGGCACTAGTATGAGAAGCAATTCAATTGATGTTTCTATAGGGATGAATGGATGTATAATCTCGAGACCCTAGTTGCTCATTGTTCCTAAACTTGGTGGTGAAAACCAAATTGCAGGGGTGATTTTTATACCAAGTGGAGTTCTTCAGTTTCAAAGGGAAGGGTATGAACTTTTTAAACAAGCTTTGAAGAGGTGTACAATTTATGTGGAGCCCATTAAACCATATCAATTTATTAAACAATATGAATCGAAGCACTTTGATTTGTATTGGGGTGAAAAAGGGAAGGCTTTTGAATTGAGAAGTCAGATAAATGCTCTTCAATTTCTAACGGTCCAGGGTAGTGGACGCAACGGACTGCAAATGGTAATGCTAATAAAATTTATTCTAGAATTTGTGCCACTATTGTTTCATATCTCGCTTACTGAAAATGAGGGCAGCTGAGGTTGGGAGCCAAAATTTATGGAATAGTTGTGCTTGATGTGAGCGTTAATTCCACATTAAAGGTTTTTGTTGCAACAGGTTTTCGAAGTACAGTACACAAGAACATGGTTATGAGCACAGTGATTTTTGGAAACTCAAAAGAATGGGAAGACAAACCAATGGAGAGTGCTAAATTTAATGAGGTTGTGGAAAGAATATGTCTAAAACAAAGTCGATAACAGGTGAAGCTGGATTCATTCTTCATGTACTATTGCTGATCTTCTTTGACATTGCTCTTGTGGCATATCATCGTTGCGGGTGGGTTACAAGCATCAACGAAAAAGAATTGAGCCGCTCAAAAATAGGTTTTCTTGGACTGCGTGGAGCTGTAATCATTCAATTGTATCTTGGTCAGCTTGGAAGTACTAAATTTCAAAACCAGTTATTGAAACCATATTTTCTGAATACTGGTGGTTGGGCAGCCTTGTTGTACAAGAAAATATTGCTGAAATTGGGTAGTACTAATGTAGCTTTCCAAGCAACCTATGCCCAGACATTTGGGATTGAGAATTCTTTTATTGCCCAACAACTTGTAGCCGTACATAAAAACCATGAAATAATTCGAGATGGGAATGAAGTAAAAAATGGTGTCCTATATGATCAAGAAGTAATGTCATCAAATACATATGTACTAATTTCGTTTTCATCTTTACATGCTCCTTTTCATCCGACTTTCAGTTTCAGTATTAACATAATTGAGCTACGCATCTTGAGGCTGGTCTCAAAGTGTAGTTTCTTAGAAGAAAAATCTTGGAATGCATTGAAGTGTACATGGGTGTTCGAGCAATTGGGGCCTTCACACAAATTGAAGCCGTGTTTGTTGGAGAAAGATATATCATTTGGGTTTTGGGTACCAGATTTCAAAACCAACTCAAAAAGGGAGAAATTTGTATTTCATTAATGACATGGTGGTGGTTTGAACCTACTGGAAACACACAGCTAGACATTAGTGCAACTGAGAAAGCTTTTGGCTTCTTATTTGGATGGTTATTGGGTTCATTGACCCCTTAATTATGAAGCCTCTAGTGAAATATGGGTCTCCAACATTTTCTGAATTTTTAGTAGTGCAAATACATGATGATTCACACAGAATTTTGTTGATTGTTATTTGGTGTCCAACATTTTTTGAAAGTTCATTCAACTTTAGAGGGAAAAGTCATGTCCAATATTTCTCATTTTGAGTTTTCAATTGATGAAGACAGACAAGAAAGAAGAAGTGAAATTCATGATGTCAAAATGGAATATTGGTACAACTGGGAAAGCTTATTTGAAATGAAAAGTTGAAGTGTAGTATATGTTTCATTCTATTCAGTGGATTGATGAAGGCTTCGTTCTTGTTCATACTCAAATTGGAACCTTGAATTATGTTACTACTTATCTGTTTACCTAAACTCTCCTGAGTAACAACAAGTTTGCTCTTTTTCTGTCTTCAACAATGTAATGTATAAGCTGAGTTTCATTTTCAATTTATAATTTCCCAAATTATTGAATGATTCAAGAATTTTAGAGAGATCTTCTGTCTTAATACAGGAGCTGCGACTCTTTTTTATTTCTTTTATTTTTTCTATTTATAAATTCTTAATAAAGAAGGACAAGTTATGATAAAGACGTTAACAAAATTATTTTAAATCTATTTGATGATGACTACAAAAATGAAATTACAGGGTGAGTAAGGAGGTGTTTGATAAAAACTGAATTAATCTGAATCTGAATTTAAATTTGAATGAAAAAAATTGTTTGATAATTGACATGTCTAAAATATCTGAATAACAAATTTTTATTATTTTATTCTTCCAAAAAAAGTTAACATTGTTGTAAATTTTTTTAATATTACTTAATATAATAGTTAGTATTTAAAAAAAAATCTTCATTCGACCCTCATTCAGTCAACAAAATGATTCTAAACTATTCAGCCAAAATCGTCTGAATGGCTGACCGATTTAGACGATTTTTTTTTCAAAACAAACGCACTGAATAACTGACCGATTCAGCTATTCAGTCCTAAACAAAGAGCCCCTATAAACTACAACTTTAACTTATTAAGGGAGTGTTAGTTTAGAGCTGAATGACTGAATGGTTGAATCGGAGTACGTTTGTTTTGGTCTGAATGACTGAATCGGTAAGATGGGCGAGCTGAATAACTAAGTCAAATTTATTTAGCTGAATGAATAGCTGAATGAAGTAAAAAAAATTAAAAATATTAACTATTATATTAAGTAATTTTAAATAAATTTACAATAATTTTAAATTTTTTCAAAAGAATAAAATAATAAAATTTTATCATTCAAATGTTTCAGACATGTCAATTATTAAACAATTTTTTTCATTCAGATTTAAATTCAGCTCATTCAGGTTTAGATTCACATTCATTCAATTTTTATCAAACATCCCCTAAAATTGTGTTTGTTTAGTTCTGAATGGCTTAACCTCTGATTCAGTCAGAAGCTAAACTTGTTTGGTAAAAAAAAAATTTGCTTCTTAATACCTCCTGATTGGTAAGATTTAAATCTAATTCTAAACCATGGGTCCGAACAAAATTGATTATTTTTGGACAAAAATAACCTCTAAAATATTACAAAATTCCTTTTGTATCCCAAATTTTATCATCCCTACCGATTGAAACCATCTGATCTCAGAGTTAAAACATTCGAAGCACCACTAGCCATGAAATCTACCATCCGATCCAGAAAAAGGATCTACAAATCAGATCTACAATTCCATTGAAACCATCTGAAAATTTCAAGGGTTAACAAAAATAATAGAGAAAGGAAACAAACAGTGTTTGCTATGAATTAAGTGTACAAATCTCGACGATTTCCCCGCCGCCTGAAGCACAATAGAATGGCGGCGCCAAAAAGAGGATAAGGATGGTGTCAGAGGCGTTGAAGGTGGGGGAGAGAAGGGTAGTGGTAAAGAGGGAATAGCCACGGGAAGAGAGGGCGTTCGCGACGGAGGAGCGCGACGAAAGGGAGGTGGAGGAATTAACTTAGGAGAGGAGAATGCAGAAGACGAAGAGGAGAGATAAAGTGAGGAGGGTGGATGAAGTTCTTGTTATTTTTGTTTGTTTGTTTAGGGGTAAAATGGTAAAATATTTTTATTGAGATATTTAAAAAAAATTAATTATTAAACGATATTCTTTTATTCAGATACAATAATAAACAGATGCTCTATATTATTTAGACGTCTAAACTATTTAAATTTTTATATTCAGTTTTATCAATGAATTTGGGAATTTGCCGCCAATGGAATAAGTTTGGCGGAAATAAAAATAAAAAAAAAGACACGTCTGAAACGTGCCAGTTTGACACTCTTTCACCAACTCGTCCAAAAATCCAAAATTTGGACCAAATACGTCCACCTAAAATTATTTATAAAACAACAGCCGACCAACGGACCGAGCCATAGCTATTAATGCTGTTAGACTGCAACTACAACTATGCTTTAAATGGAGTTTTAAGAGGAGGGTTTAGGTCTACCAACTGGTTGTTAGGGTCTCAAACCCTCAGCCTTGAAGCAAACACTATGAAAACCAACTACAAATTGATTAAAACCAAAATTAAACATGCCATTTAAGTTCTTGAATAGCCTTCTGGCAACCCTTTGGCTGCTTCTTTTGTCCCCACGTGAGAAAGGTGGGATCATTGACAAACATTTTATATTCAAGAATTACAATTATTTGGATAATCATTCTTGCTTTCTATTTAATTATTGTTTATTTAATATTGTCATTGTTCAATGATAAGTTTGGAGGTGTATTTGTGATTTCTTGGTGACTGCTCTTTGTCATTGTTCAATTGTTTTTAAGCCAATTGGGTTCTGCTTTCGCTACCCTCTCACCCCATTTCTTTGGCCCCTACAATTGCAGCACCTTCTTTTCCTGGGATTTCAGGTACTTCTCACTTCTTGCCTTTTTGCCAATTTAAATTTTTCTTGATGCAGTTATAACTTGATATGTTTTATTATGTGGGTTCTGAATTATATTACATAACTATATGATGGTGCTGATCATGGTATCAGGGGGGAAATTAAAATTAAAAATCACCAAGTAGCTTCGACTTCTGTATTTTCATTCTATTTTGTTGTATTTTCATAACTCGGGTGGCGTCTATGATAGACTTGATGGTGTTTATACACTATTGTGAGTACATAATCAGAAGAATCCTCTCCTAACCCCACTCCAAAACAAACCCAAATTCTAAATTGGAGGTATGAAAAACATATACAAGCTATTAATTACTGAGAAACTCTTAGTTCTTAATTCTTATTAATTATTCTCAAGCTGATGGGTGTTATTTGCTTACTACAAGCTAATAATTTTGAATAAGTTCAAAAAAAATATCGAAGTACTAGAAAATCGTAAGCAATAGCATTCTTTGTAATTATTTTGATCAATTATACGGATAGAGCTATTGAAACTTCACATTGGAATTTTTTTCTGTAAATAACTTATTGTCTATTACCTTTTTATTAGGCATCACCAGCTGTCAATGGGATCATCTTGTTCTTAGAAAGCAGTATCAGTGAATTGTTTTTGGTCCTGTATATTTTGACCAGCAGCAGTTTCTGAGGTTTAGGAAAAGAATGGCTACATATTATCCTAGTTCAAGCAGTCAACCAAGAGATTTCTTGGCAACTCCTTATTTACCTAGCCAAAAGCTTGATTCTTATTGTGAATTACCTCATCTTCCTGATAACATGATGTATCTGAACCAAGCTTCTACCGGTGAGTCCTACCCGGAGCTTATGTCTGGAAGTTCTTTGTCTCCACAAAACTGTGACGGAGTCCCAAAAGTCAGAGGCAGAGATGGGGTTGTGTTCATTCCACTAATGGGTGACCCTGCGAGTGCACCACCAATTGGTCAACAACTAAATATAGCAGCTGGTGTTCCGGATGACTCTCTTATTAGGGATCAACAGATGTTTTCAAGAACAGAACATGTTTTTGACGGTGAAAGGGATCTACAATATCAAGGATTATCTCTCACCCTTGGTGTGAAACTACCATCTTCTGTTCAGTTGCCTTCTATTCAATACCATTTCGGAAACCTAGATCCCTCTTACATTGTAACTCCCTCTATTCGAGGCTCCAGGCAGCTAGGCTCTCAAAGTGAAGAATCAAAAATTAGCGAGTTTTTGTCATTTGGTTTAGCTGGAGTCAAAGACATTAGAACCAGAGTTGAGGAGTTCAACAACCCTCACAGCCCCAAAGAAATGCAATATGTTCCGCATCTGTATGAAGAATCAAGATTTGCTTATGTAATTTCAAACTCTAAATATCTCAAGGGGGCACAACAACTACTTGATGAAGTAGTTAATGTTTATGAATCTCTAAAGCAGCCAAAGGCAGACAACCATCGCAACTCCCAAAAGCTTGGTCTGGATGACTGTGAAGGGAGTTATTTGAATATTAACAGTGA
This sequence comes from Panax notoginseng, assembly GCA_016801055.1. Taxonomy (NCBI): domain Eukaryota; kingdom Viridiplantae; phylum Streptophyta; class Magnoliopsida; order Apiales; family Araliaceae; genus Panax; species Panax notoginseng. The sequence goes on from CM029012.1 coordinate 192,851,146, forward strand.
CACTGTTCTTCCATCAATGAATGGATTATCTTCTGACTGTCATGAGTCTGCTACCAACTCCACTGGTGAATTTTCGAATGCAGAACGGCTGGATTTGCATAGCAAGCTAATGAAACTATTTTCCTTACTGAAGGAGGTAAGCCCAATACCTTATTAATCAACATGAAGAATACAATTTTGCTTAGTTATGCTGTCAGTTAGCTTGTTTTATATATATGTATACATACATTATCATCCTGGAGGATGTTTTACAATGATGCTGTTCTTTAGGTCAATACAAGATACAAACAGTATCACCATCAAATGAGGATCGTAGAATCATCATTTCAGATGGTGTCTGGGCATGGGGCTGTTAAACGTTACACAGCGCTTGCCCTCCAAACAATTTCTCGCCAGTTCCGCTGCTTGCGTGATGCAATTAACAAGCAGATCCAAGAGAACCGTCAAAGCTTAGGGGAGCAAGATGATACACCGAATAGTTCAGTATTACCTCGTCTCCGCTACGTGGACAAGCATCTTAGGCAACAAAGGACCATCCAGCACCTTGGTATAACGCGACATTCTTGGAGGCCACAAAAAGGCTTGCCTGAAAGCTCTGTTTCAGTTCTTCGTGCTTGGCTGTTTGAGCATTTCCTAAATCCGTATGTTATGTTTCTAGATGTTTTCTTTTTATCTGCATTTCCGTCTGTTTTGGGCCTAACTATTCTAAATCTGGTGTTCATCAGTTATCCAAAAGATTCAGAGAAATCCATGCTAGCGAGGAAGACAGGTCTCACCAGAAGCCAGGTATATTATATCCATATGCACTTGCTTGTATAGAGCAAGAGAATTTAAGTATAGGACGAAGGAGTCATGAGTATATTACTCCCTCCATCTCATTTAGATATGTCATTGAGATTTCTTACATTTTTGGAAAGGGTGACAATGGCTTAAAAATTATACCAAGGACCATGTTACCATTCAATGGACAAACCTTCATATCTGATTAAAATTAAGATGATATGTTTATATTTTGGAACTGACTTGACGGGACCCTTCATGGAACCAATATATTATTTATAGTTCATGGGTAAAATGATAATGTTTAGGTATTGTATAATTGAAAAATTAAAGGTGACATTGTTTGGGACATCTAGAAAAAGGAAATGACTAATGAGGACATCTAAAAGGGAACAGAGTTAATTGGTGGCTTCTTAATATATACATGTAATGGGCAACTGTGAATGCAGTCATGCAGATACTGTCAACGTTACCTTTAATTTTCAGTAGCCATACTCGTTTGACCCCTTGAATTATAGGACTGCTCCGTAAGTGCTTACAAACTCATCATTTTGGATTCTTCATCAACTTTAGAATGGATACCTTGGCCAAAGCCTTAAAGGATGTCATTCAGAAGACTAGGTCCTGTTCTTATTTCTTTAGTCATGTAGTTTACTCATTAATGTCATGTTTGGAGCAGGTTGCAAACTGGTTTATAAATGCCCGGGTGCGTCTTTGGAAACCAATGGTTGAAGATATGTACAAAGAGGAGTTTGGCGATTCAGAGGCAGACAAAAGGGAAGAGTTGAAGGAAAGTGTAACATCCACAGTTACTGATGGTGTCTACTTGGGGAAATACAGTGTTTCAAAGGCTGATCATAGCTGCAATTCAAAAGACAATGGGTACGCAGCAAGACTGGGGTTTAAGAATGGTTCTCAGAGAGATGACAGCATTGATGGCGGGGTGATGACTTTGCATGGTGACAATTGGCCTAATGTGGATGATAATTATATTTCTCCACAGAAGTTTATCAAACCCAACCAGACTAGTGAGGGGAGTCTTAAGGCCATTGCCGCCACATAGGATATCTCTGTTTTTGGTGACTCTGCAGTTGGCAATCAGGTATCAAATTTTGCATTGCAGTGCTGAGACAAGGATTGCATTCACTTGTCTGGTGGGACATAATGAAGTAAATATCATTGCGTAGACTTGGTTAGTATCCAGGTTTGGCAGCCCCCACTGGTTACCCGATTTTGTGGCATGATAAAATGTATGACTGCAGTTTTGATGGTTAATAAATCTTCACAAAAAAGGCGAATATATGCGCAACAGACAAAAGATATAAATGGAATTAGATAGCCAAGGAACCCTTGTTTTTACAATTTATTTGCTTGTGAATGTTAGAATTGGTAAAACATGGCACTTGCTCAAGGATAGGATATGTGATATATCAAATAATAAGAATGAAGGTAGCTTAGCTGTAAAGATATGATATAAATATTCTTGTGGTATCTGTTGGACAATTTTAAGTTGTACAGATATTGATATTTTATCTCTTTGTAATATGGGTTGTTATTAATTTTGCCGATACATTGGTTACTCTGTAAGATATGGATTATTAGCAATTATTAAAGTGTTCATGCTGCAATTCCTTGAAACACAAAAGTATTTGGAAATCTTAGATTGTGGTGTACTAGGTCTCTGTGATCATTATTGTCAATGATATATTGTGCATTTTTACTACTTGTGATTTGTGCTTAAACGAACGGTGGTTCTCTCTCAGTAAAGAAAAAACTGAGTTCCGCAGGTTGTTCAAGAATATTTTAATTGAACTTTAAGGTTTTTTTAATATATATTTTCTATATGATTTTTGCCTTGAAAATACTGGCCGCCCTCAACTTTTTGTTATGAGCTGTGTGTGATCAATTTACAAAGTTTGGACATAATTTGGATGGAGTGTGAAGTGAAATTGAGAAGGGTACATGGTAAAAACAGAGACATTAAATTGGTCCGAAATTGAAGTTTGGAGGGACTGTCGACTGGCCAGTTTGTGCAGAAACTTTAATCAACAAGTGGGTAGTGACTTCCTATTTATATAAACAAGAATCTAGGTTGAGAGAGTGACAACTTGAGGCTGGAGGGTGCCAAAGGAACAAAATTAAAATGGTACTTATTCATTATTACATATGAACCAAACCCAGAATACACCAATCTCATCACCTCACCAGATTTATGCATTCATCAATCTCTCTCTCAAAAAAAAACAAAACCAGAATCAGCAAAATCTAATCAAAGCATTCATAGTGTTTTTTTCCTTTTGAGAGATTGTGATTACAGTGTCCTCTCAACATCTTTTATTATGTAAGATAGCAACAGTTAACAAGAAAGGTAAGATATTCCCCTATAATTACAGATTCACAGGCAGCAGACAATCTTAAAACTGGGAGTGTGCTAAAGATACCCCACTTTTTCTCTTTACTTTTTACAGATGACAGAAACCCTCAATCAGCAGAACAATCTAATTTTGGGTTCTTTCTACAGTCACAAGGCCACACACAGACAAGGTCCACAAGGAGAGGATGGCTGAGCTGCTTAAACTACTTTTTGAGTGTCCCAAAGAAATGTAAGAATAGGGGCATTAAAGCTGAAAGCTTGAAGCTTTTGGTTGTATTTTTGTAGTCAGGGAAGATGGGACCATCTTTCTCGTCACTTTCAGCATTTTCACTTGCCTAATTACCTTTTCTTTCTTTTTTTTGCTAAATTTGCCTAATTACCTTTGGTTCTTTGGAGATTTTGCAGGGGTCTATGTATCTAGGTTTACAGCTCTCACCTGCTTTCTTTTATATGTAGGTCGACCCTTGTGTTTTCTTTATATATATGTATGTGTGTATGTGTGTATGCGTATATATATATATAGAGAGAGAGAGACAGAGAGAGAATCTTTGCTTTCTTTTTTGAATGAACTATTATCAAGTAGTGGTATTTATGTTTGCACTTGTAGACTCTTGTTTTACTTCATTATGGGAACTGAAGTTTTGATAGGTACTTATCTTATCTGCTTAAGTACTCCAAAATCTCTTCTTATCCTTTGAGTGATTTACATAATTCCAGTTTATTTGTAGTACTGAAAAATTCACTTCCAGTTCTATAATCATGGTTCCCCAAGATTCACCCCCAACTTCAGGCATTCTTCACCAATTCCTTAACCCAGACTCCATTTCTAGTCAGAACCAATTTGAAAACCAACATTTGGGTGTTTTCGGGGGTGATTTAAGAGGCAGAGTATTGCCTAGCATTCAGTCTCTTGAAGAAAGAATGTCTAGATCAATCGACCTTGTCCATGTTCCTCCAATGCCCAATGAATCCGAGATAAACCATAATAGACCATTGCCAAATCTTCTTGAAACATCAAATGAAAGCAATAACCAAGCCCAAAGACTATCACTTTCTCTGGGTTCTTGGATGCTAGTTCCTCCAGCCCAATACGGGGAAAGAACTTTAACTTCAAATATCATTAGTCCCAATTACTCTTGTCATACTGTCATGGACCGCATGAGAAATGATTATTCGGTCTCCAATAGTTCTTTTGCTTCAGCTTCAGCATCACAATATCAACCATCTTCCAATTTTTATGGAACAGAGTCTTTTATTATTGCCATTGGTGATTCGAAATATTTGAAACCAGCTCAGTCCCTTCTCGAAGAAGTGGTTAGTGTTGGTGGGAAGTCAGTGCACTTGAGCAATGAGAAATATATCAGAAGATTATCTCCCAGTGACAAAAGAGGCTCTTTAGGACTTTGTTCTGAACTCAAAGCAGAGTTGTGTAATAATGGGTTAGCCTTGGATAAACAAGAACTTGAAGCTAAATTATCAAAGCTTATTTCTTTGTTGGAGGAGGTGTGTTGAAATAGTGCTATCAAAATTTTAATGCTATTTTAGATAGATGCCTTTGGAATTTTGTTATTGATTTTTTATAATTTTTAATTTTTTGGCTGTATTTTCAGGTTGAGAAAAGATTTGAGCAATACTATCAGCATATAGAAGAGGTGGTTTCTTCATTTGAAGTGATAGCTGGTCTAGGAGCAGGCAAGTCTTACACTGCTCTTGCACTTCAAGCCATGTCCAGACATTTTTGCAGCTTAAAAGATGCAATTATATATCAAATTTGCCTGACAAGAAGAAACCATAGGCCAAGAATCAGCATGGGTTTGTCACAACTAAGCTTGATTGTTCGAGAAAATCGTGTGTCCCTTCAACAGCTCGGAATGATCCAAAGCGCGCGCCAAACATGGAGACCTATCAGAGGATTGCCAGAGAGTTCAGTTACAATCCTTCGCTCTTGGCTTTTTGAACACTTTCTCCATCCGTAAGTAGTTGACAGTTATCCTGCTGATTTAATGCTTTGTTAGATTATAAATACAAATTAATGGCTTTTGTTTTAGTTATCCAAATGACTCCGAAAAACTTGTATTGGCATCACAGACAGGATTGTCCAAGAACCAAGTAATTTCTCTTCCATCCAAGTTACAATCTATTTCTACATATTTGTTTCCTTAGCTAATTCTAATGTTACATTCTATGAGCTTTTTCATTATTTTTTCAAGGTTTCAAATTGGTTCATAAATGCTCGAGTTCGGCTGTGGAAACCAATGATTGAGGAAATGTACAAAGAAGAGTTTGTGGTTGACTCAAATAACCCATTATTAGGAAGCAATTCTATTACAAGTGAAGGAATCACAGATGATGTCGAGGAATCAAGTGTTTGAAGGATCTAATTAGTCCCTTTTCAGCTTAGTTTATTTTTTTTGTTTTCAGTGAATCTATGAGGAGAAAGCTCTTTGTAACCAAGTTAACTAAGCTGAAATCAGTTTGGAGTTAATTGATCTAATTTCCAATCTGCAAGGTGTTGAAATGTATCGTATTTCATATTAACGTGTTCAAAAGTTCTTGCAAATTAATACTCCCTCAGTCCCACAAAGATTCAATCTTGGATGTGAATTTATTTTAATTTTCAAAATATGGTCAATCACTATACTATACGGTGGATGACATAATACCCTTGTGTGGTCTCGGAGCAGTTGAAACTGAAACCAGAACCACTTCGTACCATTGCTCTCTCATTTCCTAAAAACGAACATGTAACTACAAAACTAAAATGATTGAATTGGTCATTGCAAACCATATTAGGCACGTATCTTCTGGGAGGATTTGGTAGGAGTGGTTGATTTGATCACTTGGGCTCTATAAAAGTTTAGGCAATGCTAAATTCATGAGTCATCTTAGTACATTTGTTATGGAAATGGCTTCTCTCGAAGTTGTTTGTAGTTTCATAGTAGTGGCTTTGGCTTTCCTCTCTTCCAGTGTCTGCTTAGCTTTCCCAGGTTTCAATTTTGGTTGGGGCAGACCGGGTGGTGACCACCACCACATTGGAGGAGGATATTCTGGTCTTTATCCAGAATACTACCGGTTCACATGCCCTGAAGCTAATGATATAGTCATGTCTGTCTTGGAAAAGGCCATTGCCAAAGAGCCTCGGATGGCTGCGTCTTTGCTTAGGCTTCATTTTCACGACTGCTTTGTTCAGGTAAAATCCGCCACATTTTTTGTTAAGCTTATGTTGAATTTTGTGACATTTTCTGCTGCTGCTGCTACTAATTTCTAGTTTATAGGGCTGTGATGCGTCAATATTGTTGGATGATAGCGCAACAATAGTGAGCGAAAAGAAATCAGGGCCAAACAGGAATTCCATTAGAGGATTTGAAGTGATTGATGAGATCAAGGCTAAACTGGAAAAAGCATGTCCTCACACGGTCTCTTGTGCAGACATTCTCGCCCTTGCTGCTCGCGGTTCAACCGTACTAGTAAGCAACTTAAACGTTGTCCTTTTATCAGAGAAATTTGCATATCATTTATGTAAACTAAGATCAAGTGAAATTGACATTTTAAATGTCGTTGAATGAATGGTACAGAGCGGTGGACCGAATTGGGCACTGCCATTAGGAAGGAAAGACTCCGAGACTGCAAGTCTGAGTGCCTCAAACAACAACATTCCTGCACCAAACTCCACCATTCAAAACCTAATCACACTCTTTAGGCGCCAAAGCCTTGATGAAGTAGACCTTGTTGCACTTTCCGGTTAGTTCATAATCCAAGATATATATATATATATATATATATATATATATATATACCAATTAAGTACAACATTTTTCTCTAGTAGATATATGTAATCATGAGTCCGTCCGACTAATTCTTATAATGTAGGAGGTCATACCATAGGACAGGCACGGTGTGTGACGTTCAAGCAAAGGCTGTACAATCAAAACGGGAACAACCAACCAGACGAAACTTTGGAGAGAACATATTACAATGGGTTGAAAACGGTTTGTCCCAAAAGTGGGGGAGATAACAATATCTCCCCCTTGGACGTTGCGTCTCCTGTGAGATTTGATAACACATACTTCAAGCTCATATTATTGGGAAAGGGACTCCTCAGTTCAGATGAAGTGCTTCTGACGGGAAACGTTGGCAAGACTAGGGAACTGGTGAAGGGCTATGCTAAGGATGAGACTCTTTTCTTGGACCAGTTTGCTAAGTCTATGGTTAAAATGGGGAACACTAGTCCTCTCACCGGCGTGAATGGCCAAGTTAGAAAGAATTGTCATCTAGTGAACTAACTGATTATTAATAATTTCATTTTTACTTTATGAACGTATCTATCTATCTTATTCTACTAGTATATTTTTTTTTAAGAATTTCAAGTGTCGGTTAAAGACTGGTTGTAGTTGTAGCAATGAGAAGTGTGTTATGGTCCTCTTGAAAATTAATAACTTCGCCGTCTTTAGTATGAATAAATTACTAATAGAAACACATCATCCCAATGTGTATCACAATGCTGTGATACAAATAAAGTATGTATGCATGTCTGCTCTGCTGGTGATTACAAAGAAATTTTTCTCCTCCTCCTATTCCTCTTACTTAGTTTGTACTTGACCATCCTAGCAATCTTGTAGAACCAGAAAGCACTAACCAGCTGCAGCCCCAAAGCCATTGCCTGCACAAACAAATTAAATTCAAGTACATAAATACTCCCTCCGTTCTTAAAAGATCGTCGTTTTAGGAGAAAAAATTTGTTTTAAAAAGTTTGTTGTTTACAACTTTCGAGGAGAATAAATTATTTACTTTCCTATATTATCTATACCTTCTCTCATTGTCCCTTCCTTGTATTAATAGTTTTCTACTTCCCATAAAGGGGTATTTGATGGAATTTCGAACAAATTTTACTTGGTAAATGATACTTTCTTAATCCACGTGTAAAAACATTAAAGGACAATATTTTAAAAACGGAGATAGTACATCATACATTAATTGTCCAAGTATGTACTCCCTCCGTTCCTAAATAAGTGTCGTTTAAGGATTTTGCATATGGATTAAGAAATTCAATAAATACTATCATTTAATAATTAAAATATGTGTAAAATTTCATCACTACCCCTTTATGAGAAGTTGAAAACTATTAATACTAAGGGTGAGAATTTCTTTGGACAATGAGAAAAGGTATGTGTGATATAAGAAAGTAAATAATTTATTCTCTTATAAAGTTGTAAACGACAACTAAATTAGAACAAATTTTTTCTAGTACAGTATATACTATCTAGTGGCGTGCATATATTTCTTCAAAATTAAATGTGACGTGGAGTAGTACCTTAATAACCAAGGGGTTGTCGGCAGATAAAGTCACGTAAGTCAGGTATGGTCCACCAATCATCCTTGCAAATGAGAAAATTACCGCAAATAAAATCTGAAATATATATTCCATTTAAAATAAACATATGATGTAAATAAATAAATAAAGTAAAAGCAAAAGGAGTTAATTATGAATGTAACTAACTAACTAACTAACATCAGCAGCCAAATTAAGGTCCGTGCCCTTGTGGCCCAGCTCTTTCAGAAGTTCTCTCATGTGGAGGAATGGACTAGACATCTCTGTTAAACATATGGCTGCAACCATCTCTGATCCACACTAATATTAATAACACTAATTAGAAACATTTAATTTAATTATTAGAAGCATATATGCATGCAAATTTGGAGATATTAGATTAGATTAGATGAACCTTTTTGTAGGCAAGTCCTGCTGTGATCCCAATTATGCTGACTAAATGGTGGATGGAGTTATCAACCTTAATATGGTTGTCGAATAGGCAACATATTAGATCATAGATGAGATATGCTAGGCTCACCCCCAATGCTTGTATCTGCACTTTTCATTTTTACCCTACCCATTATATACATATATATATATATATATATATATATATATATATATATATATATATATATATATATATATATTACGTAACCCTGACTGAAGTCAGTCACCCAGTCAGTCAGTCGGGGTAAATAAAAAGTAGCAGTAGCAGCACCGTACCGTACCTGAGGGGGAGAAGGCTGTGAATCCAAAGGACAAACAGGGCATTTCCAATGTCGCACGGAGAGACAGGATAATGTTACGGCGACGGAAGCGTGAATTGTAGAAACAATGCGGTTGCAGAAATCAAAAGACCGGTTGGGAAATATCCTTCTTGTTAATAAAAATGCAGTTGACCATGAAATCACTCCAATTACAACCAAGTTTACGATATCAGCTTCCATAGCCATAGATGATGATGATGATGATGATGATGATGATTCAAGATTTCCTTCTTCTTCTTCAAGATTTATTGATCTATCTTATCTTGAATTAAGGTCAAAGCCAGGCCAGCTGATTTCACAGACAACGTATTTAATTTAATTCATAAATATCATCACAACGGTTTGCTGGTGGATTTGTAGTTGAACTTCATTTAATTTTAAGTTTATAATAATATTCGTGGGGTAGACGCCGTAGCTGCTTACTTGTATGATTGCATCCACAATACTATTAACTTTTTTTCTCTTTTTTTTTTTGAAAAAAAACAAACATTTTAACAATAAACTAAAGAATATTCTTTTTCAACCTACTATTTTTTGAATAATCAAATTTTTTATCATATACTAAAACGTTAGGTTCAGGTTCAGGTTCAGGTTCAAATTCAAGTGTATAAGTATTGCATGTAGTAATTGTATTTTTCTCTCTCCTTCGTTATGTAATTGCGTAAATATTTTTCTTTGGGACTCTTAGACAAGTACTTGTGTTGTAAGTAATATTAAAAGAAGGACCGACCACTAGTTGTGCGAATAAAAATCAATTAAAAATAAACTTTTGGGTTTATAGTGAGTAGGTCCACTAGAATTACTAATCAATAATAATATAAATAAATAAATAAATAACTAGGTGGTCATTTTCCTTTTTCTACTTAAGGATTTCATAATATACTTGTGGGTTTTTCTTATCAAGGGAGTAGGTAGTTCCTTAGCTTGTTCATGCAGAAGGAGATGAATTCCGATGCGTTCATTATGAATTCTAAACAAGATACAAACAATGTTATTATTTTCTATAACATTGTTATAGTAGGTGTTCTTCTCCTATCTATCTATATTTACGTATAGAATCAATTATTACATATTAATTCTCAGCCTTTAATAAAAAAAAAAACCAAATTTAAGAATTCTATGTATCTACTCAGCACAACTTTTAACTGGTTTTTGTCCACACTTGTATCATTTTTATAAAAAGAAAAATAAAAAGGACACTTCTATTTGGGAGGGAGGTTACCGGAGGTCCGGAGCAACGACGTGTAGATTGCAGCGGCGAGGGAGCGAAGTTAAGATCCTGTTTGATTTTGACCCAGATTGAAAAAAATTAAAAAGTATATTAACGGCTCAATGCATAAGGCAGCACGCTACCAACAAGAACACCAATAATCAGACCCAACTGGTTGATTGCAACACATGAAAATAATTACCTCAATTTTCTTGAAGTAAGGTGTGAGACCCCAGATTTTATGAATAAATATTTAATTTTCTCGAAATATTTTTTTTAATATTATGGTGTGGATTTGAGATAATGTTATAGTTGTGGGTAGTATTTATAAATTTTACAAAGTATGCAAGTTGTCATATTATATTCGATTGGTCAGGGAATATTCTTTGTGTCGGGGAATATTCGTACGATGACACAATCATTGGTGGACACCACAACGGAATTATTGTCGGATTGAGAAAAACGACAAAAATATTTTTATGAAAATACCGGCGGAAGTTTTACCGTTAATACTGTTGAACTACTCGGTAGTAAAAGTACAGTAATACGCGTGGTTGCATAGTAGCACACGGTATTGATTATTGATGCTTATGTGAGAAGTTACTCAATTTTGCTTATTTTATAGACTCCCATTTACCTATTTTTCAAAATAATCGGTAGAATTTATTTAAAGGTGGGGCCCACATGTGGGGGCCATATGTGGGGCCCATATGTGTTGAAAAACTGATTTTAGAAATGGGGGTGGGAGAGAGTTACGTATGGGGAAGGAGTTTATATATATAAGATTGTGATGTGTGTGTATATATATAATATTATATTTGTTAGTGGAGAGTGGTGGGAGAAAAGGAAGAGTGAAAGTGATGTATGTGAGTGGAAAATGGTGGAAAAGTGGTAGTGTGATAGTGATGTGTAAGAGTGTAGTGAATTTGATTATTGGTGGGTGGGGGATTGATGTTGGTTATGGGGGAGAAAAATTAAGTGGTGTATATATAATATTGATTTATATAATATGAAAACATGTGTTTATATATATGTATTATATTTTAATTTTTGTTGTGATTTTATTGGTTAGATGATTGACTTAATTGTTAGTTGATTGAAAAATAATTTTGTAAAATTATTTCATTCATGAATAGTGCCTTTCTATTCTCCTATAAATAGAAGCTCATTCCTTCATTATTTCTTACAAATTCACTGAAACTCTAAAGAGAGAAATTATAGAGAAACTATAGAAAAGTATTCTGCTACTTCCCTACTCTTATATCCAGTTTCTTTTACGGTAAGGGGTGTTATTCTTTCTTATTCATGAAGAGAACTGTTGTTATTCCATTTCTTATTATTCTGTTGGAATAACCTGTATACGCGGTCTACCCTATACTTGGTGACATTCTTCTATTATTCTGTTGGAACATCCTGTCTGTGTGTTTTACACCGGACCTGGTTCCGTTTTTATTATTATTCTGTTGGAACATCCTGTCTGTGTGTTTTACACCGGACCTGGTTCCGTCTTGTTATTATTCTGTTGGAACATCCTGTCTGTGTGTTTTACACCGGACCTGGTTCCGTCTTTATTATTATTCTGTCGGAATATCCTGTCTGTGCGGTTACGCCGGACCTGGTTCCATTATTTATTATTCTGTCGGAATATCCTGTCTGTGCATTTACGCCGGACCTGGTTCCATTATTTATTATTCTGTTGGAATAACCTGTCTGTGCGGTCTATCGCATGCATGGTGATTTCTTTTGTTATTCCATTCTTTATTATACTCAGTTGGTTAAGTTTTGACTTCTATACTCCATGAAATTTGTGGAATATCCTTGATAATTGCGTTTCATCCAGTATTTTTTTTTCATGAAAATATTCTTCTAAGCATTCTTGAATTTTACTCCACAAAGCAATATCATGTTGACAATTTGGACGTTGTTAATTCTTGGATAAATTAATTCTTGAACTTGTTTTATTGAATTCTTATATCATTGTCATCATCCTCATGTTTATATTATGTTGAAAGTCATCTGTGGCCTGTAGTGCATAGATGGACTTGGTATGATTATGACCAGGGATTATTCGGTGTAATCATGACCGTAATGTTACAAATGATGTGAAAAAAAAGTCCTCATTGGCCCGTAGTGCATTGATGGACAGTTTTTGGTATGATTATGGCTATGGATTCTCTTTGGCCGTAGTGCAGAGATGAATTGTTTTATGGCATGATCATGACCGTTGATGAAAACATGATTATCTTTAGCCGTAGTGCATGGATAATTCGTGGTCGTGATACTAAAGAATATCCTTGGCCGTAGTGCAGGGGTGATTCGATGATGTGGATTATTTATTAAGCTGAGTCCCAGCGATAAAAGTGTTGAAAAACCTTTTAAATCATAAAAGATAGTAGATTTTATTCTCTACTTGATTCTTCTAATGGATTGCTTGTTCCGCTGCAGTTAAACTTGATGTCTATTGTATTTTATCAGTATTTATCAGTTTAACATTGTTGAAGGCTAATGATAATTTATTCTGTATTATCTTAGTCATAATATTTCTTACTGGGCTAGTTGAGCTCACCCTTTCTTTCACTGTTCTCTTCAGGAAATGAGAACGTAGCTGGGACAAGTCGGGGAACGGAGTGATGGTCCGAATGATAGTATTAGTTAGTAGTCCTCACTATTCTATGTAATAGTGTGTTAATAAATGTAATGAGGACTCCTTTTGAGTATGAATACTCTCTAGAAAATAATATTTGTATTCAAACTCACAGTTTATGTTTTGTCGTATTGTACACGACAGTTGTATTAGTAAGTTGTATTTGTATTATGTACTTTGTATCTGACGACCCAAGATGGGTGATGTATACCTAATTTTGGGGGCGTCACAGTTGGTATCAGAGCTATAAGTAAAGAGCCCCGAGCCTCTCGCTGGTGACTTCCTGTTGATGGGGGATGCACCGAAGCCAGACTCTCCGTAGGGGACGCCGTTCTGCGGTGGCAAACTGATAGGTATCAATGTAAGGTGCTGACATAGGTTGGTGTCAAGAGTTACAGTTGGTATCAGAGCTTAGGGATATGATCTCTGGCTAAGATGTGAGAATAGAACTAGGAGGGGAGAGACGGAGAATTCCTTCGCTAGTATGACCTACCTAAGTTTATTTGGTATTTAATTGGTCGGTCAGAATATAGGAATAATATGTTACATGTCGATTAACCTTTGTTTTGTGACAGTATTTGTAAATGACATCCGAAAATGTTGAGATAAACAATGAAGCACATGAGAACGTGGAGACACCTCTAATCACCAACCAGGTTAATGTGATTAGAGATATCCATGTGGTGATTGAGGAAATAAAAGTTGCACTCAAGCTAGTCGCAAAGGTATCAACTGAGAGTGAGGAAGAAGAGGAAGCTGAGGTTGATTTATTAGAAGAACTTATTGATCAAAATGTAGAATTACAAAATCGTATTCATGAGTTAGAAGAGCAGGCTGAAGAACGACAGGCGATCGTAGAACAAAGGGATGCAACAATTCAAAATTGTATTACCCGATGTGCGATGGTTGAACAGAAGCACTCTTTGGCAGAGTATATGATATTAAAGCTAGAATCTGAGAATTCAAATGTCAAGGAGCAGCTGAAAGAAGAAATAACTGAACGAGTGAGAATGAAAGATGCATGGGTAAAAGCCGCACGACGCGTTGATATTGTGGAAAGAGAAGTCCGATCCAAGAAAGCTAAAATAGATGATATGTAATTTTTTCAACAGCAATTGGGAAAATCCAGCATCGAGTTTTGAACTATCCTAACGAGGAATCGAATGAAGTTATCATGGGTTAGTTAATTATAAATTCTTGCGAAGTCTATACCTTATTAGATACCGGTTCTACCCATTCTTTTATCTCTCTTTCTTGCGCTCAACGTTTAAATTTGACTCCAGAGAGATTAGACTTTGACTTATCGATTGAAACTTCGTTAGTAGAAACCTTCATTTCATGTGCTATCCAAGTCTTGGATGAGGGTCACAGTTTTGAATGATATTTCTATTGTTAATAAATTTCCTGACGTATTCTTGAAGACTTCTTAGCCTACCCCTAGAGCGTGAAATCGAATTTTGTATTGACCCCAGTACAAAACTCATTTCTTAAACCCTCAAATATTTCTTCAACTAAAGCGAACGTAACATGCGCCAAAGACGTTGGCTCGAGCTGTTGAAGATTACGATCGTACCATGCAATATCATCGTGGAAGTGCGAACGTGGTAGCTGACGCATTGAGTAGAAGATCGTATGCTGTTACAAGTGTGAATATACGAATCCACGTGAAGATAACGAATATATGATTAGAATCGATTTTAATCGATAAAGTTAAAGCCGCTCAAGCTACATACTCAGAGCAGATGAATGAAGAAGGTTCAAGAGGGTATTATTATAGAAGCAAGAATCGACGAATAGAGTAAATCTTAACCCTCGATTTTATTGACCCATTCGAAATCCTCGATGAAGTAGGAACTGTGGCCTATAGACTCGTTTTACCGTCAAGTATGCCACGTGTTCATAACGTTTTTAATGTATCAATGTTACGTAAATATATAGATGACCCGAACCACATTATTGATTTAGAACCGGACGAGATAGCAGAAGATTTAACGTTGAGGAGATACGTGTTAATATATTGGATAAGAAGGATCATATTCAACACTCAAAGGTTATACCTGAAGAGTTCGAAGTCAAGGTATCCTCACCTGTTCGGCATACCAGGCACGCACGTAAATTTCGAGGGCGAAATTCCATAAGGAGGGGAGATTGTGAGACCCCAGATTTTATGAATAAATATTTAATTTTCTCGAAATATTTTTTTTAATATTATGGTGTGGATTTGAGATAATGTTATAGTTGTGGGTAGTATTTATAAATTTTACAAAGTATGCAAGTTGTCATATTATATTCGATTGGTCAGGGAATATTCTTTGTGTCGGGGAATATTCGTACGATGACACAATCATTGGTGGACACCACAACGGAATTATTGTCGGATTGAGAAAAACGACAAAAATATTTTTATGAAAATACCGGCGGAAGTTTTACCGTTAATACTGTTGAACTACTCGGTAGTAAAAGTACAGTAATACGCGTGGTTGCATAGTAGCACACGGTATTGATTATTGATGCTTATGTGAGAAGTTACTCAATTTTGCTTATTTTATAGACTCCCATTTACCTATTTTTCAAAATAATCGGTAGAATTTATTTAAAGGTGGGGCCCACATGTGGGGGCCATATGTGGGGCCCATATGTGTTGAAAAACTGATTTTAGAAATGGGGGTGGGAGAGAGTTACGTATGGGGAAGGAGTTTATATATATAAGATTGTGATGTGTGTGTATATATATAATATTATATTTGTTAGTGGAGAGTGGTGGGAGAAAAGGAAGAGTGAAAGTGATGTATGTGAGTGGAAAATGGTGGAAAAGTGGTAGTGTGATAGTGATGTGTAAGAGTGTAGTGAATTTGATTATTGGTGGGTGGGGGATTGATGTTGGTTATGGGGGAGAAAAATTAAGTGGTGTATATATAATATTGATTTATATAATATGAAAACATGTGTTTATATATATGTATTATATTTTAATTTTTGTTGTGATTTTATTGGTTAGATGATTGACTTAATTGTTAGTTGATTGAAAAATAATTTTGTAAAATTATTTCATTCATGAATAGTGCCTTTCTATTCTCCTATAAATAGAAGCTCATTCCTTCATTATTTCTTACAAATTCACTGAAACTCTAAAGAGAGAAATTATAGAGAAACTATAGAAAAGTATTCTGCTACTTCCCTACTCTTATATCCAGTTTCTTTTACGGTAAGGGGTGTTATTCTTTCTTATTCATGAAGAGAACTGTTGTTATTCCATTTCTTATTATTCTGTTGGAATAACCTGTATACGCGGTCTACCCTATACTTGGTGACATTCTTCTATTATTCTGTTGGAACATCCTGTCTGTGTGTTTTACACCGGACCTGGTTCCGTTTTTATTATTATTCTGTTGGAACATCCTGTCTGTGTGTTTTACACCGGACCTGGTTCCGTCTTGTTATTATTCTGTTGGAACATCCTGTCTGTGTGTTTTACACCGGACCTGGTTCTGTCTTTATTATTATTCTGTCGGAATATCCTGTCTGTGCGGTTACGCCGGACCTGGTTCTATTATTTATTATTCTGTCGGAATATCCTGTCTGTGCATTTACGCCGGACCTGGTTCCATTATTTATTATTCTGTTGGAATAACCTGTCTGTGCGGTCTATCGCATGCATGGTGATTTCTTTTGTTATTCCATTCTTTATTATACTCAGTTGGTTAAGTTTTGACTTCTATACTCCATGAAATTTGTGGAATATCCTTGATAATTGCGTTTCATCCAGTATTTTTTTTTCATGAAAATATTCTTCTAAGCATTCTTGAATTTTACTCCACAAAGCAATATCATGTTGACAATTTGGACGTTGTTAATTCTTGGATAAATTAATTCTTGAACTTGTTTTATTGAATTCTTATATCATTGTCATCATCCTCATGTTTATATTATGTTGAAAGTCATCTGTGGCCTGTAGTGCATAGATGGACTTGGTATGATTATGACCAGGGATTATTCGGTGTAATCATGACCGTAATGTTACAAATGATGTGAAAAAAAAGTCCTCATTGGCCCGTAGTGCATTGATGGACAGTTTTTGGTATGATTATGGCTATGGATTCTCTTTGGCCGTAGTGCAGAGATGAATTGTTTTATGGCATGATCATGACCGTTGATGAAAACATGATTATCTTTAGCCGTAGTGCATGGATAATTCGTGGTCGTGATACTAAAGAATATCCTTGGCCGTAGTGCAGGGGTGATTCGATGATGTGGATTATTTATTAAGCTGAGTCCCAGCGATAAAAGTGTTGAAAAACCTTTTAAATCATAAAAGATAGTAGATTTTATTCTCTACTTGATTCTTCTAATGGATTGCTTGTTCCGCTGCAGTTAAACTTGATGTCTATTGTATTTTATCAGTATTTATCAGTTTAACATTGTTGAAGGCTAATGATAATTTATTCTGTATTATCTTAGTCATAATATTTCTTACTGGGCTAGTTGAGCTCACCCTTTCTTTCACTGTTCTCTTCAGGAAATGAGAACGTAGCTGGGACAAGTCGGGGAACAGAGTGATGGTCCGAATGATAGTATTAGTTAGTAGTCCTCACTATTCTATGTAATAGTGTGTTAATAAATGTAATGAGGACTCCTTTTGAGTATGAATACTCTCTAGAAAATAATATTTGTATTCAAACTCACAGTTTATGTTTTGTCGTATTGTACACGACAGTTGTATTAGTAAGTTGTATTTGTATTATGTACTTTGTATCTGACGACCCAAGATGGGTGATGTATACCTAATTTTGGGGGCGTCACATAAGGTCTCAATTCTCAAAGCATCTACCATCAGTATTTTCTTTCTAGAGTATTATTTAGTTAAAAGAATAATCATCATGGTGTTGGGCACTTGGGCTTGACACCTTACATAAATGACACCTTACATAAATGTATAGTCAAAAACTGTTTTAGAAATTAGAATCTTTGGGAAGTGCTTAAGGAAACCCTCGTACATGGGAGGCCATGCTTCTAGGTTATGATAGATATCATATGGCCACAGAATTATCCTTGGTTGACTCAATAGACCCCAAAGAAAAATAAGAAGATTACTATCATATTATTTCCAATGGTGAGTCTTCTCTTTACATATCATTATCTCCACTGTCTCTAACTGAGAATTATACTTCAAACAAACACCAAGATTATATAGGTAGTGCTCGTATATATACTCAGCAAGTGGATGAGCACATCCCTGTCTTATGATGACACGAGGTTGTATGTCGTTAGACATCTTGTATGATAGTGGCAAATCACCCTTCCAACATTGAGTACACCTTACCCTATTGGATTCACCAAATAAAACTACTAAATGAACTTTTCTATACTGCTTCGGGAGAACATCCACAGCTAGAGACCACCGTTCTATTTCTCCGTTACCCTCGCTCGACCCAGCTACACTCTTATTACCTGAAAGGAATTGTGAAGCAAAAGGGTGAGCACAACTAGCTCAGTAAAGAATATCTTGACTAAAAATAATTAAATTATCAATAGCCTCCATCAATAATAAATCAGAGATTTAGAACATATGGTAAATGATAAAAATTTCAACCATAGTTGCAGCGGAACGAGCAATCCATTAGAAGAGTCAAATAGACCATAAAGTCTATTATCTTCTCCATGTTAAAAGTCCACCAACAATGTTTTATCCCTGTAACATCAATCAACAGTTCCTTTCCACAATCATATGAATAATTCATAATCATAATTGTGATTCTAAATTTCGCATCCAAGACGAAGATAATTTTCATCACCTGTCTTTACCTGAAACATCAAATATCATGGTTATACCAAATCACAGTTCCTGTTCATAATCATACTAATAAATTCATCTTTGCACCACGGGCCAAAGATATTCATCAATAATTCATCTTTACACTACATGCCAAAGATATTCAACAACAAGTCATCTTTGTACTACGGGCCAAAGATATTCAATATCAGTTCATCTTCGCACTACAGGCCAAAGATATTCATCACTAATTCATCTTTGCACTACAGGCTAAAGATATTTATCAACAGTTCATCTTTGCACTACAGTCCAAAGATATTCATCAATAATTCATCTTTGCACTACAGGCCAAAGATATTCTTCAACAGTTCATATTTGCACTACAGGCCAAATATATTCACATCTTAAAGAAATATATAATTATTTCAGAATTTATATAAACAATAATTATAACCATGTTAATCATTTCATCTTTACACTTAAGCTAAAGATATTCAATTATAAATTCAATGGTCATGATCATACCAGTTAACAATTCATCTTTGCACTACATGCTAAAGATATTCCTCAGTCACGATCATACCAATAATTTACCCATCTTTACACTCAAGTGAAAGAGAAATTCAACATCAGGGTTATAAAAATGTTATATATGATAATAAAAATAATATGATCAACATATAGTTTTAATCTCAAGAGTAATATTCATAAATCAACTATAATTTGGTTAGAAAAAGAAACCAATTTTGTCATGAATAGTAACTCGTGAATAATAACCCATGAATAGTAACTCATGAATAGTAACTCGTGAATAGTAACTCCTGAATAGTAACTCGTGAATAGTAACTCGTGAATAGTAACTCATGAATAGTAACTCGTGAATAGTAACCCCGACATGAAAAGTTCTAAATTTGATAAAAAGTTCAGATCAATACTTCGGCATAATGATATTGAAGAAAATAATATCATTTAAGAAGAAATAACATCCCTTACTATCCCTTACTATCCCTTACTATCCCTTACCTCAAAAGAACAGTACTTCTGACTCGAATAACGCTGAATGAACTTGCACCGTATAGCAACACTCAAGATATCAAAATACTTATAAGAATACGCTCGATATATAGAGAGAGAAATAGAGAGAAAACTTCAGTTTCTGGTGTGATTTTCAATTCTAACCTAAGCACCCTATTTATAGAAAAATGCTTAGAACACCAAAGCAGAAAATTGAATATAATAATAATATAATTACAAAATATTCAAGCCCACCTCTATATACTTGAAATCAGCCATAAACACATGCTAACCTTCTAGAAAAAGTAAGAAAAAATGTTTTTCTTAATAAAAATAATTAAAACTTCCAAAAATCAATAATTTCGGAACTTCAGAACTTCAATAATTCATAATAAATAGCTCTTTTATCAGAAAATTCGAATCTCGCGAGTTTTTATAGGAAATTCAATTCTCTACAACTTTGCAGAAGAAAATTTTTCCAAATTCCAAACAGAAATTGACCGAAATCCACAAACGGGCGATTTTACAGTCAATAATAAATTTTCGGTCAAGAATTGTGTCCACCAACACACAAAACATGTGTTAATCATTTAATCCAACAAAAATACTCTTCCTCCTCATTTATTCATATATCACACATTCATTGTAAAAATATCACCATTAATATATTATTAAAATAATATATTTAAATGAATTATTTTATCAGAAAAAGATAAAATATTTATTTACAACAATTGTCACATTAAAAATTTTCTCCATCTATATCCACATAAAATCAATATTTTTCTCATCATATAAATTAATAATTAATTATACACAAATAATATTACAGAATCACAGTACTGACAACCAGGCCGTTCCCAGGAAAGAGGGAGCTTTCCAATAAGGATCTCTTCCTTACTGGCGCGCAATTAGATGACCAAACCTCTCCTTAGACAGAACTTTCTAGACATTGCCAATAATGTTATCTAATAATATTATTCAGATAATATGAATTATTGCTCCGATAATAGAAAATACTGTGTAATGACAATTATTAAAACAACAGTAATATAAAATATCAACGCAGCAATTATTGAATCAATAAAATAAAATACTGAACAGTAATTACTGTAACAATTATTGAGTAATGCCTTCTTACGTAAAAATCAATAATTGGTGCAATACCGTGAGCTACTGTGCAACAACGCGTATTACTGTGTTTTAACCACCGGGTATTCCAACAGTGTTAACGGTAACAACTACGCCGTTATTTATAAACAACTTACTCTTGTCGTTTTCTTCATCCAATCGCTTTCCGTTATGGGGCCCACAAAAGGCTGTGTCGTCGTATGAATATTCCCCGACAGTAAGAATATTCCACGATCAAACGAATATTCACCGATAACAATGAATATTTTATAACCACTTGTGTATTTTCAAAAAAAATTCATATATCACCCTTAACTTTAATATTTATCAATTTAACCATTTACTGAATAGTAATTATAAGAAAAATTGAATACTTTTATTTCATAAAATTCGGGGTCTTACATAGAGATGATGGAAAAGGACACTTCTTTGTCGAGCATTAATATATATTGGAGTAATGAGAGTGGAATAAATTGAACAATTTTTATTTCTCCCAAATTTATGAATTTTATTCTTTAAGAGAAGAAAAGTATGTAATAACTCATTCTAATTAAAATTAAATGAATCATTTCACTTTTCATTCCAAATGTATCATAAGAGAATACTTTGCAACTATATATATGCCCACAAAATTGCATTGAGAAAGGATGATAGCGAAGAATATAAAAAAAAAATTAAAACTTTCACTAAAAAATATTTTTAGCATAAAACTAGAAAATATCTTGTTAGCCGTTAGGGCATGCTTAATTCGACCCATGGTTAGTATTGGATTTGTGTCTCATGGTGATAATTATTATGTAGTGACTTGAGGTTCTAGAAAATGATCAAAATCTGATCGACTTATGGTTCTTATCCCTTTTTGAATTTCTATATCGAAATATACGAAAAAAATTTATCTGTATATAAAAAATTAAATTACTAACAATAATATCTTTGATATTTTGGGTGAGTCAAATATTTAGGTCATTAAATTCTAATCTTGATATTTTTAAGAAGTGTTTGGTACCACGTATCTTCTTTTATGAATTCCTAGAACATTTTTTTTAATAAAATTCAAGGACAACAGTTTTTTGTTTATCAAGTCTACAATTAATGAATCTTTTTTTATAGAATGTAAATAAAGAAAAGCGAATTTTCAATACTCTTGCTATTTATGTAGACCAAAATCAGTTAGGCCAAGCAGGACAAGATTAGCCGTTTCACCAACAACTTCAGCCCATCATGACTAAATCTAGAAAGATTAAGTTTTAATTACCCGTTCCTACTCATCTCTCAACTTGGGCCTCGATTCGGGCTCAACTCAAAAATATACGAGCGAGACTAGAATTCGTTAATAATATGATCCAAATCTGAGCATTAAAAATAGTTCGAATAAAAATATGAGCAGAATCTGAGCAAAGTTATACTCGACTCGTTTAAGATTCAAACTAATCAAATTTTTTATTGTGATTCGATACATACTCGATTGATACATATTGGATTAGATACTCGATATATTCTCTTACAATATATACAAATTTAAATCAAATTATGATAATTAATTATTATTGTTTTGTTTTGTTTTTAATTTTAATTGTGATTTATGTTTGTAAAGTGTAATAGTAAATATATTTTTCTCATTTCTAAGTAAAATAACAAATTCAATTTATAATTATATTTATTATAAAACTAGATATTATGTGGAGACTCGAAAATGAGCTTGAATTTGAAACTCGTGAGTAGTTTGAATATAATTTGATACAAGTCGGATCAAATTTGAGTATATACTAAATATTCAAGTCGAGTCAAATCTGAGTATAAATTTTCAAATACAATTCAAATTCGAGTACGAATTTATCATTTCGAGTCGAATTCGAGCAGCTCTCTATTCGCTTTAATTCGACTCGTTTACACTCTTAACAAAAACACTTTTCTAAAATGACTTATATTAAGAGACGAAGAGAGTATGAACTTACGTTATAAATAACCTAACATCAATTTTAAATGTGGTTAAATGAATCATTTGTAGAATACTTGTTTGGTTGGTGATCTTGAATTCATGGGTCCCCCGGGGGGGGGGGTGTGTGGAGATTAGAATTCTACGATTTGCGTTTGTTTTTTCTAATTAAAATTTGTGTAACTAAATTTCATGTAGCTTCACAAAGTGATAAAGGAGGGTGCTTAGGATAGGAGTGGGGGGAGTTACACCTGCACAATCATGATTAGTTATAACAAGAACACCAATTGTTTAACATTCCTTCAGACAGATGCTCAAGACCAAAACCAACGGGGAATGGACGACATAGTTCAGATGTGTGCACAAACTCTCTTCTTCCCAGCACTTGATGAATTGAAGACAAACAGCTAACGGTATGTCCACCTGACGAAGACTACTAACATAACATACATTTGCTACAAGAAAACATGATATAACTCTAGACGAACCACCCATTGCTGAGAAAATGAAAAATCATATTCATAATTCTACAAGTTGTCAAGTTGACTCCAAACAAAACATATATATATATATATATATATATATATATATATATATATATATATATATATATATATATATCCGAAAATCAGACGTGACTAACATAATTCTTCAAAATCATAACGTGTGAATTTACAACCACCTTTTCTAGATGCCATTCTTCCTTCTCTAAGTGCAATATAACAACAGTTTTTAACGTGTACAAGTGAAACAAAGTAAACAACTCAACTATATAAATTTTTACATGTTGACTATGGATCACTCACATCACAAATGAGTGGTTCAAATTCAAATCATAAGCTCCTAGTATCACAAATGAATGTTTTGAAGTGAAGTGCAAAGGTTATTTCTCCTTAATATATTTTAAAGAAATGAGAGAGATTCCTTCCACTACCAAAGTTAAAGCATCAAATATTACAGCAAGTTTATTAAGATTGATCATGAAAGGGAGAAACAGAGAGGGTTCATTACACCAACTATTATAATAAATTAATAATAATCATACAAGTTCTATATAGAATGAGAGAGGCCACCCACCTACATCAACAACCGTCCATTCCAATTTAAATATGGAACCAAGAAAACCAGCCCCCCACCACAAACCTTTTTGACTTATTAAATAATCCATAAAAATATGTTGTCAAACTCGTATTGCTTAACCAGTTAACATTAGTAGATCTAACTTGATACATAGTTATTCTAAAATACAAACCAAACCCACCACTAGCTAGTTTAATATTCCATACACCCATTGAAAAAACACCACCGCCAATAAAACAATTAAGGCGACAAAATATTGACCAGTTTGGGCCTAGTTACCGGGACAAGTTGGGTGGTGGTGGTGTTGATAACGATTAGTACTGAAACATATCATCAGCAGAAGCCATGATGGGTTGGTTAAGATGTATCATGTTCCATGAATTGTTCATAATGTTTTCAGGACCTGTCCCATAAAAATTGTCAGTCTCGAACATCCCATTGTTGTTGGTGTTCATGTAATTCAGGATATCATTGAGAGACTGTAGTCTTTGGCTTAGCTCATCCATTTGGACCCTCAAAATAGAATTTTCAGCCTCAAGATTTAGGTAGTGCTGCGTGGTGATGTTTGTGTTTGTGAGGACGTGGTTGTTTTCTTTCCTCAGCCGACCCACTTGGACCAGCAGTTCATCAAGATGCTTCTGTTTTCTCATTCGGGATCGCCTTGCCGATTCCCGATTCGATTGCATTCTCTTTCTCTTCCTCTTCTCCATCAAATCCCCCCCTTCAGAACCAGAGTTGTGAAGCTGAGTTGACTCTGAAGAATTCCCACTACAAGAAGCCATATAGAATAGCTCGGAAACCTCAAAAAATACTATACTATTAATAAATATTTATATATCAATTTCTTAAAATAGAAAACTAAGAACCCAAGATACTAGGAAAGCTATGTATTTAGTTGTATTTATTTATAGTTGAAGATCGGATGAGAGAGGATTCATGAGAAAACATAGAACCAGTAGAGGAAAGAAACAGAAAAAGATTGAACAAGATGGGTCCTGCTGCGTCTAAGAGAGGAATTGATCATAAACCCGGAACGGAGGATTTCACTGAGGACAGGAGACATGAATCTCAAGCATCAAGTACAAGATCTGCAGCATCAACAACAAATAAAATAGCTGGAATTTTTGTGCAACTTTGAACAAACGGGGTTTTAGATCCAAACAAAAGAAATCTGTGGCCAAACAAGCAAAATCTATCTACCACAGAAATATAAAACAAGCAGAGCAGGGAAACAGATCTTAGAGAAAGAGAGGCAGAAAAACACTATAATCTAAAGCTCAAATCTGTAGAGGGAGAAGAGAAGAGAAGAGAAGAGAAGGAGAAGAGGTTTTGGAGATCGGGGAGGAGTTGATTTATAGATGAGAAAAGGTTGGGGAGAAAGTGAAAGGATATAAAATAATGTGAAAGAAAATGAGAGGGAAAAAAGTAATTGGAATCAAGTAGTTAACCGTTCGGGTTAGATTGGGGTAGACTCGAAAAAATACGATTAAGACTCAAATTTATTAATAATATGATTCAAATTTAAGTAAGTCCGGTATATATAAGAGCTTTATAGTAATGACCATAAGAAAGCCGCCAACTGATACGACAGCAATATGCAATTGAACTCTTTATACCGTAACGTGCATTTTATGTAGAAAGAATAATTAATAATAAAATATATTGAGAGAGTGGGTAGGTACTAAGTACTAGCAAGTAGGGTAGCAGAAAAAGGACATGGTGGTCGGTTTTGTTTAAAGGAAAATGCAGAAGGCGGTCGGTCTGTTTCAGGGTCAAGTAGAACCTTTTCTTTGCAAAATGGTCCAAAAAACAACCGGTATGTGTTGTGTTTGGGAATGAGATATGCTTTTCCCCATGTATGTTATACTCTCCCTATTCTAAATTTAATTTAAATTATAGGAATTTGAAATATTTTTTAAATTTTAATAAAATTGAGAAATCAAAAGGCAACATAAATGTAAGGTGGGTTTAAAACCATGTACTATATATATCCATCCAGTTTTGTGCTTTCAATTTTAGTTTTATGTAGTAATAATTTGTTTGCCGCCAAGTAAACCTAAGTTTTGGGGACCAAAGCTTTCATACGTATACCTTTGATTTGTTAGTAATTAATACGTATACATTTCATATTTGTTTTATGTTAACCAAAAACAACTAGAATTTGAGCTCTCTGTATAATACTCAATCCACATGATGATGGACCTCTCTGCCTGCTGCATGCTCTAATCTCTTTCAGAGCAATGCCTGCTCCCACCAGCCTAGGCCCAGGGTACGTACTGTTGGCTGTTACCAGGGAAGCAGAATACCTATAATTAATTCCCTGAGCCTAATTGCTTCCCCCGATACAACTTCAAAGCTACTACTACTACTAAGCTCCAAACCCAAGAAACTTAATACTCCAATTAACTACTAATACTCCAATTAACTAGAATATTCAATTACAAGAAAGAAAGAAGACAACATTTTCCATTTCCATCTTCGGCTCTTTGGTCCAACAAAAGAGGACTCGGTCATGTATCTTAATACATATGCATAGTAATGTACAGGGGCAAGAAAAGGTTTACAAATACAACACACCTATATACAAATTACTAAAAGAAACCTGACATGAGGAGCTGAAGCTCATAAACAAGCTTTTAGTAATGTCATAATTGCATTAACAGCCCAAACCCCTAATGCAATATTCCTCATGATTATTAGAATGAAAAGGAAAAATATAAAAGCAATATATTAGAAGGAACACTAGCGTTCACAAACCTTTCAAGGGTTATGAAATTACCCCAACATTGGCTGCACCAGCTTCAGGGTGGTAATGAAGCATTTCGAACCACATCATCTCCCTTATCATCTCTTCTCCTAGATCCTCATCTATGTCAAGATCGATTGGAACTTGTGCTGGTGGGTCACAATTAGGATCATACAGAGGAGACATGTAAGGGTGCTGGAGTGCTTCAGTAACACTAATTCTCTTTGAAGGGTCAAAGACAAGCATCTTCTGCAGCAGATCTATCGCCATAGGATGGGCATGAGGATAAAGATGAGAGAATGGGGTTCCAAGAGAATACGGAAGTGATTTGATGAACTTTCTCGCCTTTGGGTTATCAATGAATTCAATATCATCTTCTCTCTGGCTACCGAGAATGTTGACTATCAATTTAAGCTGGTTAAGACACTCCGTACCAGGAAATATGGGTTTGCGGCCGAGAAGCTCAGAAAAGATGCAGCCAACAGACCACACGTCAATGGATGTTCCATAGTTGTCACAGCAAAGGAGTAGCTCTGGGGCCCGGTACCAGCGAGTAACCACATACTCGGTCATAAATTGACCCTTACCACTACTTGTACGGGCAAGACCAAAGTCACAGATTTTGAGGTCACAGTTTGCATTAATAAGTAGGTTCCCAGGCTTCAGATCGCGGTGAAGAATATTTGCCGAGTGCAGATACTTGAGTCCTCGAAGCAACTGCATTAGGAATTCAAAGTAGTTACAAGAGAAATTAATTTCTGAGAAAAAAAGGAAACTTCTGAATGCAATCATGTACAGCGAGAAAAATTAAAATTTTATAGAGAAATCAGTTGTATAATCAACTCAAACAATATGTCTGGAATTGGAATGACCAAATGTTTGGCAGGACAGTAATTAAGATATAAAACTCTCTACCATCCAGTCCCCAATAACTATCAGATCGGAATATTTGATGCTTGAAATTGGATCATAAAAGGTCAACAATTGACACAAGAATTCAATTTAGCACAATGTTTGGTATTTGAATAGACTAATTACAATGCCATCATCCCATTCTTGAAGTCTGACAGCAATAGAATACTACTTTTGGCCTACTAGAGGTGAATACAACATCATCCAAATAATTATGGAGAAACATATAAAATTAGGTGACGACTTGTGCATTAGACTTATAACCATGAAATCAAATTCTAGTCGTGAAAAGTCAAAAGGTGGGGTATAGGAGCAACAAAAGTAATGAAAGCAGGAGTGAATTTTCCAGAATATGACGGTAAGTTTCAATATTCACATCCTATTCCTGAAAACTAACAAAATCAGATTACAC
Organism: Panax notoginseng; assembly: GCA_016801055.1. NCBI lineage: Eukaryota > Viridiplantae > Streptophyta > Magnoliopsida > Apiales > Araliaceae > Panax > Panax notoginseng. The sequence continues at coordinate 192,879,236 of CM029012.1, forward strand.
ATGCTTTACGACCAAGATGGAATTAATCTTTGTTCCTACTGCAGAGTTAAACAGCCCTTACAATGATATATACGAAACTATAGGTGACCACTACCTTGTAACAACCTCACACGGTGATGTGGTTATCAATATCACAACAGAGCACAGGTTGAGTTAGAAAACTGATAAAAACGTTTTGATTTGTAAACAAGTCTAGCCTGACTATTTTGATCCCTCACTCAACTCTATATCATTTAGTTCACAATATTGCAGATAAATGTCAAATATGCATAACTAATGCTTTAAATTTCAGCAAGCAAATGATTAGCATATAATGTCTTTGATCACTAACTGACCAATTTACCTGAAAGAGAAAATATTGGCAATGATCATTTGTAAGCGCCTGAGACGACTTGACAATCTGATGCAAATCTGTATCCATAAGTTCGTAAACCAAGTAGACATCCTTAAAACTTCTCCTATGGTTAGGCATCATGACATCTTTTAAACCAATCACATTTTCATGTCTAAGATGGCGGAGGAGCTTTAATTCACGTAACGTTCTCAGAGCATCAATACGATTGTCAAAGGCGTTATGAATCTTCTTAATTGCAACCTTCTCATTGGTTTCTCTGTTCATAGAAGAGCACACAATGCCATATGCCCCTCGCCCAATGGGCTTGACCGGAACATATTTCGTGTCAATTTCAAACAAGGTTTGCCACATGGTATAGTAATGTTTCCCTGGAGATCTGATCCCATTTGGAGGTTCCACTGGAGTTGCCATTTCACTGGAAATCATAGTAACCCGATCATAAACACTAAAATAACCTCGTATAGAAAAATTTCCATGTGAAATAAAAGGTTAAATCCTGTTGGATGACTATTAGATATTGCATAAATTAAACGGAAATAACAAAAGATTTAGAAAATAGATACACTGTTGAATTAAATGTACAAAGAAAGGTAGACATGTTACAACGGTACGAATGTCAAAAGAAACATTGTAATTACTTACATAGCATAGTTACTCGAAACAAGTCTTCCACATGTACGTGTCAAAATTCAGGAACACTAAAATAACAGTATAAATCATGAACAACTATGTACAGCATAAAGTAAGAATATGATTTAAAACGGATCCGGTTAGAATAAAATTAATTTTATGATAAATTGATTAATACCGTACGGTCTACGTGCCGACGTATAAGTCAAAACACAGTATATGCCGCACAGACAATTTAACTTATTCCAGTAAAAAAAAAATAGAAGTCAACCGTACCAAAAATCCCTGGCCGATTTCCTCTTCCACGAATCTTCTTACATACAGATCAAACGTTTTGCTCGAGTCTCCTCAACTCCAGAATCTCCAACATGTTCATTCAAATTTCTAACCGACTTGCCTGTTAATCCCAGTTTCACTCGAATCTCAAAGTAATTCTGACAAACAAAATAAACACCTCTCAGATACCCATGACCAAAACCTTATGTTTTCCAAAGGAAACCCTTTCCAGGAAATTCTTCGTATACATCACTTGTCTTACAATAATTATGCTAGAAAAAAAAACGGAAAAGTAGAGATATTGAGATCTCTGAGGGAGAGAGAGAGAGCGCGCAAAGCTGTGGAATGGTTATGTCGTCAGGCATGGATTAGAGAGAGTAGGTTTCCCGGGTATGGATTAGTGATGAAGAAGAAGACGACGCAGAAAGTGATAAAAATGTGAATAATATTAATTTGGACTGGAGTGCTTTGGATATTTTACTTCTCCGGCCTTTCCTCTCGTAATGAGACCTTACAATAGAATATTCGAGGATATCAAAATATATATATATATATATATATATATATATATATTTTCTCGCATACTATATTTTGTAATGGAAACTAAAAGTGATTGTGGTCTTATATTGTGCAACTAGATAGTATTTTGTTTTTATTTGTTATTTGAACCTCCAAAAACGTCCCAAGTGAGGAAATATATTAGTATTTGGCCTAACAACCAAATATGGCAACACTGCTCGACCAAACAACCATGTTCGGCTGCTGGCAGTGGCAGTGGCAGTGGGTTTTATTTTAGACTTTCGTGATAATAAAAGTGAAAGCCAAAAACAAAAAGAGTCTCTAATAATGTGAGGTGGCTTAATTTTGAAGGCAGGCAGGTAGGCAGGCAACTGAACATATATAAATCATCACTAGTATCTATCTATGTACTATGAATCTATTATCTCTTGGGCCCGCATGAATTTTATCACTCCCTTCATCTTTAAAAAAAAATGTACAAATAAAAATATTTTTTCAAAAGAAAAAAAAATCAACCAATTTTACTAATCAAGCACCATTCCACCAAAAGGGATCGATTACATCTAGCAAAGAAAGTTCTCGCGTCAAAAAATAAGAAAATAAAGTTTGAAAACTGTCGATAAAAATAAATTAGACGCAAGAGAGTATAAAAAATTTTAAATTCATTATTAGCGATTTCATAAGATTATATAAAATGATAAAATTATTTTTTTATACTAATAAACTATATTTGTCTTTTACTTTATTTTATATTCTTTATATTATCTTTTCGAAGACGCAACATTTTTTATCTTAAACTATTCTTTAGAATAGGGAGGGAGTATATCTGTATATGTATGGTGGTCCCACTCTACGCATATTCGTATGAAGCAGTTCCACATGTCACTTTAAATACATCAATCTTCTTATTTTTTTTAGTCCAATTTTACTTTCTTGTCAGTTTAATATTATCTCAAAATAAAATAAAGAATAGACGAGAGAAATAGCTCTTTTCTTTTCCTTATTTAACTTCGCCTGCTCATTTATCGGTTCACAGATCAAATTCAGTACTCCATTAAATTAGTGAAAAAGAAGGATGATATTTTGAAGGAAATTAAACCGAACATTGAAGATTTGGATGTGAGTTAATCTAGAACATAAGAAAACTCGACCCATTTGATCACAAAAAGAGTTCTGTTTGGGTATAATTGAATGGCGCAGGGTGAGTCGGTGGGTCCCAGACCACGGACCACGTGAAGGAATTTTTTCAGGTATGAGTATAGTATATTAAATTTTGACTAAAAGATAAATTACACCCCAAACTTTACACTATTATTGATTTTTACATCCCAAATTGAAAAAAGTGTCTAAGTACACCCCAAACTTCAATTATACATAACAAAATGCACACTTTCTTCACTTAACCGGTCAAAAGTGACCGACTATGCCTGTAATGTGATCTGAAGGGGTATTTAAGTATTTTCCTTCTTATCTTTTCCAAGGAATTGATTTTCATAGTTTGCTTCAATTGAGACCCTTCAATCTTCTCCAAGAATGCTTCTTGCTCGAAGAATACAACAAAGTGGAACACTTTTTTCTTTTTTTTATCCACTTCCGACACAATGCAAGCAGGCAATTACTCACAGAACTCGGTTTCAAAAGTATTACTCATAGACCAATACTCTATGGAGCTCATGCGATGCTCTTACTTTGTGCAGTGAGACTGATTCTTTTGAAGCTTCAGTAGGTGCAGAAGCTGCAAATGGAAAACCGAAATTGAATATTCAACCTTCATACTCATCTGTTGTGAGTAACAAGGGGGTTGTTGTTAGTGACACAAGTATTTCCATTCCGCAGAAAAAATGGAGCTCATTATTCAAGACTTCATCTGATTGTGATATTGCAAGGAAAGATGAAAATTAGGATTTGATTTAGATGTGTATGTGGGGAATACCCTTTTGTTGTTCTATGGTGGGTGTGGTGATTTGAGGGATTTGGAGAGGGTGTTTGATGAAATGTCTGAGAGAGATATTGTTTCGAGGAATACGGGTATTGGGGTGTTTTCGATTAGTGGGTCATATGCCAAGGCGGTCGATTTGTTTAGGGAGATGAAATTGATGTCTGGGCTTAAGCCGAATTTGATTAGTGTTGTGAGTGTGTTGCCAGTGTGTGTTATGCTTGATGATAAGGTGATGACAACTGAGATCCATTGTTATGTTGTAAAGGTGGGTTTGGATTGTCAAGTGATAATTGCAAATGCTTTGGTTGATGCATATGGGAAATGTGGGAATTTGAAAGCTTCCAAGCAAGTGTTTAACGAAATGAGTGAAAGGAATGTGGTTTCTTGGAATGCAATGACTACTAGTTCCTCTTGTACAGGACATTATAGAGACGCGCTGGATATTTTTGGGTTGATGATTGATGAGGGTGTGATACCAGACTCTGTCACCATTTCCAGTATGCTACCGGTGTTGGTTGAGTTGGAATGTTTCACAGCAGGAATTGAACTACATGATTTTACTCTATCCGGGAAGCTACTGCAAAGGCTTCTGATAGTGTAATATGGAAATTCCTCATTGCTGCTAGAGATAAAATCAAAGAGAACTTGCAATGAATTATTGGTAATGGTCATCAGGTCTCTCTTTGGTATGACAACTGGTGTTGTGGCTATATTCTTCTTCAGCTTGTGGTGTGCCCTTTGCCCGCTCAATGGGACAACTTGAAAGTGACCTCTATCTTGACTATAGATCATTAGTGGGATACAACTAACATCCAAGATTTTGTTCCACCATCTGTGCTTGAGTTGATCAAATCCATTCCAATTCCGTCCTTAGATCAGCTGGATGATACTCCCTTATGGCCCTCACGGTCTGGGGAATGTACTGCTCATAATGCTTATGAGTTCCTCATCAACAAGGATATCCACGATCAAAATGAGCCAAACCTCAAATGGAAGTGGCTTTGGCATCTCAATCTGCCTCCATCCATCCTCATTTTCTTCTGGAAAGCCTACCATGACCACTTGGCAACAAAAAGTAATCTTTCATGGCTTACCTCCAAACTCTGCCTCTGTGCTCTAAAGAGGAAGAAACGGTGGATCATGTTCTTCATCAATACTTCTTTGCTCGTCGCTTTTGGAAACGGATTCACATTTACTCCTCCTCTACAGATTTCCTTCAAGGCGATGTGCAAAATTGGACTAGACAGAACCTTATCATTTATATGGAAGCTTTCCCTCATATGCCTTGATCAATCCTTTTTGCGTATGGTACCTAGACCCTATAGACTCACATAAAAATTCTTTTAGTTTTAAACCAAAACAAACCTCCATCAAAACTCTTCTTAAACAAACTCATAACCAAAGCTTGAGCTTTATCCATCTGGGTGTTCCAAGATTCAAGCTCCAAAATGCTTAACCACCATTCGTTGGCACCCTCCTCCCCCAAATGTTCTCAAAATTAATACAAATGGTAGTTTAAAGCCTTCTTCTTCCAAACCTGCATAATTCCAATGGAACTTGGATTGGGGGTGCTTCTAGCTTCGTTGGAGCTACAGTGCATTTGGCTTAGCTTTGGGTGATTCACGATGGCTTGGATCTGGATGGAATAAAGTCCAAGAGGGAGTGACGATAAAGAAAGAGGCACAGAAAAGTAAGTTACCAAAAGTACCCCTCTATAACAAGCATTATAGGCTTAGCCGGTCAATTTTGACCGGTTAATTGAAAAAAGTGTGCATTTTGTTATGTATAACTGAAGTTTAGGGTGTACTTAGACACCTTTTTCAGTTTGGGGTGCAAAAATCAACAACGGTGTAAAATTTAGGGTGCAAATTGTCTTTTAGTCTTAAATTTTAAGGAATTTGTGATTCATAGTTGTATTTAATTTTTAATTTATAAGAACAGAGTCAAGATTAGATTCGTCTTTCATTCCAATACGAGATGTTAAAGGTAATGTAATCAACTATAAATACAAGGTCAAACTTTACTTCACATGTATTTCATTATTCATTAAGTACTAAAATTTTAAGTCTCCATTATTAACATATTTTCAACCTGTACTTATTCTCATACCGATGCTATATTTCGGCGGCCCAGACTGTCAAGTTTTTATGTGTGACTTCGTTTCCGTGTAGTATTTAACGCGTTATTGATTATTGGATGCGTGGACGGATATTGACGTTAGAAATATTAGCGCTAGAAGGAGGGATCTTTGGTGTTAATGATCAATTTTCTCAATCAGATTTCGACAGGAGTTATAGCGACAAGTAAGGCAAACACAGTTTTAAGACGGGAGAAATCCTCGGCCAACCCCCTTGCTCAACCCAGACGTTTGATTAAAGACAAGTTAGGACCCTCCAATCATGTCTCAAACAGGCTCGAACCTAACAATCACTCTGTGGGCCCAACGAAGGCTAGGACGACCCTAATCTGGTGACAATTGTTCTCAGCTAGTCAGAAAGTGTAAGGCCCCAACTTATTATAATTAAAATTAAACTTTCTCTACTTATTATCTTGAAATAATAAGGAGTTAATTTGATAGAATATTTTGATTATGGGTGAAATGTGCAAATTTTACAAAATAAGCAAGTGGTTATAAAATATTTATTTTTGTCGGGGAATGTTCGTTTGGTCATGGAATATTCTTGTTGTCGGAGAATATTCGTACGACGGCACAGCCATTTGTGGGCCCATAACAGAATAACTGTCGGATGAAGAAAACGACAAGTTTTAGTTTTTATAAATAACGGCGTAATCGTTACCGTTAACACTGTTGGAATACCTGGTGGTTAAAATACAGTAATACGCGTGATTGCACAGTAGCACACGGTATTGCATAGTATTAATGAATTATTGATCCTTACGTAAGAAGGCACTACTTAATAATTGTTACAGTAATTAATGTTCAATATTTTATTTTATTGATTCAATAATTGCAGCATTGATATTTTATATTATTGTTGTTTCAATAATTGTCACTGCACAGTATTTTTCATTATCAGATCAATAATTCATATTATTTGAATAATATTATTAGATAGCATTATTGGTAATGTCTAGAAAGTTCTATCTAAGGAGAGGTTTGGTCACCTAATTACGCACCAGTAAGGAGAATCCTTATCGGAAAACCCCCTCTTTCTTGGGAACGGCCTGGTTGTCATAATTGTGATTATGTAATATTATTTGTGAATAATTAATTATTGATTTATATAATAAGAAATATTTATTTTATGTGGATATAATGAAGGATAGGGGAATATTTATTTTATGTGGTTGTAAATGAAGGAATTAAAGCTGAGGTGTTTTATTAGTATTTTGTCGAAATGAAGAACGAAATTTGGAAATTTTCAGAAAATTAGTTTATTACTTGATTTTATAAAATCTATAACTCTTTGTGTATAATGAGTTAGGAGATGAGCCATATATCAAAAGAATGCCCTGGAAGTAAGCTAAGCGTAGAAATTTGAATCACCCAAAAATTCTTTGTGAATTTTTCGTGGTGATTGTTTGAGTGAAATTGGTACGAGGGACTTATAGTCCGAAAATCAAATCAGTGTTCTTAAAGCTCTATTGTGTAAGTTATAATTTTAATCCAACCGTTGGATTGTTGTAATTTTTGGATATGTTATACATATATAAGTTGAATATATGTCCACAAATTTTGAACCGTTAAAAATTAACGTATGATTTGTTATGAATTTTATGAGGTATTAAAAATCATCCGTTTGTGGATTTCGGATATTTTCGGTTTGGAATTTGGAGAAACTTTCTTCTATAAAGTTGTAGAGAATTAAATTTCTTATGAAAAGAACATGAGATTCAAATTTTTCTGATAAAAAGACTATTTTATATGAATTATTGAAGTTACTGATTATTTAAAATATTTTAGAAATTTCTAGAATTGGTGGGCCCCACTTTTGGTAGGTGAGAAATGTGCTCAAATTAAATTTCAAATATGGTGGGTGACAATAGTAGCAGGTAAAGCCATCAGGTAGCAGGTCAAGCCTGCTTCGGCGTATTAACATTTTTTATAAATAGAGGGCTAAGTTAGAATTGAAAATCACACCAGAAACAAGTTTTCTCTCCATCTCTATTTATCGAGCGTATTTTATGAGTATTTAGATACTTTGAGAGTTGCTATTCAGTGCAAGTTTTCTTCAGCGTCATATCCGATATTCTGATCAGAAATACTGTATTTTAAGGTAAGGGATGTTATTTTTTTGTAAATGGTATTATTTATTTCAATATCATTATGCCGAAATATTGGTCTGAACTTTTTATCAAATTTAGAACTTTTTGTGTCGAGATTACCATTCACGTATACGGCGCTATTCACGTATACGACACTATTCACAAATACGACACTATTCACCGAAAAATAAAATTTTCTCTTTTTCGTCCCAGATATTTAGTATGGTTACTATCTTTGATTGTTTCCATGTTTTGATCACCATTCTTTAATTTTACTCCATTATGGTTTATTATGGAGTATTTTTAAACTTGAATTACCTAAAGTACGAATCTCTAAATTTTGTCCTTTTATCGTATTGGATTCGTTCTCTAAAATATTTTTCATCATCCTCAGTCCTTAATGGTGATACTTGATGAATATCTTTGGCCTGTAGTGTAAAGATGAATGATTACCTAATGAATATCTTTGGCTCGTAGTGCAAAGATGAATATGTGTTGAGATGAACATGACCAACTGGTGATACAAATGAATATCTTTGACCCGTAGTGTAAAGATGAATATTTGATTCAAGATGTATATTGATTGATGTTACAGGGATAAAATATTGATGATGGACTTTTAAATTCATAGATGATAGTAGATTTCATTCTCTACTTAACTCTTCTAATGAATTGTTATTTTCCACTGCAGTTGTTGATTTAAAATTTGTTGTCTATTATATTCTATCAGATTTTTCCTGTTGAAGACTAATGATAATTTGTTGTATATTATCTTAGTCATAATATTCTTTACTAGGCTAGTTGAGCACACCCTTTTTTTTTGTTCCATTTTTCTTCTCAGGAGGTGAGAATATAGCAAGAACTAGCCGGGGTATGGAGTGATGGTTTTAGAAAGTTGTTTTAGCAATCTTCACTATTTTTGTAAAATAGTGTATCAATAATTGTAATGAAGACTCCTTTTGAATTTTAATACTGTCTATTAGACAATATTTGTATTTAAACTCACAGTTTATGTGTTGTCTTATTTTGTACGACAATTGTAGTAATGAAGTTGTATTTATTTCTGTACCATGTATTTGGCGACTCAGAATAGGTGATGTATACCTATTTTGGGGGCGTCACAGAAAGCCCCAGGTCCCCACAATTGTGTTGAGGATACTCAGTCCCAGACACGCACTCAGGGAGATTAAAATTCAAAGAAAGGTAGTCGGGACAAGATATGGGTAATTTTGACCCGGAAGATTTAGGAGAATAAGGACGTCATGTAGGCCCTGCGTCTTCAACAAAAGGAACTGTACGCTCAATTGGCTGTGTTGATAGGGCGAAGATGAAGTTTCTTCAAGTCATCATCGTCGTCGAGAAGCTAAGCCAGAGGGACGATCCAAGACATATCATATCATTCGGATGACTCTCGGCGAGACAAGAACAGGTGAATAAGTCGCTCTCGGGAAGGCAATAACGAATATCGGGGGAGGTCATGACACAGACAGCGGGTGGCTTCTCCGGAACATAATCGGGATCGACGCAAACCATCCCCCCGGAAAGAGGATTTTGATCCCCTCGCATAGAGAGTAATAGAGTTAGAGCAGAAGTTGACAACGGTCAACTAGAAAAATGAGGCACCGGTTGATCCGACATCGCCCTTTACCTTGGAGAAAGATCGGGTTTGGGTTGATCCCAACAAAAAGGTTCCGCCCATCGAGAGTTACTATGACACTGTCGACCCGTATGGCCACACCCATGTTTATGATCGCCTCATGAGACTTTACAATCACTCTGATGCAGCAAAGTACCAAATGTTCATTATAACATTGAAAAAGGGAGCCCGAGAGTGGATGACGTCATTGTCGTCGAATTCCACCGCATATGGAAGGAACTTTGTGACAAATTTCATAGTCGGTTTGGGAGCAATAAGAGGAAAGGAAAGGCGACAACTTCCCTGATGCAGATTAAATAATATTCAAATAAAACCCTGAGCCAATATGTGAAAAAGTTCTGAGAGGCGATTGGTATGGTGACATACTTGAATGGTCCTCAAACCCTTATATTCTTTACCATGGTTTTAGACATGGTAAAATCGAAGAAACTTATGAAAATGTTCGATCCCCGAAGGACCTGTCTGAAACGTATGATTGGGCGTAGAACTTTATCGCCATCGAAGAGGCTATGAGGAGCCTAAAGTCAGGTGCACACGCCCATGACAAGCCGAAAGATTGAGATAGAAACAACAATAACAGATCAGAGGCCTAACTAAAGAAGAGTTTCAATAATGGAGGTTTGAGAAGAGGTTCGAACTAATCAAGCATAATACCACCAAAAGTGCAAAGTTACTAGGTTTAGGATCGATCCCATCTAGCCAAAAAAATAGTCACGCCAAAAAGAAGTAAATAAAGCTTGAAATCTGTCAATAAAAATAAAGTAGATGAAAGAGAGTATAATTTTTTGTAAAGGATCTCATAAAATTATATAAAATGACAAGTCTTCTTTTTATAGGAATAAATTTTATATTTGTCTTTTACTTTATTTTATGTACTTTATATTATGTTTTTGAAGTCAATTTTTTTTTTAGAATTGTTAAATCCACAATATTTTTTGCTATTTTCACAACAAAAGTGTCGCTGTAAATGTATTGCGACGGTGAAAACTGTCGCTATAGGATCTATAGCGACACTTTTATTGTAGAAATAATATTTTTTATTGTGGATTTAACAATTCTTTCTTTTTTCGTAAACTATTATTCTTTAGAATAGAATAGGGAGGGAGTATATGTATGGTGGTGCCACTTTAAGTGTGACGCCCCCAAAATTAGGTATACATCACCCATCTTGGGTCGTCAGATACATAGTACAGAATACAAATACAACTTACTAATACAACTGTCGTGTACAATACGACAAAACATAAACTGTGAGTTTGAATACAAATATTATCTTCTAGAGAGTATTCATACTCAAAAGGAGTCCTCATTACATTTATTAACACACTATTACATTGAATAGTAAGGGCTACTAACTAATACTATCATTCGGACCATCACTCCGTTCCCCGACTTGCCCCAGCTACGTTCTCATTTCCTGAAGAGAACAGTGAAAGAAAGGGTGAGCTCAACTAGCCCAGTAAGAAATATTATGACTAAGATAATACAGAATAAATTATCATTAGCCTTCAACAATGTTAAACTAATAAAATATAATAGACATCAAGTTTAACTGCAGCGGAACAAGCAATCCATTAAAAGAGTCAAGTAGAAAATAAAATATACTATCTTCTATGATTTAAAAGGTTTTTCAACACTGTTATCGCTGAGATCCAGCTTAATAAAATAATCCACATCATTGAATCACCCCTGCACTACGACCAAGGATATTCGTGTATTCATTAATGGTCATGATCATGCCAACAACTGTCCATCAACGCACTACGGGCCAATGAGGACTTTTACCGCATCATTTGTAACATTACGGTCATGATTATACCGAATAATCCCTGGTCATAATCATACCAAGTCCATGATTATACATGAGGATGATGACAATGATATAAGAATTCAATAAAACAAGTTCAAGAATTAATTTATCCAAGAATTAATAACGTCCAAATTGTCAACATGATACTTCTTTGTGGAGTAAAATTTAAGAATATTTAGAAGAATATTTTTATGAAAAGATACTGGATAAACCGCAATTATCAAGGATATTTCACTAATTTCATGGAGTATAGAAGTTAAATCTTAACCAACTGAGTATAATAACGAATGGAATAACAAAAGAAATCACCATGCATGCGATAGACCGCACAGACAGGTTATTCTAACAGAATAATAAATAACGGAACCAGGTCCGGCGGAAACGCACAGACAGGATATTCCGACAGAATAATAAACAATGGAACCAGGTCCGGCGTAAACGCACAGACAGGATATTCCGACAGAATAATAATAAATAATAGAACCAGGTCCTGTGTAAAATACACAGACAGGATGTTCCAACAGAATAATAACAAGACGGAACCAGGTCCGGTGTAAAACACACAGACAGGATGTTCCAGCAGAATAACAGAAGAATGTCACCAAGTATAGGGTAGACCGCGTATACAGGTTATTCCAACAGAATAATAAGAAATGGAATAACAACAGTTCTCTTCATGAATAAGAAAGAATAACACCCCTTACCGTTTTAAAGAAGAGCTGAAATAAGAAAGTAGTTAAGTAGCAGAATACTCTTCTTCTCTCTCTCTATAGTTTCTCTCTATAGTTTCTCTCTCTAGAGTTCAGTGAATTCGTAAGAAATAATGAAGGAATGAGCTGCTATTTATAGAAAAATAGAATGCATAGTAACTAATCCATGAACGGTCCAGATTGATTACTTTAATCTGACGGTCCATATTTAAAGAAAAAATCTTTTAAATAAAATATAATATATTCTATTTATAGAATAACTTTAATAAAGTATTCTGTTTTATATAAAAAGATGTTTCTGTTTTATTACGTTAATAATACGAATAAAACAAAACGTCATTATCGCTAAATAATTCATATTATTAACTGACAATAATTGAATCAAACTGAGTGACTTCTCACATAAGCATTAATAATCAATACCGTGTGCTACTATGCAACCACACGTATTACTGTACTTTTACTACCGAGTAGTTCAACAGTATCAATGGTAAAACTTCCGCCGTTATTTTTAATAAAATATTTCTGTCGTTTTCTCAATCCGACAATAATTCTGTTGTGGGGTCCACCAATGATTGTGCCGTTGTACGAACATTCCCTGTTAAAACGAATATTCCCCGACCAATCGAATATTATATAACAACTTTCGTACTTTGCAAAATTTATAAATATTACCCACAACTATAACATTATATCAAATTAACTCCACAATATTCAAAAATGATATTTATAGAAAATTTATCTTTATTTATAAAAGTTGGGGTCTTACAACCTCCCCTTCTTATGAAATTTCGCCCTCGAAATTAGGGTACGTACCTGGTATGTCGAAGAGGTGAGGATACCTTGATTTCATTTCAGATTCTAACTCCCAAGTCATTTCCTCAACATCGTGGTTTCTCCACAAAACTTTGACTTGAGGTATAACCTTGGAGCGTAGAATATGTTCCTTCTTATCCAAGATTTGAACATGAACTTCTTCATGCGTTAAATCCTTCGCTATTTCGTCCGGTTCTAACTCAATAATGTGGTTCGGGTCTTCCACATATTTGCGTAACATGGATATGTGAAAAACGTTATGAACACGAGACATACTTGGCGGTAAAGCGAATCTATAAGCCACAGTTCCTACTCGATCGAGGATTAAAAATGGACCGATGAATCGAGGATTGAACTTTCCTCTCTTTCCAAATCTCGTAACTCCTTTCCATGGAGCAACACGTAAGAACACATGATCTCCTACATCAAATTCCATGTCCTTTCGATGAAGATCAGCATAACTCTTTTGTCGATCTTGTGAGGTTTTTATACGTTGTCGGATCGTTTGAATCTTTTCTGTAGTCATACGTACCAACTCCGGTCCCAACAACGTTGCTTCACCCACCTCATCCCAGCATACTGGAGAACGACATTTTCTTCCATACAATGCTTCGAATGGAGCAATACCAATACTTGCTTGATAACTGTTGTTGTAGGAAAACTCCACCAATGGTAAGAACTTGTCCCAACTTCCCTTGAAGTCAAGGACACAGAGTCTTAATAAATCTTCTAGAGTTTGAATAGTCCTCTCTGATTGTCCGTCCGTCTGAGGATAATATGCCGAACTAAATCGTAAATCTGTGCCCATAGCTTTTTGTAAACTAACCCAAAATTGTGAAGTGAATCTTGGGTCTCGATCAGAAACTATGGATACTGGCATACCATGCAGTCTTACAATCTCGTTTATGTACATACGAGCAAGACGTTCAAGTGTATAAGTTTCTCGTAACGGTAAGAAATGTGCAGACTTGGTCAATCTATCAACAATGACCCAAATCGCATCAATACCTTGAGAAACCCTAGGAAGACCGGTAACGAAATCTATGGTAATGTGCTCCCACTTCTATTTTGGAATTTCAAGTTGTTGCAATGGACCTTTTGGTACTTGATGCTCCGCTTTGACTCGTTGACAAGTTAGACACCTTGAGATAAACAACGCTATCTCTCTCTTCATATTGCTCCACCAAAATGTATGACGAAGATCATGATACATTTTGGTACTTCCAGGATGGATTGCAAACGGTGTGTTGTGCGCCTCCATTATGATTTCATACTTTAAATCAGGGTTGTTAGGAACATAAAGTCTGGAGTTGACTCGAAGTATTCCTTCTTCATCGATTCTTGCTTCCGGCATAGCACCTTCTTGCACTTTCTTCCTCATACGCATCAGTTCCAGGTCTGTAGCTTGACCAACTTTAACTCTATCGACTAAAGTTGGTTCTACTCGTATATTCGCCATCATCACATGGGTCCCTGGAGTCTTTAACTCTATCTCCATCCTTTGAAAGTCACACAAAATGGGCCTTTGTGTTGACAATATCGCACTCGTACTTGCATATGATCTTCTACTCAATACGTCAGCTACCACGTTCGCTTTTTCAGGATGGTATTGAATGGTATGATCATAATCTTTCAATAGTTCAAGTCAACGTCGTTGTCGCATGTTGAGTTTCTTTTGAGTGAAGAAATATTTGAGGCTTTTATGATCCGTAAAGATCTCCACCTTCTCCCCATACAAGTAATGCCTCCAAATTTTAAGTGCAAAGACAACAGCTGCCAACTCTAGATCATGAGTAGGATAATTCCTCTCATATTCCTTGAGTTGTCTTGATGCATAGGCTATGACTTTTCCATGTTACATGAGAACGCATCCCAACCCTTTGCTCGAAGCATCACTGTAGATGACAAATCCCTCCGAGCCAGATGGTATTGTTAGAACAGGTGCTGAAAGGAGTCTGTGATGCCCCCCAAAATTAGGTATACATCACCCATCTTGGGTCGTCAGATACATAGTACAGAATACAAATACAACTTACTAATACAGCTGTCGTGTACAATACGACAAAACATAAACTGTGAGTTTGAATACAAATATTATCTTCTAGAGAGTATTCATACTCAAAAGGAGTCCTCGTTACATTTATTAACACACCATTACATAGAATAGTGAGGACTACTAACTAATACTATCATTCGGACCATCACTCCGTTCCCCGACTTGCCCCAGCTACGTTCTCATTTCCTGAAGAGAACAGTGAAATAAAGGGTGAGCTCAACTAGCCCAGTAAGAAATATTATGACTAAGATAATACAGAATAAATTATTATTAGCCTTCAACAATGTTAAACTGATAAAATACAATAGACATCAAGTTTAACTGTAGCGGAATAAGCAATCCATTAAAAGAGTCAAGTAGAAAATAAACTCTACTATCTTTTATGATTTAAAAGATTTTCTAACACTGTGATCGCTGAGACTCAGCTTAATAATCCACATCATCGAATCACCCCTGCACTACGGCCAAGGATATTCGTATATTCATTAATGGTCATGATCATGCCAACAACTGTCCATCCACGCACTACGGGCCAATGAGGACTTTTACCACATCATTTGTAACATTACGGTCATGATTACACCGAATAATCCCTGGTCATAATCATACCAAGTCCATCTATGCACTACAGGCCACAGATGACTTTCAACAGAATATAAACATGAGGATGATGACAATGATATACGAATTCAATAAAACAAGTTCAAAAATTAATTTATCCAAGAATTAACAACGTCCAAATTGTCAACATGATACTACTTTGTGGAGTAAAATTCAAGAATGATCAGGAGAATATTTTCACGAATAGATACTAGATGAAGCGCAAATATCAAGGATATTCCACAAATTTCATGGAGTATAGAAGTCAAAACTTAACCAACTGAGTATAATAAAGAATGGAATAACAAAAGAAATCACCATGCATGCGATAGACCGCACAGACAGGTTATTCCAACAGAATAATAAATAATGGAACCAGGTCCGGCGTAAATGCACAGACAGGATATTCCGACAGAATAATAAATAATGAAACCAGGTCCGGTGTAAAACACACAGACAGGATGTTCCAACAGAATAATAACAAGACGGAACCAGGTCTGGTGTAAAACACACAGACAGGATGTTCCAACAGAATAATAATAAAAACGGAATCAGGTCCGGTGTAAAACACACAGACATGATGTTCCAACAGAATAATAATACAAACGGAACCAGGTCCGGTGTAAAACACACAGACAGGATGTTCCAACAGAATAATAGAAGAAAGTCACCAAGTATAGGGTATATCCGCGTATACAGGTTATTCCAACAGAATAATAAGAAATGGAATAACAACAGTTCTCTTCATGAATAAGAAAGAATAACACCCCTTACCGTTTTAAAGAAGAGCTGAAATAAGGAAGTAGTTAAGTAGCAGAATACTCTTCTTCTCTCTCTCTATAGTTTCTCTCTCTAGAGTTCAGTGAATTCGTAAGAAATAATGAAGGAATGAGCTGCTATTTATAGAAAAATAGAATGCATAGTAACTAATCCATGAACGGTCCAGATTGATTACTTTAATCTGACGGTCCATATTTAAAGAAAAATCTTTTAAATAAAATATAATATATTCTATTTATAGAATAACTTTAATAAAGTATTCTGTTTTATATAAAAAGATGTTTCTGTTTTATTACGTTAATAATACGAATAAAATAAAACGTCATTATCGCTAAATAATTCATATTATTAACTGACAATAATTGAATCAAACTGAGTGACTTCTCACATAAGCATTAATAGTCAATACCGTGTGTTACTATGCAACCACACGTATTACTGTACTTTTACTACCGAGTAGTTCAACAGTAACAATGGTAAAACTTCCGCCGTTATTTTTAATAAAATATTTTTGTCGTTTTCTCAATCCGACAATAATTCCGTTGTGGGGTCCACCAATGATTGTGTCGTTGTACGAATATTCCCTGTTAAAACGAATATTCCCCGACCAATCAAATATTATATGACAACTTGGATACTTTACAAAATTTATAAATACTACCCATAACTATTATATCAAATCCACACCATAATATAAAAATTATTTCGAGAAAAATTAAATATTTATTCATAAAATCTGGGGTTTCACAGAGTCTCCTCTTGAGTTCTTGAAAACTCTTCTCACATTCTTTGCTCCAACCGAACTTTGTATCTTTCCGAGTCAGCTGAGTTAATGGAGTAGCGATTCGAGAAAATCCTTCCACGAATCTCCGATAATAACCAGCTAAACCAAGAAAGCTACGTACTTCGGTCACTGATTTAGGTTGCTCCCAGCTTTGAATAGCTTCAATCTTTGCCGAGTCAACCGATATTCCACGACTTGATACTACGTGCCCAAGAAATGCTACCTCCTCCAACCAGAACTCGCATTTCTTCAACTTGGCATAAAGCTTGTATTCACGAAGCTTTTGGAGTACCAGCCTCAAGTGTTGCACATGATCTTCACGGCTTTTGGAATAAATAAGGATGTCATCAATAAAGACGACCACAAAGTGATCTAAATATTCCTTGAATACCCGGTTCATCATATCCATGAAGGCAGCAGGAGCATTAGTCAATCCAAAGGACATGACTAGGAATTCATAATGCCCGTACCGAGTTCTGAAAGTCGTCTTTGGAATATCCTCAGTTCTAACCTTCAGCTGATGATATCCAGAACAAAGATCGATCTTTGAAAAGAATTGTGCTCCTTGCAACTGGTCAAACATGTCATCAATACATGGCAATGGGTACCTATTTTTGATGGTGACATGATTCAACTCCCGATAATCAATACAAAGTCACATACTTCCATCTTTCTTCTTCACGAATAGCACATGAGCACCCCAAGGAGAAGTATTAGGACGAATAAAGCCAATGTTTAACAATTCATGTAGTTGAATCTTTCACTCCTGAAGTTCAATAAGAGCCATTCGATATGGGGCTTTGGAAATGGGTTTTGTACCGGGTTCAAGGTCGATACAAAATTCAATTTTACGCTCTGGGGGTAGGCCAGGAAGTTCTTCAGGAAATACGTCAGGGAATTTATTAACAATAGAAATATCATTCAAAACTGACGTATTTTTGTTTAGATCCGTGACATGAGCTAAGAAAGCTTGACATCAGTTTTTCAATAAACGAATAGCTTTATGGCTTAAGATGACAGCGATTGATTTTAATGGTTTGGTTGCTTGAATTCGCATAATAGGTCGATTAGGAATATGAAAGCTAACAACCATACGAAAACAATCAATTTTTGCATGATGAGTAGTTAACCAATCAATCCCTAGAATCACGTCAAATACAAGTATTTTTAATGAAATAAGATCGACATGTAATGTGTGGGTACCAACTTGAACCAAACAAGACTTATAAACCATGGATGTAATGAAGGTTTCTCCCAATGGAGTTTCAACAGATAAGTCAAAATCTAATTTCTCCAGAATCAAATTTAATCGATGAGCGCAAGTAGGAGAAATAAAAGAATGGGTAGAACCGGTATCAAATAAAGTATAGACTTCATTAGAGTTTATGATAAGCTTACCCGTGATGACCTCATTCGGGTTCTTTACTTTCTGGGAGGTCACAACAAACGCTCTCCCTTGTACTACCGGTTTTGACTTTTCTGGGACGACCTTTGGTGTCTCCATCTTGGCTGAACTTATTTTTGGTAAACGACAAAATCGAGCTAAATGACCTTCTCTTCCATAATTATAACATGCTTTAGACGGCATCGCGTAGTTTGGACTGATGTGCCCCTCCCCTCCGCATTTGAAACATATGATAGGTGGTCGTTCTCCTTCCTTAACAACAGGTGCTGGTGCTGACGTCTTTCCATCATTGTTGAATCTCCTCTTCTTGAAATGACCATTCTTATTGTTTTGGCCCTGATTACCACCGAAGTGGTTACCATTTCTGGCATGTTGGTTCCCTCCATGCTTGTTGTCACCGCTTCGATGACTGCTCTCTTTTGGTTGCGTTGACTCATTATCGCACTCCACTAACTGAGCTCTATTCACAACATCTGAATACAAACACAGTTTATGAGAAATAAGATGTTGACGTATCTCAGGTTTCAAACCTCGCAAAAATATTAGCGTCATTCGCTCTTCATTATCCACCAAGTGGGACGCAAACCGGGACAACTCAGCAAATTTAGCCTCATATTGCGACACGGTCATATTATCCTGCTCCAATTTGATAAACTCCACCTCCTTCATTTGACGAACACTTTTGAGAAAGTATTTGTCATTGAACAACTCTTGGAACTTCTCCCAAGACATCTTCAGTGCGGCAGGTTGAGTACGCTTAATCGATTCCCACCAGTAATCTGTCTCTCCTCGCAACATAAAGGCGGTAAAGGGAACCTTTTGCTCCTCGGAGCATCCCAAGACATCAAATATCTTGGTAATCTGCTTTATCCATATTTTCTCTATAAGTGGTTTTGGCTCTCCCTTAAACTCTGGTGGTCCCAATTCCTTGAACTGTTTAGCGGTGACCGTCCGAGAGTTTTCAGTGTTTCCACCTATATTTTGGACAGGAACCGCTTTCGCCTGCTGTTGCATGAACTGCATAAAGTTTCTGAACATTCCATCATTCATCATCTGGTCAGTGTTGTTGTTTGCATGAGGATTGTCACCTTCCTGATGCACATTATCCTGATTATTGATATGTGGTGAATCAACAGTCGCCTGTGCTCCATTGCTATTCTCAATATTCTCAGATGCCATTTTCAGATACTGCCACAAAATAAAAGTTAATTGACATGTCATATATTATCCTTATATTATGACCGACCAATTAAATACCATGCAAATAAACTTAGGTAGGTCATACTAGCGAAGAAATTCCCCGTCTCTCCCCTCCTAGTTCTATTCTCACATCTTAGTCAGGGATCATATCCCTAAGCTCTGATACCAACTGTGACGCCCCCAAAATTAGGTATACATCACCTATCTTGGGTCGTCAGATACATAGTACAGAATACAAATACAACTTACTAATACAACTGTCGTGTACAATACGACAAAACATAAACTGTGAGTTTGAATACAAATATTATCTTCTAGAGAGTATTCATACTCAAAAGGAGTCCTCATTACATTTATTAACACACCATTACATAGAATAGTGAGGACTACTAACTAATACAATCATTCGGACCATCACTCCGTTCCCCGACTTGCCCCAACTACGTTCTCATTTCCTGAAGAGAACAGTGAAAGAAAGGGTGAGCTCAACTAGCCCAGTAAGAAATATTATGACCAAGATAATACAGAATAAATTATCATTAGCCTTCAACAATGTTAAACTGATAAAATATAATAGACATCAAGTTTAACTGCAGCGGAACAAGCAATCTATTAAAAGAGTCAAGTAGAAAATAAACTCTACTATCTTTTATAATTTAAAAGGTTTTTCAACATTGTGATCGCTGAGACTCAGCTTAATAAAATAATCCACATCATCGAATCACCCCTGCACTACGGCCAAGGATATTCGTGTATTCATTAATGGTCATGATCATGCCAACAACTGTCCATCAACGCACTACGGGCCAATAAGGACTTTTACCACATCATTTGTAACATAACGGTCATGATTATACCGAATAATCCCTGGTCATAATCATACCAAGTCCATTTATGCACTACAGGCCACAGATGACTTTTAACATTTTATATACATGAGGATGATGACAATGATATAAGAATTCAATAAAACAAGTTCAAGAATTAATTTATCCAAGAATTAACAACGTCCAAATTGTCAACATGATACTGCTTTGTGGAGTAAAATTCAAGAATACTTAGAAGAATATTTTCATGAAAAGATACTGGATGAACCGCAATTATCAAGGATATTTCACTAATTTCATGGAGTATAGAAGTTAAAACTTAACCAACTGAGCATAATAACGAATGGAATAACAAAAGAAATCACCATGCATGCGATAGACCGCAGAGACAGGTTATTCTAACAGAATAATAAATAATGGAACCAGTTCCGGCGGAAACGCACAGACAGGATATTCTGACAGAATAATAAACAATGGAACCAAGTCCAGCGTAAACGCACAGACATGATATTCTGACAGAATAATAATAAATAATGGAACCAGGTCCGGTGTAAAACACACAGACATGATGTTCCAACAGAATAATAACAAGACGGAACCAGGTCCGGTGTAAAACACACAGACAGGATGTTCCAACAGAATAACAGAAGAATGTCACCAAGTATAGGGTAGACCGCGTATACAGGTTATTCCAACAGAATAATAAGAAATGGAATAACAACAGTTCTCTTCATGAATAAGAAAGAATAACACCCCTTACTGTTTTAAAGAAGAACTGAAATAAGGAAGTAGTTAAGTAGCAGAATACTCTTCTTCTCTCTTCTATAGTTTCTCTCTATAGTTTCTCTCTCTAGAGTTCAGTGAATTCGTAAGAAATAATGAAGGAATGAACTGCAATTTATAGAAAAATAGAATACATAGTAACTAATCCATGAACGGTCCAGATTGATTACTTTAATCTGACGGTCCATATTTAAAGAAAAAATCTTTTAAATAAAATATAATATATTCTATTTATAGAATAACTTTAATAAAGTATTCTGTTTTACATAAAAAGATGTTTCTGTTTTATTACGTTAATAATACGAATAAAACAAAACGTCATTATCGCTAAATAATTCATATTATTAACTGACAATAATTGAATCAAACTGAGTGACTTCTCACATAAGCATTAATAATCAATACCGTGTGCTACTATGCAACCACACGTATTACTGTACTTTTATTACCGAGTAGTTCAACAGTATCAATGGTAAAACTTCCGCCGTTATTTTTAATAAAATATTTCTGTCGTTTTCTCAATCCGACAATAATTTCGTTGTGGGGTCCACCAATGATTGTGCCGTTGTACGAACATTCCCTGTTAAAACGAATATTCCCTGACCAATCGAATATTATATAACAACTTGCGTACTTTACAAAATTTATAAATATTACCCACAACTATAACATTATATCAAATTAACTCCATAATATTCAAAAATGATATTTATAGAAAATTCATCTTTATTTATAAAAGTTGGGGTCTTACATTAAGCATATTCATATGAAGTAGCTGTGACTCCATATATCACTTTAAACAGGGTGTGATTAGTATAAAGTTTATTTTGGTCAATTATTCAATACAATATTGACACGTATGACGGAATGTGATTTTTCTCTATGTATCAATATTGTATTGATCAATTGACTAACTTATCATTAAATTAATTTCATGATAACTGGATCACTTTAAACACATCAATCTTCTTATTTTTTTACTCCAATTTTACGTATTTGTCCGTTTAATATTACAGCAAAGTAAAATAAAGAAAAGACGAGGGAAATAGCTATTTTCTTTTCCTTCTTTAACTTCAGCTGTTCATTTATCAGTTCACAGAGCAAATTCAATTTTAAATTAGTAAGAAAACTAATTAAACCGAACATTGAAGATCTGGATATGAGTTAATCTAGATAGAACATAAGAAAACTCGACCCATTTGATCACAAAGAGTTCAATATTAACCTGTGTGGGCTTAATACGTCCCGTCCCGTCCTATAAATAATTACTTATGATGTACAAACAGAATTTTTTTAAACATATATACTTCCACATTTTTACATATGACCAATAGTTTTAATTTGTCTTAATTATATAATTAGGTGTAATATAAGTTTTAAACAAGTTATAATTTAAGCTAAAATCTGAGTATGGAGGTTGTCTTGTAAATATAAGCAACCATAATTAAATTAATACTATTAAACAAGAGTCTTGTACCATTTAAGTTTAAAAAAAATATCAAAAACTCTATGTGGATATAGAAATTCAAATACACTCATGTTCAATTTTTATGTCCATCTAAAATTTCATGTCCACCTAAAATAACTCAATATATATAGGATTAATTACATATTTTAATACATTTTTAGAAATAATTACAATAATGGTGCATAGATAAAATAATTACAAAAGTAATACATTTTTCTATATTTATTTACAAAATTAATACATTTAGATATCTTTTAATTGTGGTTCACAATTATCTTTATTATCTCTTCCCGTTAATCGTGGTTGTGGTTCCTCCCACTCTGTTGATCATCACCAATAACTATTCCTACAAACCCTTCACTCCTTATATTCCACCCAACGCGCTTCTCCATCTTCCTGAAACTCTCCCTTCTCGTTCGGCCTCTCTCTCTCCTCCCTTACTACTTATCTCTCTCCTCCCGAAGCCACTCGTCGTCCTCCTCTTCCAAAGCTTGTTTATGGATTTATTACAGTTGGTCCTGTATGACTGCTTTGGTTGATGCATAACTAGCACCATTTTTTTTAATTTCCTTTCCCTGATATGTGGACATGCATGTAACTGTCCTACTTTGATGTTGTTTAATACATAAAATATCTCTTAATTTTGACAAAGAATTTGTTTATTCAACTATGGTGATTGTTATATTTTAGATGTATATATTTGTTTTTGTCAACGTGCTTATGAGATTGCAGATAGTTTTATAATTGGATTATGGGAATTAATTTTTGTAGAAAGAAAGAAACTGATTTGGGTTAATCATTGATACTTTTTGCTGTAAATATTTACATTGATTTATATGCACAAGTTTACAATGTAGTAATCCTTAATTTACAGCTATTCTATTCTAATTTAAAACAATGTATACACACTGATTATGGGATAAGATTGACTACAATAATGGAATAAGATTGTATCTTTCAACACTCCCTCTCAAGTTGGTATGGATGTCTCGCATGCCCAACTTGCAGTTTTTTCATAGTGCAGTTGGTAACCAAACTTTCATACCAAGGTAACCAAACTGTCATACCAATTAAGGTAACCAATCCACCTCCACACCTTCAGTTTTTTCATAGTGCATTTGGTAACCAAACCTTCACATTAAGGTAACCAAACCTTCATACCAAAGTAGCAAAACATTCATACCAAGGTAACCAATCCACATCCACACATGTAATTTTTTTATAGTACAGTTGGTAGCCAAACATTTATACCAAGGTAACCAATTCAGTGTTATTAGGTTACCAATTTATTTTGAATGTGATGCAGTTGGTAGCCAAACATTCATGAAGTTGGTAGCCAAACATTCATGAAGTTGGTTGCTAAACTTTCAGACCAAGGTAACCAATTTATACTGCAGGTGTGGAGGTAGATTGGTTACCTTGTTATAAAGGTTTGATTACCTTGGTATAAAAGTTTGGTTACCTTTGTACGAAGGTTTGGTTATTAACATTACATTACACATTACTTTCTTATCCTATGTAGTATTTTTATTTTCCTTTAGACATGAAATTGGAATTGAAATTTTGGGACATGAAGAAATTGTGAAAAATCTAATGAGACATTGGAGATAAGTTGTATGGTAAGCTTGAGTCACGCAATGAATCTAATGAGACATTGGAGATCCACAACAAGTCAAGTGAATCAAATGGTAAAGTTAAAGGGTTTAGGAAGCTCGGTTTATCTTAATGACAACTTAAGCTTTTATTGCTGGATTACTGTACGTAGCCCAATGACGATGGCCCATTGTTGCGATGGGTTCGTTGGTTGGTCACAGAGACTCAGAAAGTCAGAATACTTGCAAGCCAAGGAAGCGAATCAACCTCATCCAATTAAAAATACAAAAGGTTCCACAGTAGTATTTTTTATAGTAGTGATTTTATATAACTAAAAAACTAGGGTTTTTTTCTTCTCTCCTCTTTTCTCTCTCTATATGTTTTTACTTTTGGGGATGTATTTTCTTAGAGGAAATTGATATTTCCGCGAAAAATTATATCGTATTTGTATTTTTACGATCAATTCTCCTGAAATTAGTACATGTTCCTTTATATTTGCTGGATACGACTTTCCCATTTTCCTTCAATTCCACCCCCCTTAATTTTTCAGTGAACGGATGGAGCTTTAAATTCAATCGTACCATTGCAAATTCACAATCCGTGTGAATTTTAAAAAATTGAACTTTTCCCCCGGAAATACAGGTATTGTTTGTATTTGTGAAATTATGTGCACAACATTTGTGTTCATTTGGCTAGGGATTGTATATGTTTTGTTGTTTATTCTTTTAGAGTTATTGGCATGTCATTGTATTTTGTGTATTGTTGGTCTCTCAATCTTGCCCTAAACCTCTCCAGGGTTTTAGTTTTGAAATTTTTTGAATGCTGTTCATAACAAAATTTGCTAATCTACTGTATGCATTTATACTGATTACTTCACATGGAACTGAATTTATGTTCGGATGATTTTAAATGTAACTAATCTTGTTGATGGTCAATTTGAAGGATTGTTGAATTAATGAAGAGATTTTAGCCCCCTTTCCTACTTTTGTGGCCGTGTATTATTTTTCCTTCCCTTTCTACCACACGTATTTAATGCTCCTCATATTGTATATCAAGCTTGTCAGACAATTATATTATACTTCCAGTTTGAGGAATGAATATTTAGGCCCCTAGCACTATCCATTTGGAAATAGATAGAAGAAGGAATGATATTTTTGAATTTTTTGTGTATATGAAACATATAGATATGTGACATATATGGCTAGTAATCTATGGTAATTTTTTTGCGAGTTATCTTCCCTTTATGCATCTTTCCAAAATTAACGGTTGATTGATATTAAATATAAGAATAACCATTAGAGAGTAATATCACTGTCACCTTCCAAATAATTTAGGGAGCATCACAAATTAATTTGCCAATCAGAATGTATTTTTAGTTGTTTAGAAAATTCTTTTACACAACTATTATAGCTATAGTGAAACTCTGATTACATTCAGCTACTTTAAGTAGATTACTTATGTACTGATTTATTTATAGTTTTTATTATTGTTATTATTATTTATCTCTTGGCATCTAATTCAATATATGTGAATAAGAAATAAGTGGTAATTAGATACAACAATTTTCTTTTGTTTGTTATGTCTTCAATTTAATTGGTGCTATATGCGTGTTCTGGTATGTAATATATTTCTTGGTGGACAACATTTGTTTCTTTTGAAGGTCGTGTTAGTACATGTAATGTATTAATCTACTAGTTAACCTTGTGGTTTTTTTTGTGCAGATTATATTTTGTTGTCTTGCTAATTAGTGATTTTTTAAAAAAAAGCAGGAATAGTTTAAGAGTTACAACCTACTTGAAGAGAGGGAGACTATGGCAGGGCATCTGCCGGGGAATCCTTCTCAGCATGAAGTTGCAAGAGATGCAGCCAGTATCCATGTGCCTAAAGAGCCTCAGGGTTTTGCAAGCAATTGGTACTTCAGCAGACAAGAACTAGAAGATCATACTCCATCAAGAAAAGATGGCATCGAGCAGGGGGAGGAGTCACATATGCGAAAGTTATACTGCTCATTTTTACAAGAGCTTGGCATGGAGCTTCAAGTGTAAGCTCATGTGTAGGTGTATTTAGTTAGAGAAAACTGTGAGATCTGGAAGCGTAGAAAATAAGAAACGTTTGCATTTGTCTGCTCCCTTTTTTATGGCCCATCTTATCAGAATTATAACCATTGCACTTTGGTGAGTGCTTCTTGAGGAATTAGAATTTTACCTGTTTTTAAAATCTACTTCTATAAAGAAAGAGATGAGCATTTGTGTTTCTCCTCTTCCTTGGTAGAAAGTGGTCGCATAGATCAGATGTGAAGATCCTGCTTCCTTTACACAAAATCTTATCTCTCAATTCCAAGACTCCTTGAAATATGAAATTTGGATGACCACATTATTCATTGTAGCTTCTGTCACTTTACATCGCTGTTAAACTTCTAGATATTTCGTTCACTACTTGAAGGTCTATCTGTTTTTGGTTAGTTGTAAAGTTTGAAGCTTCTCCCTTTCATATGTGACTTACTGAATCAAACACATAGTTTCTCGCGAGGTCATGGAGATTTTATTTGTCATATGGTACTGATTACCTCTTCCATTTATGTCACCTTTATATTTTTAACCACCCATCCATCCATTAAATCTTATGACGTATCGATGTTGCTGGGGATGTGATTGGTGATGTTTTTCATTTTTCTTTATTTTCCAGGCCCCAGGTGACAATAGCAACTGCGATGATGTTTTGCCATCGATTTTATATGCGTCAGTCTCATGCAAAGAATTGTTGGCAGGTACAAGTCTAGTTCACCATGTTATTATACTTGATAGTTGCTGAACTTGCAATTTATTTTTCAGCAGATGCTCAACATTTTGACATTTTTTTGGGGCAATTAAATTTTTTGAAAGTATGTGGTCTTGGGAGAGAAATTATTGTAACATGATGGGACTTGCACCAATCCTTAAATACACGGTCTTAGTTTTCTTTAATGCAAAGATCTCTATAGATTCAAGTATTCGTTGGTTTGTATCATAGTTTAAAACCTCTGAATATAAGTGAGGGTATTATTTAGGTGGAGTATTTGGATAACTAATTGGTGTGCACATCTTTCTTTTCCTACTTAAAAGTTGAGATACAGGCATAAAGATATCTTAATATGGAAGTGTTACTTCTACTTGAAAAGAATCCTGATGTACTTTTCAATGTGGTGATCACTGGTTCAGACTATTGCAACTGTATGCATGTTTCTTGGCTGCAAAGCAGAAGAAACATCACGTTGGCTGAGTGACATTACTGTTGTGGCCTATAGATTAATGTACAAATGGGATCCCTCCGCTCCACGAAGAATAAAACAGAAGGTATGGTAGACATCTGTTTTTTTTAAATAAAAAAGTTATTGATTAATTTGTTTTCCCCATGTTTCTTTTGATGTCTGGGTATCTTATTTGTGTTTTTCATTCTACAGGAAGTTTATGATAAGCAGAAGCAACTAATCTTAAATGGGGAGAGATTTGTATTAGCAACACTTGCTTTCGATCTGAATATTGAACACCCTTACAAACCACTTGTTGCAGCTCTCAAGAGATTGGAGATATCTGACAAAGAACTTTCTAAAGTAGCATGGAACTTTGTGAATGATTGGTAAATTATGTTGATATCATGTCTTGATATCTTAAAGTTTGTTCTTTTTTATTAATAGATTCTCCTTTATCTACTTTTTTCTTGTATATTGTCTTTCTGAAGACAAACTGTTTCATGCCTGTGATCTCTAGGTTACGTACTACACTGTGCTTGCAGTATAAACCCCATTATATTGCGGCTAGTTCAATCTTCCTTGCTGCCAAAATTCTGAGAGTGAAACTGCCCAAGGAGAAGGGAAAGGTTTGGTGGATGCAGTTTGACGTTTCACCTAAACATTTGGAAGGTTCATTTAATATAATTCTTTAACGTCTTACTTTATAATTTCTCCAAGTTTTGCATCATTGATTTTAACGAGTACATCAGTGTTTGTTTAGGAATTATTAGTTTCTTGAATGAAGAAGACCATGGAAATATGCAAAAGGTTATTTGTCAAAACCTTGAATAGTTATTGTCATGCAATGGGTGGCATCATACGTATACGTGATATGAAATACTCCCTGTACTCCATAATAATAACCGTTTTAACTTTATGCACACATATTAAGCAAGTCATTTAATATTATCCCTTGACAATTGAAATTTCACATCACTACCCTTTATGGGAAGTTGGAAATACTAATACAAGAGATACTTTCTTAAAAAATGAGAGATTATAGGGGTAATATAAGAAAGTAAATAATTTATTATCCTAGAAAAGTATAAACAAGTAAACTAGAGCAATTTTTTTAATTTCTAAAAGTCTATTATTATAGAATGGAGGGAATATTTTATTTTTTTCATTATGAAACTATGCTAACTATTTTTACTTTCTTGCCAAATATAGTTAAAAAATTATATTAATTGGTCATAAATTTAGGTGATTTGAAGATCTATAAAGCATGTTCATATTGATTTAGATTCCGAATTAAGCCTTTCTGGTGCCATATGCAGTGTACCTGTGCCCCCTTAAATGAACTGCAATACTATTGCTTTGATGATGGAGATTGGAGAATTTAACTTATAGCCTCCTTGGTTTAACTTTGACTACCTCAGATAGTGACAACGCCTTGTATTAGTTTTAGTAGACTCTTTAATGCAACAAAAACTTTCGCATACTATGTTATTGCCAGAATAGGCACTAGGTATCATTTAGTTTGAGGGATATAAGTGGGTTTAGTATTATCTTCATTTCTATTTATTCTGTTTATCTTAAAGTGTGTTCTTTATGTTTGCTTGCTAAAATAGGCAACATGTGTCATTTAGTTTGAGGGATATTAGTGCTTGGTTTTATCTTTATCTGTATTTCTTCTGTTACTCTGAAATGTGTGTTTCTATTTGTTTTCTTCAGTTGTGGTGTTAACACAGAACGGAAGCGACAAAATAATACTAGATAATGTTATAGTTGACGAACCTAAAATCCACTAGGTAAACAAGCCTAGAATCCACTAGGTGCCTTGAATGATGAATCCACAAGGAAAATAACTAGAATCCACCAAAGAGAAAGGGAATAATCCATAGATATATTTTTTATTAATCAAAAGCTAACTTACAATGTAATAGTGCTGGCCCTTTTATACGAAGGGTTGACTACAACTCAGAAGGAAAGTCAAATGAAAATTAAATACATAATTTATATCCCTAAAAGTATGCCGAAGATCTTCCTAATTTATATTAATTTAAAATCCCTAATATAAAGCCTAATCATCCTAATTGATAAACTAATTCCTAGAATCATGCATACAATATTTCTAACTACTAAAAATGTGAAATTCTAAATTACATTAATTAAATTAAATTTAACATAATATCTTCCTCCATCAGGTGTGCATAGGATTCTAGTCGTCTTCCTTTTTGTTGTTCCCTTAAATAATTGTTTCAGAGGTCATTTAAAAAATGATGGCCCCATTTGTGGCTCCGCCTGATGAATTACCGCATTTAATGACACAGACTTGCACTCGTGCATGGTTGGTTGGTGAGCATCCTTGCAAGCCCAAGGCATATGTAGTTGGAACTGACAGATTATAATTACTAAAACTAGGTTCTTCAACTTGGAAACATGAATGTTAATATATACTAGTGCTCTGTTGGTGGAAGTATACTGTGAGATGAAACAGTTTTACTAGTAAAGCTGTAAATAAAAGTAATTTCATGTTGAAGTCAAATAAGTGGTTTGGATATAATTTTAAATTACTGTATAGAGTTCAGCCTACCCCAGCTAGTTTGGAATAGTAGATGGCATTGTTTAGTTCAGACTGTATAGAGTTTAAATGTAAACGCACTTTAAGCACTAAACTTTGGCTTCTCCTGGTAGTCCATTTACTCCCAGAAAACTTCTACTGCTCAAAGCACTTTCAGAATTTACTGAACACCCTCAAACTGAATTTTTGGAAGTTATCTGCCAAACGTGAATGTAGTCAAGACCTTTAGTGCCCAAGCATGATTTGTGTTATGTAACAGGCGGCACGCATATATCTGAATGAACTATTGTGCTTTCACAATACTTTTTATTCTTATGCTTACCTACTAGTTAAAGAATCATACTATTAAAGTTAAAACCAGGTGATAAGATTTCTCTAGCATTTTTATGCGAATTGCAATGTTGGCTTCGGATAAATGTAACTTTTACCCTATTATATGATACTTGATACTAACATTGGTATATGATATAAAGACCATCACTACTTGTTACCTTCTAGAGTTTCCTCTTTATGATCAGAACTTGCTACAATGAATGGATAAATCAAATTTTTGCCTACTTGGTTCAATTTTGAGTTGCTCCAATAATTACATGCCATTTTACTACTTTTAAAGTGACGCTTTAATGCAGTTTTCACACACCAAATAGTGGTTGCCACATTAGGCACCACCGCATCAGGCATCCTTTAATTTGAGAAATATTAGAGGTTTTTGTTCTAACCTCATTTTTATTTCCTTTATTTACTTTGAAGTATGTCACTTCTATATGTTTTCTCTTTGGTGGTTGTGTGCGTGGTTGCACTTCATGTGCTCTTCTTTCTTAATGTTATATGAATGTTTCAGGTGTCGTCCAACAAATGATGAGGTTGTTGGAGCAGAATCAGAAACAGCCTCCATCCATGTCTGGAAAGCGAACTGCTCCGAAACCTATTGTCAAAAAAGAAATGTCTTGTAGTCCACAGTCATGCAGCCTAAGTGGCTCAGTTGTTGCTCTGGATTCTGGCATGCTAGCATCGGTGGCAAAAGCTGAAGGGCTCGATGATTATGTATCGTCCAAGTGCTATGAAAACCAAGTCTGCAATAATGTCCAGGACAATCTGAAAGAAACAACCCTATATTCAAAACCTAGTGCAGGAAACACAATGTCCAGTAGCCCACAGTCATCATGCACCGTAAGTGGCTCAGTCGTTGCCCAGGATTCTGGTATTTTAGCATCAATGGTTAATGCTGAAGGGCTCAACGGTTCTGTATTGTTGAAGTGCAATAAAAAACTACCATGCAGTGACACTCTGAAAGAAACAAGCCTACATTGCCAGGCAAGTGATTGTGGTAGTGCAGCTAGTGTCGTTGAAGATTGCGAAGGTGAACCTGTAACAGGGAAGTCTGATCTGAACTCAAGTTACAAGATAGTTTCTGTGGAAGACGGGAGTGCAAAGATAGATGTAAATCGGATTAGAGAGACATTTAAGAAGAGGAGAAGGGATAGAATTACCGATAGGAAGTTAGTCGAAGACAAAGATGGTGATGATATGGATAGCGAAGCCTGGATAGAGAGAGAGCTGGAGAAGGGCATAAAGCTGGAGAATAAGCGAATGAGATTATGAAGTTTTGTAACTTTTACTAGTCATACAACTTTTTGGAAGTACACATCAAAGTTAAGTGGCAATGCAATGCCCACCTGGGAAGCACTCCGTTGCATGTTTAAATGGAACATAATTTGTTATATTATTTGTATTAACTAGAGTGTGGAGTACTATTTTGAGTTTGTTATTAGTGGTGGGGTGGGAGCTTAATGAGAAGAAATGTGGCTATTTACTTTAGTGCTAGAGAAGACTATTACTGTTAAACATAACCGCAACTCCTCCCAAGTTGCATCTATAACAGGGTATGTGGAAAGAAATACTACATAGCTTAAAATTAATTCAATAACCAATTAAATTAAAATATACAAGAAGCCTTCCAAATAATTTATCCTTGGACCTAAAACCTAAAAGGAAGAGCATCACTAATTAAGAATCGAAAAAGACACCAAGTGATATATATATATATATATATATATATATATATATATATATATATATATTAAATTTTTATGATAAATTTACTTATTAGAAATAACATAATGAAAGATTAAAGAGATTTTTTTTCATGTAAAAAAATAAATTGCGACCAACAGAGCCAAATCGCTTGTCATATTCAATTGGTTACATCATCATCAAAAATGTCTAACAACTTGCCATGACATAAACAAGTAATAAAGATGAGAAGAGAATTTAAGATGGAGTCAGAAGTGAACCATCGTCCGGGACATTCTTTATAAATTATCACTAAAGATGTCAATACATAAATTATGCTTAAAAAGCTGATAATAGTTTAAAGTTTTAATAAAAAACAAAATTGATATAAAATTATATGGAGCAATATTTACATAATAAAGAATTTTAGAACATATACAATATTGACATGAACCTATACAACCTACGACAGTGTAGACCTGACAATTTAGGTTGAAAACTACATAATTAATCAAAATCAATTGGATCTATGGGGTTGGTTAACTAGTTTTTAGGTTATGGATTAGTTCGGTTTTGAATTCATATTATTAATTACAAATATGGGTTGGAACTAGTTTTGACCCATAACTGAACCAATACTTCTCAAAGATGAAAATTTTGACATATTTGTGTAGATAAAACACACTTATGAATTCAATATATATACTTTTATTATGAACATAGCTTAATCAACATTTTATCTAGGGTAATTAAACCAACCCCCCCCGCCCCTTGCCCCCACCCCACCCCACCCCACCCCCACCCCTCACCCCAAAAAATAATATTTATTGATTATGTATATACCTCCACCCGCCCCGCCCCGCCCCTACCCCACCCTCCCCAACTCCCACCACCCACCACCCACCACCCCCCACCCCTAAAAAAAATAATATTTATTAATTATGTATATACTCCTACCCCGCCCCCCATCCCCCACCACCCACCCCTTATCCCTCCTAAAAAATAATATTTATTGATTATGTACACACCCCCACCCGCCTTCGTGCCCCACCCACCCTCCAAAAAAATATATTTATTGATTATGTATACACCCCCACGTCGCCCAGTACCACCCCCACCAAAATAAAATATATTCAACTCCTCTTTTACAGGTTTTCATTTGGGAATCTTACTCGAAAATAGAAAGAGAGCAAGTGTAGTATATTAAAACAAATAATTTTTAAATTGAGACTTAAAAAATTAAAATGACTCTTCTTTTAGAGAGAAAGCATATTAATTTTTTAATTTTTAATTTTTGAATGAACACTATATAAATTTTTAGAGAGAGAAAGTATATTAATTTATTTTAGAAAAATAATGTATTAGAAAAATTAGAGAGAGATAATTAATTAAAAGATGGAAAAAGAGAAAATACATAAATCTTAAAAAGTAAAATATGGGTCGAAAGTATATTTGATTCAAGTTTGATTTTTTTTTTTGTTATTGAGTTGGTTGAATGTGGTTACTTTTTGTTTGGTATGATTAGGTTTTTGGTTTTGGGTTATTTGATCTTCAATTGAAAATGGAATCATTTTTGTTGAGTAGTTTCTGTCTTTTATTGTGATAGCTTATAATGATTTTGCCTTATTTTATAATGGGAAATGACAAAATATAAAATAATTATGAGCCTTTAGCATCCCCTCATTTCAAGTTGTTATAATTACTTTACTTCCCTGCATCTAACTAATGGATTCTGTATAATTTCTGGTGTTCTCAGTATAAATGTTGGATAGTTTATTTTACTTATTTCAAGTAAAACTTATTTAAAGTAAAATGTATTTGAAACTTTTAAAAAGATGCAAAAACTAGTTTATGCTTTGAAATTAATTCATAATTTTGTTTAAATATAGAAAGCAAATTTGGTTTGAGACTTTGAGCATTTGAGAAATAATTCAAATTGAATTATGACAAGTAACCAAAGTAAGTTTCTAAATTGTATCAAAATGTTTTTTATTTGAAATTCCTTTTTTAGTTTGGATTATAAATATTTATTGCAATTTGTAAACATTATTATGATTTGTTCAAATTTTTTTTGTTTAACTTGAACAAAAAAATTAGTTAAAATCCGTTCCGACTGAAAAAAATTTCTGAATCCGCTCTGAACACTGTATAGATTAGAATTAGAATGATAGAATGGAGTATTAAAGAATAACATGTTAATACTTAACAATATTTAATATTTATTTGTTGAGTGGAAATGTAAAGCAAGAGGAGGATGGCATGGCCCCTAGTAGTGTTGGTTCATGCCCTTAGCTTATGAAAGCATATATTCTCCGACTCCAATGCTTTAATTTGTCTTCTTTGATCTCAGACACCACCTTTAAATCTTGCAACTTTTGACCTCTTTTTAAGGGCTTGCTTTCCTGCCGACTATATATATATATATATATATATATATATATAAGACTTTAAGCTCCATCATATATATACTCCTGTGAAATAAAAAAAGAAGAAAAAAGTTGATCTCACCTTATAATATATCTACATACTATATAGTTGCAGAGTAATTAAATCTTCATCATTGAGTGTGAGTGGGATACGATCCCTCCTTTATATATGAACATGAAAGTTCTGATAGATATAATTAATAACTAGTTGTCTAATGGAGTAATTCTCTCTCTCAAGATCAAGCATATATAGTAAGGTATTAACTATATATGGTTGATAACTTTTTCAACCTTAAATTACATTTTTACCTTTTCGGCTTTAGTTTATAGTATTAATTAACTAGAAGAAAAAAAAGAATGTATATATATATATATATATATATATATATATATATATAGCACCAAAGGCAAAAAGTGCTTATACGCATACAGTTGCAGAAATAGTTTTTAATTAATTATATAACAGTTAATGAACCCAATTAAGAAGAACTGATGAATTTTCCAAAGGGACTTTCATTGATTAGTGCTTAATATAAATTTAACAAAAGAAGAAGAAGAAGTAGAGATAGATACGTATAAGGAAGGTATTTATATTAATCATGTGTAAATTCATTCATCAAGAAAAGAAGATAAAAAGGTAGTTATTATTACTCCTAATCAACCCTACACATTCAAACATAGGCCTTGAAATCTCAACGTTCTTTAATTAAAGATGTAAATATATGCATTAATTAGTTTGATGAAATGCTAATGAATTTTGAATTAAGCAAGAGTACTACTACTAGTAGTAAGTAGTGAGTAATAAAACATGAGTATTGATTAAGTGCTTTCCAAATAAACATATTTAGGCTTATACTACTATATGAAAGCAGGATTTAAAGTCCAGTAGTTTGTTAATACATTAATTAATATGTTTATTTCACGTATCTTGTAGGCCAATGCGGTGGGTGTTTGACCAAAAGGTTGACTGATTAAGACTTGTAAAAACAAGGCTTCTTTTCCCCTTTCTATAAATCGATAGGGATGGACCCTTAGGGACTTCAATCATGCATAGAGCGCAATTTTTAATTTGCTTTAAATCAGAGGGTCGTATATATATAGGACTTCTTTGTTCAAATATATATATATATATGAAAAAATAATTTAAGACATGTCTTGGTTAAACTTGACCAAGTCTACCTAATAAAACCTTAATAAAACAACATAATTTTATCCCATACACTTATTTTTTCATTTTTAGATTTTATATATAAAAAAAATTAATTATCATTTTCATCCAAAATTATATTATTTTGTTAAATAAACTTGGTCAAACTTAATTAATGTATACCTTAAATTACCTTTCTTATATATATACACACACACGTTATGTACGTGTGACTCAGCCTTTATGATCAATCAACCTTTAAAATATACCATATTGACTTCTTTTAGAAGACAGGATAAACACATCTAGGGATAATAATAATACTCTTTATCTTTCTACAAAACAATCCCATTTGTAAATTTTATAAAGTGTTTGAATTAGTAATTATGTGACATGACAATAAAATTATGCTTGTAAATTTGAAGTTTGTGTCATTTTATAGCATTAACAAAAAAAAGTGGTATTTTTTTTAAAACTATGTTTTATTTGTATAAATGAGACTTTTTTTTTTGAATGAAAGTAATAATAACAAAATAACATAGTATAACTATAGAGCTAGCTAGCTAGCTAACGAATCCAGTTACCATGAAGTGATCACCTCTCGGTTTGCGTGTCGACGCTGTATTATTTAAAATTTAAAAGTGTGTGCACACCTAGAGTGGGCGGTGAATATATAGTGCTTATAATGAAAGTGATCTACAATGTCAATTTTTTATTTAACTGCTAACTGAACTATCCAGACATGTTATTTCTTGTCTGCTTAAGTATATTAAACTGATTATATGCAGAGTCAAATCGTAGAGTAAAGTTGAACTATACAGACAGGTTATCACCTGTCTACTTAAGTATATTCAACTAATATACAGAATCTGTTAACTGATATGTAGAACCTGTGTTGGGTCATAATATTTTTCGTATTGGGCCAGGCCGAATGAGCTCTTCCTTTGGACCATGTTACTTTTGTCCTGTTGGGTCGAATGATTTGGGCCCAGTTATTTGACTATGTTATTGGGTTATTTCGGTTGGATCCGGTCAGCCTAGACCATCTCTGTTATTGGGCTTAGTCATTGGATTGGTCCATTATGCAGATTGTCTCTTATTATATCTTTGACCGGTAATCATCGCAAAAGATAAAAGTTGACTGTTATGTCTGCCACCTTTCTGCATGGCATTAATGAGGATGGGACTCAAATGATCGGCGGTGGCAAACAGTGGTAGCAGGTAGGGAAGTGAGCTACATACTTTCGGCTGAAATGACTGGGAGGGGGGAGGTGTCAGGAAATAGTGGGTGGCACGGTAAATCGGGTCTGGAGTACGTATGGGGCAAGGATCACACAAGAAAAGAAGGTAACAAAACATTACACCACGCACGGATCATTTTTATTGTTCTCTCTCAAGCACTAGACATTATATTCCTCCATTGTTAACCTTGTGATCGCCTGTACTGACTCTCACGCCGGAGCTATCCCCCGACGGTTAGGCCGTCAAGCTTTTGGTGTTGACTTGTTGAACTGTGCAGGATCAGAGTGTCTTACGTGATTGGGACGTGGGAGAAGATCAACCACCATCGCCTCCTGAACCGCTCATGCACTCTCCAAATTAGCCACTACGGATGTTAACGTTTTTGATGCGTCGGTTTACTTGGAAATTTTGCAACATCCTAGTGTTCATCATGAATCGATAATGTGCGTTGACCGAACCGACTATTGGTTGACACCATATCTAGAGTATCTGGCAGATGGCGTTTTACCTTCGGATCAGATGCTGGCCAAGAAAATCAAGTACAAGAGTGCTAACTTCGTTTTGATAGATGGGGATCTGTTTCGAAGGGCCTTCTCGTCTCCGCTGTTAAAATGTTTGACTTCGTCCGAGGATGAATATGCTCTTCGAGAAGTTCACGAGGGCATCTGTGGCGACCATATGGCTACTAAGTCATTAGCCTACAAAGTGCTTCGTCGGGGGTACTATTGGCCTACCATCTTCAAGAAAGCTACGGAATACGTCAAGAAGTGCGAGAAGTGTCAACTAAACAGCCCAATCCCACATCAGCCGCCAGAAGAGCTATACTCGATCTTATCTCCTATACATTTTGCTGTCTGGGGGGTTGATATACTGGGTCCATTGCCGAAAGCCAAAGGTCAGGTCAGTTTTGTTATAGTTGTCATCGATTATATGACCAAATGGGTAGAAGCGAAGCCACTTAGGTTAATAACGGAACATGAATGCTTGAAGTTCATGAAAGAGTCAGCAGTGTTTCGTTTTGGAATTCCTAATGTGGTGATATCGGACAACAGACGTCAATTTGTGGGATCAAAGTTTGAAGCATTCTTGAAGGAACTGGGAGTTCAGCACAGAAAGACTTAAGCAGCTCATCCTCAGTCGAATGGACAAGTCGAAGTGACCAACAGGCCGCTGCTGAATGGGATCAAGCGTAGGCTGGATGAGGCTAAGGGTAGATGGCCAGAGGAGCTGCTCAGCGTGTTATGGGCTTATCGGACTACACCAAGGACTACAACAGGGGACTCACCTTTTAGACTGGCCTATGGTACTGATGCCTTAGTCCCTGTCGAAATTGGTTCTCTAAGTCTTCGGGTCAGCCAATTCAAGGAGATATACAATGAAGAGGGGATGAAAGCTAATCTGGATTTGCTCGAAGAAGTCAGAGAAACAACTTTGATTAGATTGGCAGCCTACCAACGAAGAGTGGCTAAACACTACAATAAGGGGGTAAAGCTTCGTAGATTCGAAGTGGGAGATTTTATCCTTAGAGAAGTCGAAGCATCTATACCTCAGAATTTGGGAAAGCTAATGCCGAACTGGGAAGGACCTTATGAAGTCATTGAGGTACCGAAGCCGGGAACTTATCGGTTGAGGACACTAGACGGATCAGAGATCAAGAATACTTGGCATGCAGGCAGGCTTTGAAAGTATTTTCAGTAGATACAATGTCAGTACACCGAAAGTCTGTAAATGTCTAAGTCATCATCAATAAAAGTTCCCTTTTTCTCAAACAAGTCTTGTCTTCGTTG
Organism: Panax notoginseng; assembly: GCA_016801055.1. Taxonomy (NCBI): domain Eukaryota; kingdom Viridiplantae; phylum Streptophyta; class Magnoliopsida; order Apiales; family Araliaceae; genus Panax; species Panax notoginseng. Next base: position 192,918,078 of record CM029012.1, read on the forward strand.
CTGATTAACGTCATCGGTGTAAGGAGGTTCGGATGGACTCGCTGACCATTCGATGGTAGCCTCATCTGCAGGTGGTCCTTATAACCTTGTCAGGCCCTTCGTGGTAGGCAAGTATCATCCTTAAGACTTTGTCAGGCCCTACGTGGTAGGCAATTGTCCACCCTTAGACCTTGTCAGGCCCTTCGTGGTAGGCAAGTGTCATCCTCAAGATGTTGTCAGGCCCTGCGTGGTAGGCAATTGTCGACCTTATGACCTTGTCAGGCCCTTCGTGGTAGGTAAGTGTCATCCTTATGACCCTGTCAGGCCCTTCGTGGTAGGCAAGTGTTATCCTTAAGACGTTGTTAGGCCCTGCGTGGTAGGCAATCGTCGACCTTTAGACCTTATTAGGCCCTTCGTCGTAGACAAGTGTCATCTTTTAGGGCCCTTCGCGGTAGACGAATGTCATCTTGTGCAAGTTCTTAGGCCCTTCGTGGCGAACAAATCCCCAGTGGAGTAGATATATCTCACACTTCGGTAACGAATAAGTATTCCTTTAATTTATCACCTAAATTTTTCTAAGTATTGAGTTCGGAATGCTTCATTATTTAACTTCATCTTATCTGTTATATGAATTGCCTAATTATTAATTAACAGTTTAAGTTAAGTCTATGAAAGAGCTTATACATTTTTCAAGATGAATTGATATTGAAGTATTGATAAAAAATAAATGCACCGAAGTCATAAGGAATAAAGTTGATATTTCATTTATATAATATTGTTTACAAAACGATAGAAACTTGTACAGTAATCCTACATCTAAGGGAAAAGAAAATCATCTTCAGGAGTCAGCTTCGTCTTTCGAAGAGTCGAGAATGGTCGGATCAACCTTGGCTGTGACAAGTCTCGCCTTGTCTTTGCTTCGGCACTCGTCATATCCATCCGAGAACATCTGGACTGTAAGACCCCAAATTATTAATAAATGAAATTTAAATTCCTCTATTTATTATTTTGAAATAGTAAGGGTTGATTTGATTAATGTGGTTAGTTATGAGTAAAATGCGCAAATATTTCAAATAAGCAAGTGGTCCTAAAATATTCATTGTTGTCGGTAAATATTTGTTTGGTCGTGGAATATTCTTATTGTCGGGGAATATTCGTACGACGGCGCAGCCTTGTATGGGCCCCATAACAGAAAGCGATTGGATGAAGAAAACGATAAAAATAAGTTGTTTATAAATAACGGCGTAGTTGTTACCGTTAATACTGTTGGAATACCCGGTGGTTAAACTCAGTAATACGCGTTGTTGCACAGTAGCACACGGTATTGCACCAATTATTGATTTTTACGTAAGAAGACACTACTCAATAATAGTTACAGTAATTACTGTTAAATATTATATTTTATTAATTCAATAATTGTTGCGTTGATATTTTATATTACTGTTGTTTTAATAATTGTCATTACACAATATTTTCTATTATCGGAGCAATAATTCATATTATCTGAATAATATTATTAGATAACATTATTGGCAATGTCTAGAAAGTTCTGTCTACGGAGAGGTTTGGTCATCTAATTGCGCGCCAGTAAGGAGAAATCCTTATTGGAAAGCCCCCTTGTTCCTGGGAACGGCCTGGTTGCCAGTACTGTGATTCTGTAATATTATTTGTGTATAATTAATTATTGATTTATATGATGAGAAAAATACTGATTTTATGTGGATATAGATGGAGAAAATTTTTAATATGACAATTGTTGAAAATTAATATTTTATCTTTTTCTGATAAAATAATTCATTTAAATATATTATTTTAATAATATATTGATGGTGATATTTTTACAATGAATGTGGGATATATGAGTATATGAGGAAGAGTATTTTTATGGCATTAAATGATTAACACATGTTTTGTGTGTTGGTGGACACAATTCTTGACCGAAAATTTATTATTGACTGTAAAATCGTCCGTTTATGGATTTCGGTCAATTTCTGTTTGGAATTTGGAAAAACTTTCTTCGGCAAAGTTGTAGAGAATTGAATTTCCTATAAAAACTCGCGAGATTCGAATTTTCTGATAAAAGAGCTATTTATTATGAATTATTGAAGTTCTGAAGTTCCGAAATAATTGATTTTTGGAAGTTTTAATTATTATTTTAAAGAAAAACATTTTTTGGCAAATTAGTGGGCTCAACATGTGATAAAAATGGGCTGAATTCAGATCTTCTAAGGTGGGCTTGACAATTTTGTAAATATAATATTATTATATTCAATTTTCTGCTTTGGTGTTCTAAGCATTTTCCTATAAATAGGGTGCTTAGGTTAGAATTGAAAATCACACCAGAAACTGAGATCTTCTCTCTCTTTCTCTCTCTATATTAGTGAGCGTATTCTTGTGAATATTCTAATACTTTGAGTATTGCTATACGGTGCAAGATCAAGTCATAGCCTATATCCGGTGTTTCAACTAGAAGTACTGTTTTTGCTGAGGTAAGGGATGTTATTTCTTCTTAAATGATATTATTTTCTTCAATATCATTATGCCGAAGTATTGATCTGAACTTTTTATCAAATTTGAAACTTTTCATGTCGGGGTTACTATTCATGAGTTACTATTTATGAGTTACTATTCACGAGTTACTATTCACCGAAAAATGAAATTTTCTTCTTTTCGTCCAAAATATCTATTTTGGATACTAGCTTTGATTGTATCTATGTTTTGATCATTCTTGAATTTTACTCCACTATAATTATTTATGAGGTATTTTTGGACATGGAATAGTTGAAATACGAATCCTTAATATTTGTTATTTTGTTTCACTGGATTCATTTTCTTTAAAATATTTTTCATCATCCTCAGTCTTAAATGATGATATAACTGAATATCTTTGGCCTGTAGTGCAAAGATGAATGATTTCTGATGAATATCTTTGGCCCGTAGTGCAAAGATGAACAGGTGTTGAGGTGAACATGACCAACTGATGAATATCTTTGACCTGTAGTGCAAAGATGACTATTTGATTCAAGATATTTATTGATTGATGTTACATGGATAAAATGTTGATGATGGACTTTTAAAATAATAGATAATCGTAGATTTCATTCTCTACGTAACTCTTCTATGAATTATTATTTTCCGCTGCGAATATTGATTTAAAACTTGTTGTCTATTGTATTCTATTATATTTTTCCCTGTTGAAGACTAACGATAATTTGTTGTATATTATCTTAGTCATAATATTCTTTACTGAGCTAATTGAGCTCACTCTTTTCCTTGTTGTTCCATTTTTCTTCTCAGGAGGCGAGAATGTAGCGAGTACTAGTCGGGGTATGGAATGATGGTTCAAGACAGTTATTTTAGTAGTCCTCACTATTTTGTAAAATAGTGTATCAATAAGTATAATGAGGACTTAATTGAGTATGAATACTGTCTAGATGACAATATTTGTATTTAAACTCACAGTATATGTGTTGCCGTATTTTGCACGACAATTGTAATAATGAAGTTGTAGTTATTTTCTGTACCATGTATTTGGCGACTCAGAATGGATTGGATGGATTGGACCTATTTTGGGGGATTCACAGTTGGTATCAGAGCTTAGGGATATGATCTGTAACGACCCCAAAATAGGTCCATTCCATCCAACCTATTCTGAGTCGCCAAATATATGGTACAGAAAATAACTACAACTTTATTACAATAATTATCGTGCAAAATACAACAACACATATGCTGTGAGTTTGGATACAAATATATACCAAATGTGACTCATGTCCCAACCGTGGACAGCACCTCACAATGACACCTTACATAAAGGTATAGTCAAAAACTGTTTTAGAAATTAGAATCTTTGGGAAGTGCTCAAGGAAACCTTCGTACATGGGAGGCCATGCTTCTGGATTATGATAGATATCATATGGCCACAGAATTATCCTTGGTTGACCCAGTAGACCTCAAAGAAAAATGAGAAGATTACTATCATATTTTTTCCAATGGTGAGTCTTCTCTTGACATATCATTATCTCCACCGTCTCTAATTGAGAATTATACTTCAACCAAACTCTAAGATCATATAGGTAGTGCTTGTAGATATACTCAACAAGTGGATGTGCACAACCTTGTCTTATGATAACACGAGGTTGTATGTCATTAGACATCTTGTATGATAGTGGCAAAACACCCTTCCAACGTTGGGTTCGCTTCACCCTAGATAATTCACCAAATATAATTACTAAATGATGACCACCGTTCTATTCCCCTGTTACCCCCGCTTGACCGAGCTACACTCTTATTACCTGAAAGAAATTGTGAAACAGAAGGGTGAGCACAACTAGCCTAGTAAAGAATATCATGACTAAAGATAAATAAGTTATCAATAGTCTTCAACAGAATTAAATCAGAGATTTAGAACATATGGTAGATGATAAAAATTTCAACCATAGTTGCAGCGGAACGAGCAATCCATTAGAAGAGTCAAATAGACCATAAAGTCTATTATCTTCTTCATATTAAAAGTCCACCAACAATGTTTTATCCCTGTAACATCAATCAACAATTCATGTCCGCAATCACATGTATAACTCATAATCGTAATTGTTGTTCTAAATTCCTTTTCTCATCCAGGACAAAGATAATTTTCATCACCTGAAATATCAAACATCATGGTTATACCAAATCACAGTTCCTATTCATAATCATACTAATAAATTCATCTTTGCACTACGGGCCAAAGATATTCATCAACAGACCATCTTTGCACTACATGCCAAAGATATTCATCAATAATTCATCTTTGCACTACGGGCCAAAGATATTCATCAATAAATCATCTTTGTACTATGGGCCAAAGATATTAAAATCTCAAAGAAATATATAATCATTTCAGAATTTATATAACCAATAATTATAACCACGTTGATCATTTCACCTTTGCACTTAAGCTAAAGATATTCAATTATAAATTCAATGGTCATGATCATACCAGTCAACAATTCAACTTTGCACTACTGGCCAAAGAGAACCTATAGTCATGATCGTACCAAAAATCTACCCATCTTTACACTCAAGTCAAAGAAAAATATTATCATTAGGGTTATAAAAATGTTATATATGATAATAAAAATATTATGATCAACATATAGTTTTAATCTCAAGAGTAATATTCATAAATCAACTATAATTTGGTTAGAAAAAGAAACTAATTTTGTCATGAATAGTAACTCGTGAATAGTAACTCGTGAATAGTAACTCGTGAATAATAACTCGTGAATAGTAACTCGTGAATAGTGTAAGACCCCAAATTATTAATAAATAAAATTTAAATTTCCTCTATTTATTATTTTGAAATAGTAAGTGTTAAATTGATTAATGAGGTTAGTTATGGGTAAAATGCGCAAATATTTCAAATAAGCAGGTGGTTATAAAATATTCATTGTTGTCGGGGAATATTCGTTTGGTCGTGGAATATTCTTCCTGTCGGGGAATATTCGTACGACGGCGCAGTCTTTTGTGGGCCCCATAACGGAAAGCGATTGGATGAAGAAAACGACAAGTATATGTTGTTTATTAATAACGGCGTAGTTGTTACCGTTAATACTGTTGGAATACCCGGTGGTTAAAACTCAGTGTTACGCGTTGTTACACAGTAGCACACTGATTGCACCAATTATTGATTCTTACGTAAGAAGGCACTACTCAATAATGGTTACAGTAATTACTGTTCAGTATTTTATTTTATTGATTTAATAATTGCTGCGTTGATATTTTATATTACTGTTGTTTCAATAATTGTCACTACACAGTATTTCCCATTATCAGATCAATAATTCATATTATTTGAATAATATTATTATATAACATTATTGGCAATGTCTAGAAAGTTCTGTCTAAGGAGAGGTTTGGTCATCTAATTGCGTGCCAGTAAGGAGAAATCCTTATTGGAAAGCCCCCTCTTTCCTGGGAACGGCCTGGTTGTCATAAATGTGATTCTGTAATATTATTTGTGAATAATTAATTATTGATTCATATGATAAAGAAATATTTATTTTATGTGGATATAAATGATGGATATATTTATTTTTATGTGGATAAAAATGAAAGAATTAAAGCTGAGGTGTTTTATCAGTATTTTGTCGATGTGGAGGTATTAAAAATCATCCGTTTGTGGATTTCGGATATTTTTGGTTTGGAATTTGAAAAAACTTAAAGCTACAAAGTTGTAGAGAATTCGATTTCAGTCAGAATGGATATAAAATTCGTATTTTTTTGATAAACGGTCTATTTTCTATGAATTATTAAAGTTTTGAAAAATAAAATGATTTTTATTAAATTTATGGGGGGACCCACTTTTGGTTGGTGCAACACATGGGCTGCTGAAATTTTCAGCATTGAGGGGCTGGTCTTGGTCATTGATAGCATACGTAGAATTGTTGTTTGAAATATTAATATTTTATTATTTTAGTCTCCTTTGGCGTTCTAGCATTTTCCTATAAATAGAGGGCTAAGTTAGAATTGAAAATCATACCAGAAACAAAGTTTTCTCTCTTTCTCTCTCTATATTATCGAGCGTATTCTTGTGAGTATACTTTGAGTGTTGCTATACGGTGCGAGTTTCTGTCAGCACTATACCCGAAATTCAGTCAGAAGTACGATTATTTTGAGGTAAGGGATGTTATTTTATTCGAAAATGATATTATTTCTTCAATATCATTATGCCGAAATATTGGTTGGAAATTTTTATCAAATTTGGAACTTTTCACGTCGGGGTTACTATTCACGAGTTACTATTCACGAGTTACTATTCACCGAAAAATAAAATTTTCTTCTTTTCGTCCAAAATATCTGTTCTGGGTACTAGCTTTGATTGTATCCATGTTTTGATCATTCTTGAATTCTACTTCACTAAAAATAATTATAAGGTATTTTTGGACATGGATAAATCGAAATACGAATCCGTAATATTGTTATTTTGTTTCACTGGATTCGTTTTCTTTAAGATATTTTTCATCATCCTCAGTCCTAAATGATACTGAATATCTTTGGCCCGTAGTGCAAAGATGAATGATTAACTGATGAATATTTTTGGCCGTAGTGCAAAGATGAACAGGTGTTGAGATGAACATGACCGACCAGTGATACAAGTGAATATCTTTGGCCTGTAGTGCAAAGATGAATATTTGATTAAAGATGGTTATTGATTATTGTTACAGGGATAAAATATTGATGATGGACTTTTAAATCTTAGAAGATAGTAGAACTCATTCTCTACTTGACTCTTCTAATGGTTTGCTGTTTTCGCTGCAGTTATTGATTTAAAACTTGTTGTCTATTGTATTCTATTAGATTTTTTTTCCGTTGAAGACTAACGATAATTTGTTCTGTATTATCTTAGTCATAATGTTCTTTACTGGGCTAGTTGAGCTCACCCTTTTCCTTTTTGTTCCATTTTTCTCAGGAGGCGAGAATGTAGCGAGTACTAGTCGGGGTATGGAATGATGGTTCTAGAAGTTATTTTAGTAGTCCTCACCATTTTTGTGAAATAATGTTTCAATAATTGTAATGAGGACTTATTTGAGTGTGGATATTGTCTAAATGATAATATTTGTATTTAAACTCACAGTTCTTGTGTTGTAATAATAAAGATGTAGTTGTTTCTGTACCATGTATTTTGGCGACTCAGAATGGGTGTTGTATACCTATTTTGGGGGCGTCACAGTTGGTATCAGAGCTTAGGGATATGATCTCTGGCGGAGATCGGAGAATAGAACTAGGAGGGGAGAGACGAATAAATCCTTCGCTAGTGTGTCCTACCTAAGCTTACTTATTGGTCAGTCATAATATAGGGGTATTATGTGATTTGTTAATTTATTTAATTAACCTTTGTTTTATGGCAGTATTTAAGAATGGCTGCTGAGAACGTTAACAATGGAGTGTATGAGACTGTGGAACAACCTTTAGTCACAAACCAGGAGAACGTGCAACAGGAAGGCAATATTCCTCCTGTAAACAACACTATCGAGCAAACGATGAACGATGGAATGTTTAGGAGCTTTTTGCAGTTCATGCAAAAGCAGACGAGGGAGACTCGTGTACAAAATACGGGTGGAAATAATGACAACACGCGGTCTGTCACAGCCAAGCAGTTCAAGGAGTTGGGACCACCAGAATTTAAGGGAAAGCCGGATCCGATCATGGCGGAAACATGGGTCAAGCAAATTACCAAGATATTCGATGTCTTGGGATGCACGGAGGAGCAGAAGGTTCCATTCGCTACCTTTATGTTCCGCGGTGAGGCAGACTACTGGTGGGAGTCTGTGAAGCGTACCCAGCCTGACGCACTCAATATGTCCTGGGAAACGTTTCAGAAACTGTTTAATGACAAGTACTTCCCTGAAAGTATTCGCCATATGAAGGAGGTGGAGTTTATCAGACTGGAACAAAACAACATGACGGTGTCCCAGTACGAGGCGAAGTTTGCAGAGTTATCCAGGTTTGCACCTCATTTGGTAGAAAATGAGGAACGTATGACGCGGATGTTTCTGAGAGGTTTAAAACCTGAGATTCGTCAATACCTTATCTCTCATAAATTTTCTCTGTATTCAGACGTTGTCAACAGGGCCCAATTATTAGAGAGAGATAATGAGTATACTCAACCGAGGGACCACAACCAGGGTCATACCGGTGATAGCAATCATCAGAGCGATGATAACCAACGAGGGGGGAAAAATACGAACAAAGGCGGTAACCACTCGGGTAGTCATCGTGGCCATGATAATAGGAGAGGTGAGTCAAGTGGAAATTTCAGAAAGAGGAGATTCAACAATGACGGGAAGACATCAGCAGCAGCACCAACAACAAATTTTAGGGGAGGAGAACGACCGCCAGTTAGATGTTACAAATGCGGGAAAGAGGGACATATCAGCCCAAACTGTCCACAACAATCCAAGGTGTGTTACAACTGTGGGAAGGAAGGCCACATCGCTCGAGATTGTACTATAGCGAAATCAAGTTCAGCGGGAGTGGTGATTCCAAGGGCTGTCCCGGATAAGGCGAAATCAGCAGTTCCTGGAAGAGCGTTTGTCGTAACTGGCCAAAACGTGAGGAACCCGAACGAGGTGATTACGGGTAAGCTAATCTTGAATTCTTGCGAAGTTTATACCTTACTAGATACCGGTTCTACCCATTCTTTTATCTCTCCTGCTTGTGCTCAACGTTTAAACTTGACTCCGGGAAAATTGGACTTTGACTTATCTGTTGAAACTCCATTAGGTGAAACCTTTGTTACATCTACAGTTTATAAATCTTGCATGATCCAAGTTGGCACAATCACATTACCTATTGATCTTATCTCTTTAAAGATACTTGCTTTTGATGTGATTTTAGGAATTGATTGGTTAACCACTCATCATGCTAAAATTGATTGTTTTCGTAAGGTTGTTAGTTTTCATATTCCTAACCAACCTGTTGTACGAATTCAAATAACTAAAATCAATCACTGTTATATCAAGCCATAAAGCCATTCGTTTATTAAAAAACGGATGTCAAGCTTTCTTAGCCCATGTTATGGATTTGAATAAAGACACGTCAAATTTGAATAATATTCCTGTTGTTATTGACTTTCCTGACGTATTTCCTGAAGAACTTCCCGGTCTACCCCCGGAACGAGAAATTGAATTCTTTATTGATCTTGAACCTGGTACAAAGCCCATTTCTAAAACCCCATATCGAATGGCTCCTATTGAACTTCAGGAGTTAAAGGTCCAACTACAAGAGTTGTTGGACATCGGTTTCATTCGTCCTAGTACATCTCCTTGGGGTGCTCCTGTTTTATTTGTAAAGAAGAAAGACGGGAGTATGCGACTTTGTATTGATTACCGGGAATTAAACCATGTCACTATTAAGAATAGGTATCCGCTACCTCGTATTGATGACCTGTTTGACCAGTTACAAGGAGCACAATTCTTTTCAAAGATCGATCTTCGTTCTGGATATCATCAGCTGAAGGTTAAAACTGAGGATATTCCAAAGACTGCCTTCAGAACTCGGTATGGGCATTATGAATTCCTAGTCATGTCTTTTGGATTGACTAATGCTCCTGCGGCTTTCATGGATATGATGAACCGGGTATTCAAGGATTATTTGGATCAGTTCGTTGTTGTCTTTATTGATGACATCCTCATATATTCCAAAAGCCGTGAAGATCATGAGCATCATTTGAAGCTGGTACTCCAAAGGCTGCGTGAAAATAAGTTATATGCCAAGCTGAAGAAATGCGAGTTCTGGCTTGAGGAAGTAGCATTCCTTGGGCACGTGGTGTCAAAACATGGAGTATCTGTTGACCCGGCGAAGATTGAAGCAATACAAAGTTGGGAGCAACCAAAGACGGTGACCGAAGTACGTAGCTTTCTAGGTTTAGCTGGTTATTATCGAAGATTCGTGGAAGGGTTTTCTCGAATCGCTACCCCATTAACTCAGCTGACTCGGAAAGATGTCAAATTCGTATGGAGCGAGGAATGCGAGAAGAGTTTTCAAGAGCTTAAGAGGAGACTCATTTCGGCACCTGTTCTGACAATACCATCTGGTTCGGATGGATTTGTTATCTACAGTGATGCTTCAAGCAAAGGGTTAGGATGTGTTCTCATGCAACATGGGAAAGTCATAGCCTATGCCTCGCGACAACTCAAAGAATATGAGAGGAATTATCCTACTCATGATTTGGAGTTGGCAGCAGTAGTTTTCGCGTTGAAGATCTGGAGACACTACCTGTATGGGGAGAAAGTGGAGATCTATACAGATCATAAAAGCCTCAAATATTTCTTCACCCAAAAAGAACTCAACATGCGGCAGCGACGTTGGCTCGAGCTGTTAAAAGATTACGATCATACCATCCAATATCATCCTGGAAAAGCAAACGTAGTAGCTGACGCATTGAGTAGAAGATCATATGCGGGTACGAGTGTAATGTTGTTAACACAAAGGCCCATTTTGTATGACTTGCAAAGGATGGAGATAGAGATGAAGGCTCCAAGTACCCACATGATGATATCAAATATACGAGTAGAACCGACTTTAATCGATAAAGTTAAAGCTGCTCAAGCTACGGACATAGAGCTGATGCATATGAAGAAGAAAGTGCAAGAAGGTTCTATTCCAGAAGCAAGAATCGATGAAGAAGGAATACTTCGAGTCCACTCCAGACTTTGTGTTCCTAACGATTCTGATTTGAAGTACAAGATCATGATGGAAGCACACAATACACCATTTGCAATCCATCCTGGAAGTACCAAAATGTATCGTGATCTTCGACATACATTTTGGTGGAATAATATGAAGAGAGAGATTGCAAAATTTATCTCGAGGTGTTTAACTTGTCAACGTGTAAAGGCGGAACATCAAGTGCCAAAGGGTCCATTGCAATCACTTGAGATTCCGAAATGGAAGTGAGAACACATTACCATGGATTTCGTTACGGGTCTTCCCACGGTTTCTCAAGGCATAAATGCTATTTGGGTTATTGTTGATAGATTAACCAAGTCTGCTCATTTCTTGCCGATACGGGAGACTTATTCCCTTGAACGTCTTGCTCGTATATACGTAGATGAGATTGTGAGACTGCATGGCATGCCAGTATCCATAGTTTCGGATCGTGACCCAAGATTCACTTCAAGATTTTGGGTTAGCTTGCAAAAAGCTATGGGTACAGATTTACGATTTAGTTCGGCATACCATCCTCAAACGGACGGACAATCAGAGAAGACTATTCAAACTCTTGAAGATCTATTAAGACTTTGTGTCCTAGATTTCAAAGGGAGTTGGGATAAGTACCTACCATTGGTGGAATTCTCTTACAATAACAGTTATCAGGCAAGTATAGGTGTGGCCCCATTTGAAGCATTATATGGACGAAAGTGTCGCTCTCCAGTATGCTGGGACGAGGTGGGTGAAGCAACATTGTTGGGACCAGAGTTGGTACGCATGACTACAGAGAAGATCCAAACGATTCGACAACGTATACAAACGGCACAGGATCGACAAAAGAGTTATGCGGATCTTCATCGAAAGGACGTGGAATTTGACATTGGGGATCATGTATTGTTGCGTGTGGCTCCATGGAAAGGAGTTACAAGATTTGGAAAGAGAGGAAAGCTCAATCCACGATTTATTGGTCCATTTCAGATTCTTGACCGAATAGGAAATGTGGCTTATAGACTCGCGTTACCTCCAAGTATGTCTCGTGTTCATAATGTTTTTCATATATCTGTGTTACGTAAATATGTGAAAGACCCAGACCACGTTATTGAGTTAGAACCGGACGAGATAGCTGAAGACTTAACATACGAAGAGGTACCTGTCAAAATCTTGGATAGAAAGGAGCATGTCCTACGCACGAAGGTCATACCACAAGTTAAAGTTTTGTGGAGAAACCATGCTATTGAGGAAATGACCTGGGAGTTAGAAACGGAAATGAAAGCGAGGTATCCTCATCTTTTCGAAACACCAGGTACGTACATCAATTTCGAGGACGAAATTTCATAAGGAGGGGAGGTTGTAAGACCCCAAATTATTAATAAATAAAATTTAAATTTCCTCTATTTATTATTTTGAAATAGTAAGTGTTAAATTGATTAATGAGGTTAGTTATGGGTAAAATGCGCAAATATTTCAAATAAGCAGGTGGTTATAAAATATTCATTGTTGTCGGGGAATATTCGTTTGGTCGTGGAATATTCTTCCTGTCGGGGAATATTCGTACGACGGCGCAGTCTTTTGTGGGCCCCATAACGGAAAGCGATTGGATGAAGAAAACGACAAGTATATGTTGTTTATTAATAACGGCGTAGTTGTTACCGTTAATACTGTTAGAATACCCGGTGGTTAAAACTCAGTGTTACGCGTTGTTACACAGTAGCACACTGATTGCACCAATTATTGATTCTTACGTAAGAAGGCACTACTCAATAATGGTTACAGTAATTACTGTTCAGTATTTTATTTTATTGATTTAATAATTGCTGCGTTGATATTTTATATTACTGTTGTTTCAATAATTGTCACTACACAGTATTTCCCATTATCAGATCAATAATTCATATTATTTGAATAATATTATTATATAACATTATTGGCAATGTCTAGAAAGTTCTGTCTAAGGAGAGGTTTGGTCATCTAATTGCGCGCCAGTAAGGAGAAATCCTTATTGGAAAGCCCCCTCTTTCCTGGGAACGGCCTGGTTGTCATAAATGTGATTCTGTAATATTATTTGTGAATAATTAATTATTGATTCATATGATAAAGAAATATTTATTTTATGTGGATATAAATGATGGATATATTTATTTTTATGTGGATAAAAATGAAAGAATTAAAGCTGAGGTGTTTTATCAGTATTTTGTCGATGTGGAGGTATTAAAAATCATCCGTTTGTGGATTTCGGATATTTTTGGTTTGGAATTTGAAAAAACTTAAAGCTACAAAGTTGTAGAGAATTCGATTTCAGTCAGAATGGATATAAAATTCGTATTTTTCTGATAAACGGTCTATTTTCTATGAATTATTAAAGTTTTGAAAAATAAAATGATTTTTATTAAATTTATGGGGGGACCCACTTTTGGTTGGTGCAACACATGGGCTGCTGAAATTTTCAGCATTGAGGGGCTGGTCTTGGTCATTGATAGCATACGTAGAATTGTTGTTTGAAATATTAATATTTTATTATTTTAGTCTCCTTTGGCGTTCTAGCATTTTCCTATAAATAGAGGGCTAAGTTAGAATTGAAAATCATACCAGAAACAAAGTTTTCTCTCTTTCTCTCTCTATATTATCGAGCGTATTCTTGTGAGTATACTTTGAGTGTTGCTATACGGTGCGAGTTTCTGTCAGCACTATACCCGAAATTCAGTCAGAAGTACGATTATTTTGAGGTAAGGGATGTTATTTTATTCGAAAATGATATTATTTCTTCAATATCATTATGCCGAAATATTGGTTGGAAATTTTTATCAAATTTGGAACTTTTCACGTCGGGGTTACTATTCACGAGTTACTATTCACGAGTTACTATTCACCGAAAAATAAAATTTTCTTCTTTTCGTCCAAAATATCTGTTCTGGGTACTAGCTTTGATTGTATCCATGTTTTGATCATTCTTGAATTCTACTTCACTAAAAATAATTATAAGGTATTTTTGGACATGGATAAATCGAAATACGAATCCGTAATATTGTTATTTTGTTTCACTGGATTCGTTTTCTTTAAGATATTTTTCATCATCCTCAGTCCTAAATGATACTGAATATCTTTGGCCCGTAGTGCAAAGATGAATGATTAACTGATGAATATCTTTGGCCGTAGTGCAAAGATGAACAGGTGTTGAGATGAACATGACCGACCAGTGATACAAGTGAATATCTTTGGCCTGTAGTGCAAAGATGAATATTTGATTAAAGATGGTTATTGATTATTGTTACAGGGATAAAATATTGATGATGGACTTTTAAATCTTAGAAGATAGTAGAACTCATTCTCTACTTGACTCTTCTAATGGTTTGCTGTTTCCGCTGCAGTTATTGATTTAAAACTTGTTGTCTATTGTATTCTATTAGATTTTTTTTCCGTTGAAGACTAACGATAATTTGTTCTGTATTATCTTAGTCATAATGTTCTTTACTGGGCTAGTTGAGCTCACCCTTTTCCTTTTTGTTCCATTTTTCTCAGGAGGCGAGAATGTAGCGAGTACTAGTCGGGGTATGGAATGATGGTTCTAGAAGTTATTTTAGTAGTCTTCACCATTTTTGTGAAATAATGTTTCAATAATTGTAATGAGGACTTATTTGAGTGTGGATATTGTCTAAATGATAATATTTGTATTTAAACTCACAGTTCTTGTGTTGTAATAATAAAGATGTAGTTGTTTCTGTACCATGTATTTTGGCGACTCAGAATGGGTGTTGTATACCTATTTTGGGGGCGTCACAAATAGTAATTCATGAATAGTAGCTCGTGAATAGTAACTCATGAATAGTAATCCCGACATGAAAAGATAAGAATTTTACAAGAAAAATCCTACCAATATTCCGGTATAATGATATTGAAAGAAATAATATCATTGATAAAAAAATAACATCCCTTACGACAATATCCCTTACCTCAAAAGAGCAGTACTCCTAACTGGAATAACGCTGAACGAACTTGCACCGTATAGCAACACTCAAGATATCAAAATACTCACAAGAATACACTCGATAATATAGAGAGAGAAATAGAGAGAAAACTTCAGTTTCTGGTGTGATTTTCAATTCTAACCTAAGCACCCTATTTATAGAAAAATGCTTAGAACACCAAAGCAGAAAATTTAATAAAATAATAATATATTTATATAATTGTCAAGCCCACCTCTTGAATCTGAATTTCAGCAATTCACACATGCTAACCTTCTAGAAAAAGTAAGAAAAAACGTTTTTCATAAAATAAATAATTAAAACTTCTAAAAATTAATTATTTCGAAACTTCGGAACTTCAATAATTCATAATAAATAGCCCTTTGATCAGAAAATTCGAATCTCGCGAACTTTTATAGGAAATTCAATTCTCTACAACTTTGCAGAAGAAAATTTTTCTAAATTCCAAATAGAAATTGACCGAAATCCACAAACGGGCGATTTTACAATCTATAATAAATTTTCGGTCAAGAATTGTGTCCACCAACACATAAAACATGTGTTAAACCTTTAATCCAATAAAAATACTCTTCCTCCTCATTTATTCATATATCCCACATTCATTATAAAAATATCACCATTAATATATTATTAAAATAATATATTTAAATGAATTATTTTATTAGAAAAAATAAAATATTAATTTTCAACAATTGTCACATTAAAATTTTTCTCCATCTATATCCACATAAAATCAATATTTTTTTCATCATATAAATCAATATTTATTCACAAATAATATTACAGAATCACATTACTGACAACCAGGCAGTTCCCAGGAAAGAGGGGGCTTTCAATTAAGGATCTCTTCCTTACTAGCGCGCAATTAGATGACCAAACATCTCCTTAGACAGAACTTTTTAGACATTACCAATAATGTTATCTAATAATATTATTCAGATAATATGAATTATTGCTCCGATAATAGAAAATACTGTGTAGTGACAATGATTAAAACAACAGCAATATAAAATATCAACGCAGTAATTATTGAATCAATAAAATAAAATACTGAACAGTAATTACTGTAACAATTATTGAGTAATGTCTTCTTACGTAAAAATTAATAATTGGTGCAATACCGTGTGCTACTGTGCAACAACGCATATTACTGTGTTTTAACCACCGGGTATTCCAACAGTGTTAACGGTAACAACTGCGCCGTTATTTATAAACAACTTACTCTTGTCGTTTTCTTCATCCAATCTCTTTTCGTTATGGGGCCCACAAAAGACTGCGCCGTTGTACGAATATTCTCCGACAGTAAGAATATTCCACGACCAAGCGAATATTCCCCGATAACAATGAATATTTTATAACCACTTGTGTATTTCGAAAAAAAAATTCATATATCACCCTTAACTTTAACATTTATCAATTTAACCATTTACTAAATAGTAATTATAAGAAAAATTGAATACTTTTATTTCATAAAATTCGGGGTCTTACAATCTCCCCTCCTTATGAAATTTCGTCCTCGAAATTTACGTACCTGGTATTTTAAAAAGTTGAGAATACCTTGCTTTCATTTCAGATTCCATCTTTTCTGTCATCATAATTTCTTCATTGCGCATCTCCTGTATTTCAGATATCATTCAAGAATACAGCTTCAAAACAAAGGTTAATTGAACAAATTAATATATCACATAATATCCCGATATTATGACTGACCAACAAATAAGCTTAGGTAGGACACACTAGCGAAGGATTTACTCGTCTCTCTCCTCCTATTCCTATTCCCCGATCTCCGCCAGAGATCATATCCCTAAGCTCTGATACCAAAATGTAACGACCCCAAAATAGGTCCATTCCATCCAACCTATTCTGAGTCGCCAAATACATGGTACAGAAAATAACTACAACTTTATTACAATAATTATCGTGCAAAATACAACAACACATATGCTGTGAGTTTGGATACAAATATATACCAAATGTGACTCATGTCCCAACCGTGGACAGAACCTCACAATGACACCTTACATAAAGGTATAGTCAAAAACTGTTTTAGAAATTAGAATCTTTGGGAAGTGCTCAAGGAAACCTTCGTACATGGGAGGCCATGCTTCTGGATTATGATAGATATCATATGGCCACAGAATTATCCTTGGTTGACCCAGTAGACCTCAAAGAAAAATGAGAAGATTACTATCATATTCTTTCCAATTGTGAGTCTTCTCTTGACATATCATTATCTCCACCGTCGCTAATTGAGAATTATATTTCAACCAAACTCTAAGATCATATAGGTAGTGCTTGTAGATATACTCAACAAGTGGATGTGCACAACCTTGTCTTATGATAACACGAGGTTGTATGTCATTAGACATCTTGTATGATAGTGGCAAAACACCCTTCCAACGTTGGGTTCGCTTCACCCTAGATGATTCACCAAATATAATTACTAAATGATGACCACCGTTCTATTCCCCTGTTACCCCAGCTTGACTGAGCTACACTCTTATTACCTGAAAGAAATTGTGAAACAGAAGGGTGAGCACAACTAGCCTAGTAAAGAATATCATGATTAAAGATAAATAAGTTATCAATAGCCTTCAACAGAATTAAATCAGAGATTTAGAACATATGGCAGATGATAAAAAATTTCAACCATAGTTGCAGCGGAACGAACAATCCATTAGAAGAGTCAAATAGACCATAAAGTCTATTATCTTCTCTATGTTAAAATTCCACCAACAATATTTTATCCCTGTAACATCAATCAACAATTCCTGTCCACAATCATATGTATAACTCATAATCATAATTGTAGTTCTAAATTTCTCTTCTCATCCAGAACAAAGATAGTTTTCATCACTTGTCTTTACCTGAAACAGCAAAGATCATGGTTATACCAAATCACAGTTCATGTTCATAATCATACTAATAATTTCATCTTTGCACTACGGGCCAAAGATATTCATCAACAACTCATCTTCGCACTACATGCCAAAGATATTCCTCAACAGCTCATATTTTCACTACAAGCCAAATATATTATTATCTCAAAGAAATATATAATCATTTCAGAATTTATATAACCAATAATTATAACCACGTTGATCATTTCACCTTTACACTTAAGCTAAAGATATTCAATTATAAATTTAATGGTCATGATCATACCAGTCAACAATTCCACTTTGCATTACTGGCCAAAGAGAACCCATAGTCATGATCGTACCAAAAATCTACCCATCTTTACACTCAAGTCAAAGAGAAATATCATCATTAGGGTTATAAAAATGTTATATATGATAATAAAAAATAATATGATCAACATATAGTTTTAATCTCAAGAGTAATATTCATAAATCAACTATAATTTGGTTAGAAAAAGAAACCAATTTTGTCATGAATAGTAACTCGTGAATAGTAACTCGTGAATAGTAACTCATGAATAGTAACTCGTGAATACTAACTCATGAATAATAATTCGTGAATAGTAACTCATGAATAGTAACTCATGAATAGTAACCCCGACATGAAAAGATAAGAATTTTACAAGAAAAATCTTACCAATATTTCGGTATAATGATATTGAAAGAAATAATATCATTGATAAAAAAAATAACATCCCTTACTATCCCTTACCTCAAAAGAGCAGTACTCATGACTGGAATAACGCTGAACGAACTTGCACCGTATAGCAACACTCAAGATATCAAAATACTCACAAGAATACACTCGATAATATAGAGAGAGAAATAGAGAGAAAACTTCAGTTTCTGGTGTGATTTTCAATTCTAACCTAAGCACCCTATTTATAGAAAATTGCTTAGAACACCAAAGCAGAAAATTTAATAAAATAATAATATAATTATAAATTTTCCTTAGCCCACCTTTGAAAATCTGGATTCAGCCATCAACATGTGCAAGTGGGGCCCACCAAAGTGTAAAAAACGTTTTTGTTAATATAAATAAATAAAACTTCTAAAAATCAATTATTTCAGAATTTAAGAACTTCAATAATTCATAATAAATAGCCCTTTTATTAGAAAATTCGAATCTCGCGACTTTTTATAGGAAATTCAATTCTCTACAACGTTGCAGAAGAAAGTTTTTTCCAAATTCCAAACAGAAATTGACCGAAATCCACAAACGGGCGATTTTACAGTCTATAATAAATTTTCGATCAAGAATTGTGTCCACCAATACACAAAATATGTGTTAAATATTTAATCCAACAAAAATACTCTTCCTCCTCATTTATTCATATATCTCACATTCATTGTAAAAATATCACCATTAATATATTATTAAAATAATATATTTAAATGAATTATTTTATCAGAAAAAATAAAATATTAATTTTCAACAATTGTCACATTAAAATTTTTCTCCATCTATATCCACATAAAATTAATATTTTCCTCATCATATAAATTAATAATTAATTATTCACAAATAATATTACAGAATCACATTACTGACAACCAGACAGTTCCCAGGAAAGAGGGGGCTTTCCAATAAGGATCTCTTCCTTACTGGCGCGCAATTAGATGACCAAACCTCTCCTTAGACAGAACTTTCTAGATATTGTCAATAATGTTATCTAATAATATTATTCAGATAATATGAATTATTGCTCCGATAATAAAAAATAATGTGTAGTGACAATTATTAAAACAACAGTAATATAAAATATCAACGCAGCAATTATTGAATCAATAAAATAAAATACTGAACAGTAATTACTGTAACAATTATTGAGTAATGCCTTCTTACGTAAAAATTAATAATTGGTGTAATACCGTATGCTACTGTGCAACAACGCGTATTACTGTGTTTTAACCACCGGGTATTCCAACAATGTTAACGGTAACAACTACGCCGTTATTTATAAACAACTTACTCTTGTCGTTTTCTTCATCCAATCGCTTTCCGTTATGGGGCTCACAAAAGGCTGCGCCGTCGTATGAATATTCCCCGACAGTAAGAATATTCCACGATCAAACGAATATTCCCCGACAACAATGAATATTTTATAACCACTTGTGTATTTCGAAAAAAAATTCATATATCACCCTTAACTTTAACATTTATCAATTTAACCATTTACTAAATAGTAATTATAAGAAAAATTGAATACCTTTATTTCATAAAATTCGGGGTCTTACAGCCCCACTCTTGGTTGGTGAAGAAATGTGCTGAGATTTTTATTCAAATGTGGTAGGCTTGAATAGTAGCAGGTAAAGCCATCAGGTTGCAGGTTAATTCTGCTTTGGCGTGCTAACATTTTCCTATAAATAGATGGCTAAGTTAGAATTGAAAATCACACCAGAAACAAGTTTTCTCTCTTTCTCTCTCTAGATTATTGAGTGTATTTTGTGAGTATTTAGATACTTTGAGAGTTTCTATTCATCAGAGCAAGTTTCTTTCAGCCTTATACCGGTATTCCGACCAGAAGTACTGATATTTTGAGGTAAGGGATATTATTTTCTTCTTAAATGATATTATTTTTTTCAATATCATTATGATGAAATATTAACATGAGTTTTTATCAAATTTGGAACTTTTTGTGTCGGGGTTACTATTTACGTATACGTTACTATTCACGTATACGACACTATTCACGAATACGGCACTATTCACCGAAAAATAAATATTTTCCTTTTTGTCCAAGATGTCTATTATGGTTACTATCTTTGATTGTATCCATGTTTTGACCTTTATTTTTAAATTCTGCTTCACAGTTGATTATTATGAAGTATTATTGATCTTGGATAAACTGTTATACGAATCCCTACTATTTGTCCTTATGTCTCATTGAATTCGTTCTCTTTAAGATATTTTTCATCATCCTCAGTTCTAAATGATGATATTACTGAATATCTTTGGCCTGTAGTGCAAAGATGTAAGACCCCAACTTTTATAAATAAAGATGAATTTTCTATAAATATCATTTTTGAATATTATGAAGTTAATTTGATATAATGTTATAGTTGTGGGTAATATTTATAAATTTTGCAAAGTAAGCAAGTTGTTATAAAATATTCGTTTGGTCGGGGAATATTCTTTTTGTCGGGAAATATTCGTACGACGGCACAATCATTGGTGGACCCCACAACGGAATTATTGTCGGATTGAGAAAACGACAGAATTATCTTTCTATAAAAATAACAGCTGAGGTGTTACCGTTAAAATCGTTAAAACTGTTAAACTACTTGGTAGTAAAAGTACAGTAATACGCGTGGTTGCATAGTAGCACACGGTATTGATTATTGATGCTTACGTGAGAAGTCACTCAGCTATACTCAATTATTGTTACAGTAATTGCTGCATCATCTCTTAAATTATTGTCATAGTATCATCTGTATAATATGTTATATTATTGAGACGTTGTGGTAAGTTTGGTTATTTTATGGGGGGCCATATGTCATCATCTAAGAGTCTCTTCGTCAATAGTAATTACCGTCGTCAATAGTAAGTACCGTCGTCAATAGTAATTACCGTCGTCAATAGTAATTACCGTCGTCAATAGTATTTACCTTAGTCAATAGTAATTACCTTCGTCAATAGTATTTACCTTGGTCAATAGTAATTACCTTCGTCAATAGTATTTACCTTGGTCAATAGTAATTACTTTCGTCAATAGTAGTTGTCCCTTCAATATTACCAAGAGTCATTTGACCCTTCGTTAAGACCAAGAGTCATTTGACCCTTCGTTAGGACCAAGAGCCACCCTCAGTTTTTCTATAAATAGAGGCCTAGGGCTTCATTATTTTTCACGAATTCATTCAAGCTATAGAGAGAGAAAGTATAGAGAGAATAAGAGAGAGAGAATAAAAGTATTCTGCTACACCACTTTTCCAATATCCAGTTCTTTTAAGGTAGGGAATATTATTTCTTTTATATTCATGAAGAGAACTTCTGTTATTCCATTTGTTATTATTCTGTTGGAATAACCAGTATACGCGGTCTACCCTATACTTGGTGACATTCTTCTATTATTCTGTTGGAACATCCTGTCTGTGTGTTTTACACCGGACCTGGTTCCGTTTATTATTCTGTTGGAACATCCTGTCTGTGTGTTTTACACCGGACCTGGTTCCGTTTTAGTATTATTCTGTTGGAATATCCTGTCTGTGTGTTTTACACCGGACCTGGTTCCATTATTTATTATTCTGTCGGAATATCCTGTCTGTGCGTTTACGCCGGACCTGGTTCCATTATTTATTATTCTATTGGAATAACCTGTCTGTGCGGTCTATCGCATGCATGGTGATTTCTTTTGTTATTCCATTCTTTATTGTACTCAGTTGGTTAAGTTTTGACTTCTATACTCCATGAAATTTGTGGAATATCCTTGATAGTTGCGTTTCATCCAGTATCTTTTCAAGAAAATATTCTTCTAAGTATTCTTGAATTTTACTCCACAATGCAGTATCATGTTGACAATTTGGACGTTGTTAATTCCTGGATAAATTAATTCTTGAACTTGTTTTATTGAATTCTTATATCATTGTCATCATCCTCATGTTTATAAAATGTTGAAAGTCATCTGTGGCATGTAGTGCATAGATGGACTTGGTATGATTATGACCAGGGATTATTCGGTATAATCATGACCGTAATGTTACAAATGATGTGGTAAAAGTCCTCATTGGCCCGTAGTGCATTGATGGATAGTTGTTGGCATGATCATGACCATTAATGAATACACGAATATCCTTGGCCGTAGTGCAGGGGTGATTCGATGATGTGGATTATTTTATTAAGCTGAGTCTCAGCGATTACAGTGTTGAAAAACTTCTTAAATCATAAAAGATAGTAGAGTTTATTTTCTACTTGACTCTTTTAATGGATTGCTTGTTCCGCTACAGTTAAACTTGATGTCTATTATATTTTATCAGTTTAACATTGTTGAAGGCTAATGATAATTTATTCTGCATTATCTTAGTCATAATATTTCTTACTGGGCTAGTTGAGCTCACCCTTTCTTTCACTGTTCTCTTCAGGAAATGAGAACGTAGCTGGGACAAGTCGGGGTACGGAGTGATGGTCCGAATGATAGTATTAGTTAGTAGTCCTCACTATTCTATGTAATGGTGTGTTAATAAATGTAATGAGGACTCCTTTTGAGTATGAATACTCTCTAGAAGATAATATTTGTATTCAAACTCACAGTTTATGTTTTGTCGTATTGTACACGACAGATGTATTAATCAGTTGTATTTGTATTCTGTACTATGTATCTGATGACCCAAGATGGGTGATGTATACCTATTTTTGGGGGCGTCACAAAAGATGTATGATTACCTGATGAATATCTTTGGCCTGTAGTGCAAAGATGAACAGGTGTTGAGATGAACATGACCGACTGGTGTTACAAATGAATATCTTTGGCCTGTAGTGCAAAGATGAATATTTGATTCAAGATGTATATTGATTGATGTTACAGGGATAAAATATTGATGATGGACTTTTAAATCTTAGAAGATAGTAGAATTCTTTCTCTACTTGACACTTCTAATGGTTTGTTGTTTCCGCTGCAGTTGTTGATCTAAAACTTGTTGTCGATTATATTCTATCAGATTTTTCCCTGTTGAATACTAATGATAATTTGTTGTATATTATCTTAGTCATAATATTCTTTACTGGGCTAGTTGAGCTCACCCTTTTTCTTTTTGTTCCATTTTTCTTCTCAGGAGGTGAGAACATAGCAGGATCTAGTCGGGGTATGGAGTGATGGTTCTAGAAAGATATTTTAGCAGTCGTCACTATTTATGTAAAATAGTGTTTGAATAATTATAATGAGGACTTATTTGAGTGTGGATATTGTCTAGAAGATAATATTTGTATTTAAACTCACAGTATGTGTTGTCGTATTTTGCACGATAATTATATTATTGAAGTTGTAGTTTGCTTTTGTACCATGTATTTGACGACTCAGAATTGGTGTTGTATACCTATTTTGGGGGCGTCACAGTTGGTATCAAAGCTTAGGGATATGATCCCTGGCTGAGATGTGAGACAAGAACTAGGAGGGGAGAGACGGAGAATTCCTTCGCTAGTATGACCTGAATAAGTTTATTTGGTAATTATTTGGTCGGTCAGATATATGGATAATATGTGACATGTCAATTAACCCTTGTTTTGTGACAGTATTTGAGAATGACAGCAGAGAACGTTAACAATGGAGTGAATGAGACTGTGGAGACACCTTTAATCACCACCCAGGGCAACGTGCAACAGGAAGGCAATATTTGAGAATATCATTTAAATCTGACGTATTTTTGTTCAAGTCCATAACATAGCTAAGAAAGCTTGATATCCGTTTTTCAATAAACGAATGAGTTTACGGCTTGATATGAAAGAGTTTGACTTCAATGGTTTGGTTGCTTGAATTTGAATAACAGGTTGCTTAGGAATATGAAAACTAACAACCTTACGAAAGCAATCAATTTTGGCATGATGAGTAGTTAACCAATCAATTCCTAAAATCACATCAAAAGCAAGTATCTTTAAAGAGATAAGATCAACAGGTAATGTGATGGTACCAACTTGGATCAAACAAGATTTATAAACAGTGGATGTAACGAAAGTGTCTCCTAACGGAGTTTCAACAGATAAGTCAAAGTCTAATTTTCTCCGGAGTCAATTTTAAACGTTGAGTATAAGCAGGAGAGATAAATGAATGGGTAGAACCGGTATCTAATAAGGTATAGACTTCGCAAAAATTTATAATTAACTAACCCGTGCTAACTTCGTTCGGGTTCCTCGCATTCTGACCAGTCACGAAAAACGCTCTTTCAGGAACCGTTGACTTTGACTTTTTTGGGACAACTTTTTGAGTCACCCCCCCGTTGGACTTGGTTTCGCTATAGTAAAATCTCGAGCGATATGTCCTTCCTTTCCACAGTTATTACATACCTTAAACTGTTGTGGGTAGTTTGGGCAAATATGTCCTTCTTTTCCGCACTTATAACATATGACCGGTGGTCGTTCTCCTCCCTTGGAACTAGTTGCTGCTGGTGCTGACGTCGTCGTATTATCATTGTTGAATCTCCTCTTTTTAAAATCTCCTCCCGACTCGCTTCTTCTATTTTCATAGTCACGATTACCACCAGAGTGGTTGTTGTTCTTGTCCGTATTCTTCTTTCTCCGCTGGTTATCATTGTGCTGATGACTGCTGTCACCGGTATGATCCTGGTTGTGGTCCCTCGATTGACCGTACTCGTTATCTCGCTCTAATAATTGAGCCCTGTTGACAACATCTGAATAGAGAGAAAATTTATGAGAAATGAGATATTGACGTATGCCGGGTTTCAAACCTCTCAGAAACATCCGCGTCATACGTTCCTCATTCTCCACCAAATGAGGTGCAAACCTGGACAACTTTACAAACTTCGCCTCGTACTGAGACACCGTCATGTTATTCTGCTCCAGTCTAATAAACTCTACCTCCTTCATATGACGAATACTTTCAGGAAAGTACTTGTCATTGAATAGTTTCTGAAATGTCTCCCAAGACATGCTGAGTGCGGCTGGATGGGTACGCTTCACAGACTCCCACCAGTAGTCTGCCTCGCCACGGAACATAAAGGTGGCGAATGGAACCTTCTGTTCCTCCGTACATCCCAAGACATCGAATATCTTGGTAATTTGCTTGACCCACGTTTCCGCCATGATCGGATCCGGTTTTTCCTTAAATTTTGGTGGTCCCAACTCCTTGAACTGTTTGGCTGTGACAAACCGTGAATTGTTATCATTTCCTCCTGTATTTTGAACACGAGTCTCTTTCGTCTGATTTTGCATGAACTGCAAAAACCTTCTAAACATCCCATCGTTCATCATCTGCTCATTGGTGTTGTTCACAGGAGGAACATTGCCAGCCTGTTGCACGTTCTCCTCGTTGGTGAGTACAGGCGTCTCCACGATTTTATTTACTCCACTGTTAACATTCTCAGTCGACATTCTCAAATATTGTCATGATTATTGATGCTTACGTGAGAAGTCACTCAGTTTTGCTTATTATTTGGATTCCTATTTACCCGTTTTTTAAAATTATCGGACAAAAGTTATAAAGTATATATATATATATATATATATATATATATATATATATATATATATATATATATATATTTGACTTTTGTGTGTGTGTGTGTGTTTTCGTGTATGTAGGAGTGTGTGTGTGGTAGTGGGTTTTGGTGGGAGAATTATTATCTAGTGGTGTGTTGTGGGTGGAGGAGTATATTATTTGCAGGTGTGTGATTGTTATATATATATTTATGTTAGTGGGTTGTGGTGGAGAGAAGCATTATTATTTTATATATATTTATATGATAGTGGGATGTTGATTGGAAAGAAAAGAAGAAGAAAGAATTGGCAGGATTCGGATTGATTTTTCCAAGCTTGAATATTATTGGCCAAATTTTTTTTCAATCATGCAGCAGATTTGGCAACTTGTAAATTATGGAGCATTTTAATTGGTCAAGGCTTTTAATGTGGCATGTGTTCATTTTTTTCATTGGCTAACTCTTTGACAAAGATTATTGATGCGTTGGATCAGTGGAGCTGTGAATCAGCAACTGATTTCGTCTGAATTCCTACTGTACAGTCCAATAGTATCTTTCAATTCTCCTATAAATAAAAGCTCATTCCTTCATTATTTCTTATAAATTCACTGAAACTCTAGAGAGAGAAAAATTATAGAGAAACTATAGCAAAGTATTATGCTACTTCCCTACTCTTATATTCAGTTTTTTTTTACGGTAAAGGGTGTTATTCTTTCTTATTCATGAAGAGAACTGTTGTTATTCCACTTCTTATTATTCTGTTGGAATAACCTGTATACGCGGTCTACCCTATACTTGGTGACATTCTTCTATTATTCTGTTGGAACATCCTGTCTGTATGTTTTACACCGGGCCTGGTTCCGTCTTTATTATTATTCTGTTGGAACATCCTGTTTGTGTATTTTACACCGGACTTGGTTCCGTCTTTATTATTATTCTGTTGGAACATCATGTCTGTGTGTTTTACACCGGACCTGGTTCCGTTTTTATTATTCTGTTGGAATAACCTGTCTATGCGAAGTACCGCATGCATGGTGATTTCTTTTGTTATTCCATTCTTTATTATACTTAGTTGATTAAAGTTTTGACTTCTATACTCCATGAAATTAGTAGAATATCCTTGATAATTGCGCTTCATCCAGTATCTTTTCATGAAAATATTTTTCTGATCATTCTTGAATTTTACTGCACAAAGCAGTATCATGTTGACAATTTAGACGTTATTGGTTCCTGGATTAATTAATTCTTGAACTTGTTTTATTGAATTCTTATATCATTGTCATCATCCTCATGTTTATATTTTGTTGAAAGTCATCTGTGGCCTGTAGTGCATAAATGGACTTGGTATGATTATGACCAGGGATTATTCGGTATAATCATGACCGTAATGTTACAAATGATGTGGTAAAAGTCCTCATTAGCCCGTAGTGCATTGATGGACAGTTGTTGGCATGATTATGACCATTAATGAATACACAAATATTATTGGCCTGTAGTACATGGATAATTGTGGTCGTGATACTAAAGAATATCCTTGGCCGTAGTGCAGGGGTGATTCGATGATGTGGATTATTTATTAAGCTGAGTTTCAGCGATAACAGTGATGAAAAACCTTTTAAATCATAAAAGATAGAAAATTTTATTTTCTACTTGATTCTTTTAATGGATTGCTTGTTCCGCTGCAGTTAAACTTGATGTCTATTATATTTTATCAGTTTAACATTGTTGGAGACTAATGATTATTTATTTTGCATTATCTTAGTCATAATATTTCTTACTGGGCTAGTTGAGCTCACCCTTTTTTTCATTGTTCTCTTCAGGAAATTAGAATATAGCTGGGACGAGTTGGGGAGCGGAGTGATGGTCCAGAGGATAGCATTAGTAGTCCTCACTATTCTGTGAAATAGTGTGATAATAATTGTAATGAGGACTCCTTTTGAGTTTGTATACTTTTTAGTAGACAATATTTGTATTCAAACTCACAGTTTATGCTTTGTTGTATAGTACACGACAGTTGTATTAGTAAGTTGTATTTGAATTATGTACCATGTATCTGGCGACCCAAGATGGGTGATGTATACCTAATTTTGGGGGCGTCACAACTACAACTGCTACTGCTTGCACCACTGCAACATTAGAGTTTCTTTTATACAGGCCTATCCACCAATTGATCACACAAACCAAACTAGGCTTGTGTACAAGTTTTAATCAAGAACAAATAGTATTACAATCTCTATGAATTTCTAGTAACAAGAAATTAATATCAAGGCAAAATCAGATTGCTAGTAGTTTTTCAATAGAAGCACTGATAAGTATATTCTCACAAATATATTGTCTGCTTTGGCTTTGAGTTTTTCTCTATTCGTTGTCTGCTTAAGCTTTAGCCAAGAGGATGATATATATATATATATATATATATATATATATATATATATATATATATATATATAAAACCATTCAATTTTAGAATCCTAAGGAGAGATATAAACAGACCAAAAAGGAAGGGATTTGAATTTGAAAAACTGAACTGCTGGAATCAAGGAATAAGGATTTAGAAAAGGTCATCAACATGAAATAAGGAATCAACTCAGCTCAAGGAAAAAATCTTTGACTACGGAAATCAAGGCCGAGTATTTTTCACAAATGATTTTGTTTCCAATATATTTCTAACTTTTGAATTTGTATTTTCAGCTTTTGAAATAAAGAATAATATCTTTGATATTAAAATACCATTGAAAAACATGACTAAATATTTTCTCCACTGATTTGGTTTCCAAAAATAGCTTCATAAATGATTTGAATTTTAAGCTTATGAAACCTTTTTAAAAATTATTTTCAGCAAAATAAATTGTCTTGAAATTAATTAAATGAGCTAAAAATTCTTACATTTTATTTCTTAAGTGAGATCCTATGAACCTAACCATGTGGTGGCTCTAAAGAACAAGACCCACTTGAAATCTTGATACATGCATAATTAGTCCATTACCTAAAAATTACAAAACATCTCCATACAAAATATATGTTGTCATCATTAAAAAAAATAATAAATTAACAATATTTAATTAACTAAAATTAACTTTATGCTAACCACTCCCTAGCTAACATTCACCAATAATTAAATCCATGTTGGGACCAAACTAGGTCTAATAATTAAGTTGCTATTCTTTTTGAAAGGTAATAAGTTGGTATCTGAATTTTGTAATTAGTGTTATGTCGAAAGCATCGAGGGTAGTAGGAGAAATCGGGGGGGGGGGGGGGGGGGAGTAGGGGTGTTCAACCAGTTTTTATCGGACCGAACCGGTACTGAAACTGCCTAAATTTTGATACCGGTACCTGTTGGACCGGTATACCAAACTGGCAATATCGGTTCGGTACCGATTTTTACCGAAAATTAATACAATTATTATTATTATTATTATTAATTATTTATTAATAATAATAAAAATTTAGAAAATGGGTACGGACTGGACCGGTCCGGTCCAGTTTATATCGAACCAAGAAAATAAAGAACCGAAACCGATACCGTTTAACCGGTACGTACCGGTTTTTTGTATCGGTACCAAACCGCTTGATATTTATACCGAACCGACTAGTTTGGACCGGTCCAATTCATCCAAAAACCGAAAAAACCGTTGCACACCCCTTAGGGGGGAGTGGGAAGTACAGCCTCATCATTCTCTGGAATGATGATAACATATATATATATATATATATATATATATATATATATATATATATATACTTTTGTGGAATCCACTTTGGTTCTGTCGGTTCTTCTTTTTAAAGTCAGTCGATCAGCATTAATTTTTTATATAAACCCAAACTAATGGAGAAAACTAATACTACTAATAAATATTTACTTAAAAGATTAATTTTTTGGATTCCCATGATTCTTAATACTCCCTCCATTCTATTTTAATAGAGTACTACTGTACTACTTACTAGTACTTGTTTTGGAGAAAAACACACAAATTACGGCATCTCATTAATATAATAACTAGTAATGATTAATTTTACTGTGAGTTTTCAACTTCGCCCTTTATTATTGCATCTCTTTCATTTTTATTGCTGAAAACTTTTTTGGAAAGTTAAAGTTAATAGGGGTAATTTAGATAAGTAAACTATTTACTCCATCTCCTTGAAAAATAAAATGGAATGGAACTATGGAAGGAGTATATAGGTGAAGCTTTTTAATTTCCACTTACGTACCAAAGAGTAACGCTACGCTACTACACTACCACTAGCAAAAAAATAAAAATAAAAATAAAAATAAATCAATTGAATGACATGCATGTAATTCACCCTTTTGAAAACTTCAATTATATGATCCTATCTCCATCTCTAACAAATTGAAGACATTAACTATATATACCTTTTTTGTTGGTTAATTAGATCGCTTAATTATAATTAACTCTCTCTAAACTATCAAAAGAGTAGTCGATAGCACAAAATTAAGAAATAACTCTGCTAAAATAACATAAAAATGGAGATGATATCTAATATATAGAACTCAATATGTTGAGATCGATAGATTTTTAATTTAAATTTAATTTTTTCTAAGAAGAAGCTAGATGTGATCAAAAAAAGAGATTTACGATGATGAGAATTCAACAAGACTATAAAAATCATACCGACTTGTCATTATCTCCAACTAACTTGAAGATGAAAACTCAACTAATTACAATATTTATAAGAAGGATTCTTTTAGGTTTCTTGAAAATAAAAAACATTCGATTAATTGCAAATTGAACCTGATATAGAACCTGAGAGAAAAAAAAATAATTATTTAATTGAAGATAGAGAGATCAAATGTATAAAAAGTTACAGAATGGTTCCTTGAAGAAAAAAACACAGACAAGCTAGCGTCTGTGTGAGAGTGAGATACAATTGTAGTCCCTCTATTAAGATTCTTTCTTCCGACCCCATCCCACCCCACCCCACCCCACTCCACTCCACTCCACTCCCTCGAAGTTTTGTTGAGAATGGCATTCTTTTTTCTGAACACAATTTTGG
This sequence comes from Panax notoginseng, assembly GCA_016801055.1. NCBI lineage: Eukaryota > Viridiplantae > Streptophyta > Magnoliopsida > Apiales > Araliaceae > Panax > Panax notoginseng. The sequence goes on from CM029012.1 coordinate 192,949,309, forward strand.
TTTTATATTATAATTAAGATCAATTGATATTGTATTTTTAAAAAATAATCTTATATAGAGTATATATCGTCTCGTATTGAATATTTTGAGGAAGTATATCTAATATATAATTAGTTGGACTCGTTAACTCTTCTAATTGTCAATTGATAGTGAATTAGAGAGTTTGACATATTTACATACTAAACTTAATTGGGTTCATTTCGTAAATTTAACAATTATAATTAAGAGAATAGAGGGAGTAATATACTCTTTCGATTCCAAAATTAGATATATATTTGTAAAACGACAACTTTAAGGATTATTTTATGTTCTCACATATAACCTTTGTATTAGCAAAGAATTCAATTGTTGTAGTGGGATATTAAAAATGATAGTAAAAAAATAATGACAAACTAAAAATATCATTTTATTTTATAATCTTAAAATAAAAATATATCTTTAATTTAAAAAAATAAAAATAAATCAACGGAGTATATAATAAAATAAAATGCAAGGCCTAGGGTGTGTGGGCATGCCGAAAGGTTAAACTAAGGGAAAAGGAAAGGAAAGGTAAACTTGCCCAAGCTCTGATCTCACATTCTTTGATCATCTTTTCGTCTGATGTGAACTTTTGTGGGGTTGGTCAAATTATTAGTGTTTTTTTTTTCTGATGGAATCATGGAATGACAGCTTAATCATACTAATTAATTTATATATCTGTCTTTTATATATATATATATATATATATATATATATATATATATATACACACACGATCCGAATCAAGTGCATACCCCTTATCTTACTCATTCGTGTTCACTCTCCTTTAGGCGACGGTTTTGGTCATACAACCGTCGTCTATACTTTTAGTGACGGACAACATATAGCGTCGCTAAATGTATAGACGACGGTTGTATGACCGAAATCGTCGTCTAAAGGAGGGTGAGCACGGGTGAATAAGATAAGGAGTATGCACTTGATCCTTGTATATATATATATATATATATATATATATATATATATATATATATATATATATACGGTCAAGATCAAGAGCATTCTCCTTAAATAGTATTCCTTCTTAAATAATATTCTTTTATTAAAATTACGTCGTTTTAGAGGGACGCAGTGACATTTTTGTGTGTGTATGTGTGTGTGTGAATGTGTGTGTGTAATGCATGCTCTGTCCGTTTCTGATATATTCTCATCCTGTAATTAGTTCATTATTAAGAACTACAAACAAACCAAACAGAATCATGGGACAGAAAAGTGAGATCGGTCTGATCCTTCTCCCTAGTGATCATATTTTTTGGAGAATTATTAAATTGATAATATTTTTTATTATTTTTATAATTAAAATATCATTATATATGTATAATGACGATAAAAATCGTCGCTATAAAATTTATATCAACATTTTTATTATAAAAATAAAAAAAAGTATTATGAATTTAACAATTTTCTATTCTTATATATATAATAAAAACTTCTCAGAATCTCTCTCCGATAATTAACAATTCATAAAGCTTCTTCAATCTTAGCAACATATATAATACTCCATCCACAAACACTTGCAAATGGTTTCGTGCAAGTCATGGACACATTTAATAGATGAACATATATATATATATATATATGTGTGTGTGTGTGTGTGTGTGTGTGTTTGTGTGTGTGGACAAAGATTAATGATGTAAACGAATCAAGTCGAGTCGAGTATTGAGTTGTTTAGATTTGATTCACAAAATTTATCGAGTATGAAATAAGATTTGATTGAGGCTCATTTAGCTACCGAGTCAAGCACGATTTCGAATCGAGCCCGAGCAGTTTGAATTTTTCGAACGAATATGATCCGAGTATTAATATAAAAAATTACAATTTGAGGAGATTTGAGTAATTTATCGAACTTTAAAATTTGCTCATATTTGATTCATCGAGTCCGAACTATTTGCTCATTTTACAATCTTAGCAATTAATAATCCATATCATCTATTTGTTATGGATTAAAAATGGCATATAATGTAAGACCCCGAATTTTATAAAATGAAAGTATTCAATTTTCTTATAATTATTATTTTATTTCGTAAATGGTTAAATTGATAAAAGGTTAAAGTTAAGGGAGATATGTGAAATTTTTTGCAAAGTAAGCAAGTTGTTATAAAATATTCGTTTGGTCGGGGAATATTTTTTTTGTCGAGAAATACCCGTACGACGGCACAATCATTGGTGGACCCCACAACGGAAGTATTGTCGTAGTAAGAAAACGACATAATTATTTTTTATAAAAATAACGATAAAAGTGTTACCGTTAAAACTGTTGAACTACCCGGTAGTAAAAGTACAATAATACGCGTAGTTGCATAGTAACAAACGGTATTGATTATTGATGCTTACGTAAGAAGTCACTCAGTTTTACTCAATTATTGCTACAGTAATTGCTGCATCAAATCTCTCATATTATTGATTCAATTATGTCACAGTATCATCTGCATAATATGTTATATTATTAAATCAATAATTGAGACGATAAAATTATTTATATTATTATTTGCAATATTGACAATGTCTAGAAGTTCTGTCAAGTAGAGGTTAGATAATCTAATTGCGCGCCAATAGGGAGAAATCTTTATCGAAAAGCCCCTTCTTTCCTGGGAACGACTTGGTTGTTAAATATTGTGAATTATAATATTAATAATGAATAAGTTCGTGTTGATTAAAGATAAAATTGATAGTTCCAATGTGTGGAAATTATTAGTGTTAGTGGAAATCGACATTTATTTCGATAATAATTAATGTCTGGAGGTTATATTGACCAATCGGATAATTAACCAGATAAATGAGCAATTAATTGCTATTATCTGACATGCTTATAACTATTTGTTCACATGTGTGTACTATTGATTCACATTCTTGAACTATTAGGGGAGGTGGTGCAAGTTTTATAATACTTGCAGGACTAAATTAAAAATAAAGAAAAAGAGGGAGGTATTATACTGTAATATTTCGAGCTCCAAAATGTGCAGTTATTGAAATTATATTTTCTTATAAATAGAAGCTTATTCCTTCATTATTTTTTACCAATTCACTAAAGCTATAGAGCAATTATTATAGAGAAAACGAAGAAAAGAAGTCTGAGTTATTTTCTTTCAATACTCGTAAGGGTTGTTATTCCATTCTTTATTATTCTGTTGGAATAACCTATCTGTGCGGTCTAGCGCATGCCTGGTGAATTCTGTTGTAATTCCACTCTTTATTATTCTGTTGGAATATTCTGTCTGTGCGGTCTATCGCATGCCTGGTGAATTCTGTTGTTATTTCATTCTTTATTATTCTGTTAGAATATCCTGTCTGTGTGGATTACGCATGACCTGGTTCCCTTCTTTATTATTCTGTTAGAATATCTTGTCTGTGCGGATTACGCATGACCTGGTTCCCTTCTTTATTATTCTGTTGGAATAACCTGTTTACGCGGACTACTGCATGCATGGTGAATTCTTCTGTTATTCCATTATTTATTATTCTGTTGGAATAACCTGCCTATGTGGATTACCGCATGTGTAAGACCCTGAATTTTATGAAATAAAAGTATTCAATTTTTCTTATAATTACAATTTAGTAAATGGTTAAATTGATAAAAAGTTAAAGTTATGGGTGAAATGTGAAAATTTTTTAAAATAAACAAGTGGTTATAAAATAATCATTGTTGTCGGGGAATATTCGTTGGTCGTGGAATATTCTTTCTGTCGGGGAATATTCATACGACGACGCAGTCTTTTGTGGGCCTCATAACGGAAAGCGATTGGATGAAGAAAACGACAAGTATAAGTTATTTATAGATAACGGCGTAGTTGTTACCATTAACACTGTTAGAATACCCGGTTGGTTAAAACACAGTAATACGCGTTGTTGCACAGTAGCACACGGTATTGCACCAATTATTGATTTTTACGTAAGAAGGCATTACTCAATAATTGTTACAGTAATTACTGTTCAGTATTTTATTTTATTGATTCAATAATTACTGCGTTGATATTTTATATTACTGTTGTTTTAATAATTGTCACTACACAGTATTTTCTATTATCGGAGCAATAATTTATATTATCTGAATAATATTATTAGATAATATTATTGACAATATCTAGAAAGTTCTGTCTAAGGAGAGGTTTGGTCATCTAATTGCGCGCCAGTAAGGAAGAGATCCTTATTGGAAAGCCCCCTCTTTCCTAGGAACTGCCTGTTTGTCAGTAATGTGATTCTGTAATATTATTTGTGAATAATTAATTATTGATTTATATGATGAGGAAAATATTAATTTTATGTGGATATAGATGGAGAAAAATTTTAATGTGACAATTGTTAAAAATTAATATTTTATTTTTTCTGATAAAATAATTCATTTAAATATATTATTTTAATAATATATTAATGGTGATATTTTTACAATGAATGTGGGATATATAAATAAATGAGGAGGAGGAATATTTTTGTTGGATTAAATATTTAACACATGTTTTGTGTGTTGGTGGACACAATTCTTGACCGAAAATTTTTTATAGACTGTAAAATCGTCCGTTTGTGAATTTCGATCAATTTCTGTTTGGAATTTGAAAAAACTTTCTTCTGCAAAGTTGTAGAGAATTGAATTTCCTATAAAAACACGTGAAATTCGAATTTTCTGATAAAAGGGCTATTTATTATGAATTATTGAAGTTCCGAAGCTTCGAAATAATTGATTTTTAGAAGTTTTAATTATTATTTTAAAGAAAAACGTTTTTTTTGCAAATTAGTGGGCTCAACATGTGATAAGAATGGGCTGAATTCAGATCTTCTAAGGTGGGCTTGACAATTTTGTAAATATAATATTATTATATTTAATTTTCTGCTTTGGTGTTCTAAGCAATTTCCTATAAATAGGGTGCTTAGGTTAGAATTGAAAATCACACCAGAAACTGAAGTTTTCTCTCTATTTCTCTCTCTATATTATCGAATGTATTCTTGTGAGTATTTTGATATCTTGAGTGTTGCTATACGGTGCAAGTTCGTTCAGCGTTATTCCAGTCAGGAGTACTGCTCTTTTGAGGTAAGGGATATTGTCGTAAGGGATGTTATTTTTTTATCAATGATATTATTTATTTCAATATCATTATACCGGAATATTGGTAGAATTTTTCTTGTAAAATTCTTATCTTTTCATGTCGGGGTTACTATTCATGAGTTACTATTCACGAGCTACTATTCATGAGTTACTATTCATGAGTTACTATTCACGAGTTAGTATTCACGAGTTACTATTCATGAGTTACTATTCATGAGTTACTATTCACGAGTTACTATTCACGAGTTACTATTCATGGGTTACTATTCACGAGTTACTATTCATGACAAAATTGGTTTCTTTTTCTAACCAAATTATAGTTGATTTATGAATATTATTCTTGAGATTAAAACTATATGTTGATCATATTATTTTTTTATTATCATATATAACATTTTTATAACTCTAATGATGATATTTCTCTTTGACTTGAGTGTAAAGATGGGTAGATTTTTGGTACGATCATGACTATGGGATTTCTTTGGCCAGTTGTGTAAAGTTGAATTGTTGACTGGTATGATCATGACCATTGAATTTATAATTGAATATCTTTAGCTTAAGTGCAAAGGTGAAATGATCAACGTGGTTATAATTATTGGTTATATAAATTCTGAAATGATTATATATTTCTTTGAGATAATAATATATTTGGCTTGTAGTGCAAATATGAGCTGTTGAGGAATATCTTTGGCCTGTAGTGCAAAGATGAGTTGTTGATGAATATCTTTGGCCCGTAGTGCAAATATGAAATTATTAGTATGATTATGAACAGGAACTGTGATTTGGTATAACCATGATCTTTGATGTTTCAGGTAAAGACAAGTGATGAAAATTATCTTTGTTCTGGATGAGAAGAGGAATTTAGAACTACAATTATGATTATGAGTTATACATGTGTTTGTGGACAGGAATTGTTGATTGATGTTACAGGGATAAAACATTGTTGGTGGACTTTTAACATAGAGAAGATAATAGACTTTATAGTCTATTTGACTCTTCTAATGGATTGCTCGTTCCGCTGTAACTATGGTTGAAAAGTTTTATCATCTACCATATGTTCTAAATCTCTGATTTATTACTGTTGAAGGCTATTGATAATTTATTTATCTTTAGTCATGATATTCTGTACTGCACTAGTTGTGTTCACCCTTCTGTTTCACAATTCCTTTCAGGTAATAAGAGTGTAGTTGGGTCAACCAAGGATAATTCTGTGGGCATATGATATCTATCATAACCTAGAAGCATGACCTCCCATGTACGAGGGTTTCCTTGAGCACTTCCCAAAGATTCTAATTTCTAAAACAATTTTTGACTATACCTTTATGTAAGGTATCATTGTGAGGTGCTGTCCACGATTGGGACATGAGTCACATTTGGTATACATTTGTATCCAAACTCACAATATATGTGTTGTTGTATTTTGCACGACAATTGTTGTAATAAAGTTGTAGTTATTTTTTGTACCATGTATTTGGCGACTCAGAATGGGTTGGATGGAATGGACCTATTTTGGGGTCGTTACAACATGCATGGTGAATGATCCTTCGTATTCATTCTTTATTAAATTGTGGAAATGGTCTGTCTACGTGGATTATCGCATGGCGGGTGAAAACCCATTTACAGTTTCGTATATGCTATTATACTCGTATGAGATATCATTTCTTTTATACTCGTCATGGAATATCATTTTTTTTGATATTTTTCTTTTACGAGTTACTATTCATGGGTTACTATTCACTCTAGTATTATTCACTCGGGAATTCTGGGCACTTTTCGTGCCGGAGTACTATTCACGAGTTACTATTCACCCGATTACTATTTACTCTAGTATCATTCACTTGGGTATTTGTGGTACTTTTCGTGTCGGGGTACTATTCCCAAAGTACTATTCACGGGGTACTATTCACCCGAAAAATATATTTCTTTTCTGTCTAAATTATTTTTGGTACATGAATATTATTCTTGAATTTTACTCCACAAAGCAGTATCATGTTAACAATTTGGACGTTATTGATTTCTGGATAAATTAAATTATAAATCATTAAAATTTATCATTGAACTTGTTTTATTGAATTATTATGTCATTGTCATCATCCTTATGCTTATATTGTGATGAAAGTCATCTTTGACTTACGTGCATAGATGGATTTGGTATGATTATGACAACGGATTATTCGGTATAATCATGGCTGTAATGTGACGAATGATGTGTTGAAAGTCCTCATTGGTCTGTAGTTCATTGATGGACAGTTGTTGGTATGATTATGACCAGGGATTATTCGGTATAATCATGACCATTAATGATTACATGAATATCCTTGACCGTGATGCAGGATGATTCGATTTTATTTATTAAGTTAAGTCTCAGCGATAAAGTTGATGAAAAACTTTTAAAATCATAGAAGATAATAGATTTTATGCTCTACTTGACTCTTTTAATAGATTGCTTATTCCGCTGCAGTTGTTGATCTAAAACTTGTTGTCTATTATATTCTATCAGTTGTTATACTGTTGAAGGCTAAGGATAATTTATTCTGCATTATCTTAGTCATAATATTTCTTACTGGGCTAGTTGAGCTCACCCTTTCTTTCACTGTTCTCTTTAGGAAATGAGAATATAGTTGGGACGAGTAGGGGAACGGATAGACGGTCCAGATGGTTATTTTAGTAATCCTCACTATTCTATAAAATAGTGTGACAATAAATGTAATGAGGACTCCATTGAGTGTGGATATTATCTAGATGACAATATTCTTATTAAAACTCTTAGATTATGTTTTGTCGTATTTTACACGACTGTTGTATAATTAAGTTGTATTTGATTTATGTACCATGTATCTGGCGACCCAAGATGAGTGATGTATACCTGTTTTGGGGGCGTCACATATAACATCTATACCTTCCATTACGAAAATGAAGTGTTGAGATTTAAAAAGAGCTTACGCCGTCTGTTAGTAATTCTAGCGGACGAGATTAATCAATTTTGGTCGAAACTGCCCCCACTCAGGCCAAAGCAATGCAGGAATGATGGAATTTTTAATCTGTCGGCTAGCTAACCAAAATCTGTAAACTCAAATCCAAGTCGAAGGACACACACATTCTATAAATCTAAGTCACAACCAAGTTCTGTAAATTCAAATCCAATCCATGTCAGTAATCTAACCAAGTTCTGTACAAACTCAAATCCAATCAATGTCAGATGCTTGTTAGACATTCTAAAAATCATCTTTTGCACGCAATAGATAATAGAACAATTTAATTAGAAAGAAGAAAGACAAAAGGAACAGGAGAAAGTGAAAATACAAGTCCTTAACAAAGGATTGCCCCCAATCTTTAGAAATAGCTACCTTAATCTTCAATCGTCAAAACCCACAATGAAGCAAAAAGAAAAAAATATCATAATTCATATCCCAGCAACCAAATCTTCCACGCGTCCGCTACGAATTCACTACTGATGATTCCAATTGAAGGGTTTTGGTTGCTCTTAATCGTTGATGAATTTGAGGAATCACTAAGTATTCCAATTGAAGGGTTTTGGCAGAGAATTGAATGATGAAATTGAGGAATTGCCTATGAGACGGAAAACATAGGGGTTATAGTTTTGCCTTGTTTAACCCAATTCGTTTGATTGCTTGCATTGAAAATTGATTTTAATCTCATCCGTCCGCTAGAAATACTAACGGACAACGTAAGCTCTTTTTAAATCTCAATCTTTCATTTTCGTAATAAAAGATATAGATGTTATATGTCATTTTTTAATTTATAACAAATAAATACTATAAATGATTGCCCTATATAGAGAGAGATAAGTAAAGAATATTCAAAAAATATGAAAAGGTGGTGAAGAAAGGTATAGTACTTAATTACAGGTGTATGTCACTAGGTTTTGTGTAGAAAATGGATACGTGATCCAGGGTTAGGCTCTTCTTGCTTGCCACTAGGATATGATTGAACATAGCCAAAAACTAGTCAAGATTTCTCAAGCACCATAATGAATATTTTGAAAACAAATAATAAGAGAGAGAGAGAGAAAAAAAAAACAATTTCACAATATTATAAAGTTTTTCCCCTTTTAGTTGTTGCATTTTGACTATATACCGTTATAATAATATTTTTTAACAAAGTCGATCAGCACATACACTGCATAGTACATACACTACATAGCAGTAGCACAGCTAAATTTTCCTTTAAGTTCCCTAGCTAGGCCTTAAATCCTTTCCTCTCCCCTCCCCAGGTTCAACTAAACTAGCTTGTACATAGAATTAAAATAAAATAGTATAGATTTTTCAACAACAACAACAAAATAAAAAACCAATATATATAATTATTTTCTTTAAGCTACCTAGCTATATAGGTACATCATACATGCATATATAATGCATTAGTTTAATTAGAAATTATACCCAATTCTTCTACTACTTAACATTTTTCTTCCAAAACTTCATGCATTCATATACCAAAATTAGAGATTTAATTTAACTTTTGTGATTAATAGTTTTTGTTATATACTATATAATTATAATAAATGTATCAACTAAATTAAATAAATTCACATCAATTTAAAATTTAATATGTCCTCGTTTGACCTTAAAATTAAAATCAAATTGTATCTCTAAATATAGAACGGATGTAGTACTTTCAACCAAATCCAAATCCTCCCGGCTCATTGATAGACCTATTTATTTATTTCATGAAATAGATCCAGGGTTGATTTTATGCACAATTATATTAATAAAACATGAACAACGAAACTATCAAATTATTAATTAATATAACATAATAAATATTGATTCACTAAGATGGATTAATTTAATTAGCGTTAATTAACTGCATATGTATCTATACACGTTTTGAAGTTATAAGGGCCATACTAAAATGTAAGAGTAAGGTAAAAAAATGTGGAAATCAAACTCGTTTCGAAGGCATGGAATTCAAATTTTGAACCCAAAATATTGTTACTATATATATAGTGCATATATACTTGAGACTTGAGAGGGTGCTAGGCACGGGAACGCAGGGACTGAGATGTTGTGGGACTGGGTGGAGGCGACCCACAACTTTTTAGAGCCCTTATAATTCTGCCCCCACCCCCTTCCCCTTTTGCTCCAAGGCCCCTCAAGGTTTTTGTTTTTTGTTTTTTGGCAAATTAGTTGCTTACGAATTATTATATTCTAGAAAAAGAATCATAAAACCAAATTTAGTAAAAATATTATCTGAACATTCAAAATTAACTTTTATTAATATTTATTTAGTAACACCATATTATGTTCCAGTACCCTTTAGGAATTAAATATTTTTTTTTGGGCAAAGAGATTAGAGAATGATGATCTCATTGAAAGGTCATATATTGAAATCATTATTATTGTAATCCAACAAGCTGTCCGTCCTTATATAGCGTGGGGCTGTCATGGTTGTCCTTCCCGGCCGGTTGGGATTATTTCTAATCTCTCCATATATATGTTAAAGTACATGACTTGCATTGCAATGTGTGTATGTACATTATGCTCTACAATCCACAACATATAAGTTTGAGTATTAATTTTATACTCTACAATCCACAACATATAAGTTTGAGCATTAATTTCCTGGTCCTCATTATACATTTTTGTTGGGATATTATATCGAAAAAATTCAAGAGTGTAGATAAGTTAATAAGTATGATGGAAACTCAACCTAATAGGTTCACCTTTTAAGAAAAGAGGTTGTTCAACATGTTTATTGGGCTATTCTACACAGGTGTGTGATGTTGGTGATGAATTATGTGGGATGGATCGTGCAATTATGCTACAAATGGTATTAGAGCTCATAGTTCGATAGTGAAATATGATTTGGGTCGGGTCAGGGTGGAGCCTTCGCAGGCCGCGTGTTACTCAGTCCTCACAGTGAGCAAAATAGAGTTGAGTCAGGTGGAGCACAAGATGATCACAAGGAGTAAAGTTGTACTCCCACGTTTGCCTCGAGCGCGGGCAAACGTATGGTAACCACAACCTAATATGTTAACCTTTTAGATAAGGAGGTGGTTCAACACGCTTATTCAGTTAATCTACACAAGTGTGTGATGTAGGTGATGAATTAATGTGAAATGAGTTGTGCAATTCCGCTATAGTTTTCATGTATTTTTGTACATTAATTCTTCTTGGTTAATTGTATACTTGCTTTGTTGTCTGTACTAGACATTCGTTACCTCCATAGTTTTTTCAGCTACCTAATTAATTACTTGTGTAAAACACAAGAAAAGATTTAAGCAAGAAATATATAATTTTTGTTCATTGATAATTAATACATGAAAATGTTTGGAAGAAGTAATTAAGAACTTTCAAATGGATCGAATAACTTTATCATTTAAGTCTGTAATATAATTAAGTTAATTTATTAGCACATTTTGTGTCGTTGATTAGAATAAACTAATTTATGGTACAGGTGCCCATCATTTTAAACTTTAAAATATTACTTTTCTTGGGGAGGGGTGGGGAATAATAATTAATATTATAGAGGCAAGTATAGTTTTAGAAGACAATTATATATGCATGGAGTGCCAGATCAGTACTGGACCACAGGGATCAATTGAGGAAGAGAATAGACTAGAGAAAGAATAACAATTAACAACACATGCACCGGAAAGAAACCAATCCTTTGGCACTCGTCTTCAGCAAACTGTGTCAATATATATATATATATATATATATATATATATATATATATATATATATATATATATATATATATATATATACAGTGGCGGAACCAGAAACTTTTGAGAGGGGGGTCAAAATATACTTGCAAAATTACGACGGCGGTGCTACGAGCTACAATACAATCCGATCCGAAAAAATTTCTCTTGCAAAAGTACTGTAAATGAAAGTCTCGTGAAAGATAGAGAGGCAATATTTGAGATGGAAAAGTGAAAAAAATTTCTTTTCCAAAGAAAAACTAAGTTGACGAGATGAAGTTGAAGGAATTGAAGCGAAAGGAATAGATGACTAACTTATAACTCATGTATGTACATCAATTTACAGAGAGAACCCGTTAATTTTCATGTTTTAACCAAATTAACCTCTTTATGTCATTTATACAAACACATGGTATGCAAGCTTTAAAAATTTTAATTTCATAAAATCCAAACATATAAACATATAACATTCTTACAATATTTCATCATTATATCAATCTAGCAATATATACTGCGAAAAGCAGAGGTTATCAATCTAGCAATATATACTGCAAAAACCAGCATCATAGTAGATCAAGAAACAATCTAGATAGATACTAGATGGAGGACATAAAAACCTCCCCCTTGAAAACATCAGCTTTTTTGTACTCCCAAAGAATCTGGAAAGTGGCAAAGGACCGTCAGCCTCTTCACCGCTGCTAGAGTGCTTGGATCTTGATCTGTGCTTTTTCTCTTTCTTCCTTCTCTTAGACCTTGATTTTGATCTTCTTGATTCTCTCCCTTCATCCTCGCTATTTGAAGATTCTGAGGATGAACTTGAAGATTCTGACTCGGAAGATTGATTAGCAGAGCAAATGGCTAAAGCAAGCAAACTGTTTGAAAATTGCCGTGATGCCCGGAGCAGTGGCTGGCTGGCCGCCCCCCGCCCCCGTCGCCCGCCTGCCCCAACCCCTAGTTATGCCTGGACCGCCGCAGCTACCGGGGACAGATGCCCCCGTCCGCCCCCTAGTTCCGCCTCTCTCTCTCTCTCTATATATATATATATATAATATGTAAGACCCCAATTTTTATAAATAAAGATGAATTTTCTATAAATATCATTTTTGAATATTATGGAGTTAATTTGATATAATGTTATAGTTGTGGGTAATATTTATAAATTTTGCAAAGTAAGCAAGTTGTTATAAAATATTCGTTTGGTCGGAGAATATTCTTTTTGTCGGGGAATATTCGTACGACGGCACAATCATTGGTGGACCCCACAACGGAATTATTGTCGGATTGAGAAAACGACAGAATTATCTTTCTATAAAAATAACGGCTGAGGTGTTACCGTTAAAACCGTTAAAACTGTTGAACTACTCGGTAGTAAAAGTACAGTAATACGCGTGGTTGCATAGTAGCACACGGTATTGATTATTGATGCTTACGTGAGAAGTCACTCAGCTATACTCAATTATTGCTACAGTAATTGCTGCATCATATCTCTTAAATTATTGTCATAGTATCATCTGTATAATATGTTATATTATTAAATCAATAATTGAGACGTTGTGGTAAGTTTGGTTATTTTATGGGGGGCCATATGTCATCATCTAAGAGTCTCTTCGTCAATAGTAATTACCGTCGTCAATAGTAATTACCGTCGTCAATAGTAATTACCTTGGTCAATAGTAATTACCTTCGTCAATAGTATTTACCTTGGTCAATAGTATTTACCTTGGTCAATAGTAATTACCTTCGTCAATAGTATTTACTTTCATCAATAGTAGTTGTCCCTTCAATATTACCAAGAGTCATTTGACCCTTCGTTAAGACCAAGAGTCATTTGACCCTTCGTTAAGACCAAGAGCCACCCTCAGTTTTTCTATAAATAGAGGCCTAGGGCTTCATTATTTTTCACGAATTCATTCAAGCTATAGAGAGAGAAAGTATAGAGAGAATAAGAGAGAGAGAGACTAAAAGTATTCTGCTACACCACTTTTTCAATATCCAGTTCTTTTAAGGTAGGGAATATTATTTCTTTTATATTCATGAAGAGAACTTCTGTTATTCCATTCGTTATTATTCTGTTGGAATAACCAGTATACGCGGTCTACCCTATACTTGGTGACATTCTTCTATTATTCTGTTGGAACATCCTGTCTGTGTGTTTTACACCGGACCTGGTTCCGTTTATTATTCTGTTGGAACATCCTGTCTGTGTGTTTTACACCGGACCTGGTTCCGTTTTATTATTATTCTGTTGGAATATCCTGTCTGTGTGTTTTACACCGGACCTGGTTCCATTATTTATTCTGTCGGAATATCCTGTCTGTGCGTTTACGCCGGACCTGGTTCCATTATTTATTATTCTGTTGGAATAACCTGTCTGTGCGGTCTATCGCATGCATGGTGATTTCTTTTGTTATTCCATTCTTTATTATACTCAGTTGGTTAAGTTTTGACTTCTATACTCCATGAAATTTGTGGAATATCCTTGATATTTGCGTTTCATCCAGTATCTTTTCATGAAAATATTCTTCTAAGCATTCTTGAATTTTACTCCACAAAGCAGTATCATGTTGACAATTTGGACGTTGTTAATTCTTGGATAAATTAATTCTTGAACTTGTTTTATTGAATTCTTATATCATTGTCATCATCCTCATGTTTATAAAATGTTGAAAGTCATCTGTGGCCTGTAGTGCATAGATGGACTTGGTATGATTATGACCAGGGATTATTCGGTATAATCATGACCGTAATGTTACAAATGATGTGGTAAAAGTCCTCATTGGCCCGTAGTGCATTGATGGACAGTTGTTGGCATGATCATGACCATTAATGAATATACGAATATCCTTGGCCGTAGTGCAGGGGTGATTCGATGATGTGGATTATTTAGCTGAGTCTCAGCGATCACAGTGTTGAAAAATCTTTTAAATCATAAAAGATAGTAGAGTTTATTTTCTACTTGACTCTTTTAATGGATTGCTTGTTCCGCTGCAGTTAAACTTGATGTCTATTATATTTTATCAGTTTAACATTGTTGAAGGCTAATGATAATTTATTCTGCATTATCTTAGTCATAATATTTCTTACTGGGCTAGTTGAGCTCACCCTTTCTTTCACTGTTCTCTTCAGGAAATGAGAACGTAGCTGGGGCAAGTCGGGGAACGGAGTGATGGTCCGAATGATAGTATTAGTTAGTAGTCCTCACTATTCTATGTAATGGTGTGTTAATAAATGTAATGAGGACTCCTTTTGAGTATGAATACTCTCTAGAAGATAATATTTGTATTCAAACTCACAGTTTATGTTTTGTCGTATTGTACACGACAGTTGTATTAATCAGTTGTATTTGTATTCTGTACTATGTATCTGACGACCCAAGATGGGTGATGTATACCTAATTTTGGGGGCGTCACAGTTGGTATCAGAGCTTAGGGATATGATCCCTGGCTAAGATGTGAGAATAGAACTAGGAGGGGAGAGACGGGGAATTCCTTCGCTAGTATGACATACCTAAGTTTATTTGCATGGTATTTAATTGGTCGGTCATAATATAAGGATAATATATGACATATCAATTAATTTTTATTTTGTGGCAGTATCTGAAAATGGCATCTGAGAATGTTGAGAATAGCAATGGAGCACAGACGACTGTTGATTCACCACATATCAATAATCAGGATAATGTGCATCAGGAAGGTGTCAATCCTCATGCAAACAACAACACTGACCAAATGATGAATGATCAAATGTTCAGAGGCTTTATGCAATTCATGCAACAACAGGTGAAAGCGGCTCCTGTCCACAACGTAGGTGGAAATACTGGAAACTCTCAGGCGGTCACCGCTAAACAGTTTAAGGAGCTGGGACCACCGGAGTTTAAGGGAGAACCCAAACCACTTGTAGCTGAAACATGGATAAAGCAGATCACCAAGATATTTGATGTCTTGGGTTGCTCCGAGGAGCAAAAGGTTCCCTTTGCCGCCTTTATGTTGCGAGGAGAGGCAGATTACTGGTGGGAATCGATAAAGCGTACTCAACCTGCCGCACTGAAGATGTCCTGGGAGAAGTTCCAAGAGCTGTTTAACGACAAATACTTTCCCGAGAGTATTCGTCACATGAAGGAGGTGGAGTTCATCAAATTGGAGCAGAATAATATGACCGTGTCGCAGTACGAGGCAAAATTTGCGGAGTTATCCCGGTTTGCGTCCCACCTGGTGGATAATGAAGAAAGAATGACGCGGATGTTTTTAAGAGGTTTGAAGCCGGAGATACGTCAACATCTTGTTTCTCATAAACTGTGTTTGTATTCAGATGTTGTAAATAGGGCTCAGTTGGTGGAGCGCGATAACGAGACAACGCAACCAAAAGAGAGCAGCCGGCAAAATGATAATACCAGTGAGAGCAGTCATCGAAGCGGTGACAACAAGCGTGGAGGGAATCAACAGGCCAGAAATGGTAACCACTTCGGTGGTAATCAGGGCCAAAACAATAAGAATGGACATTTCAAGAAGAGGAGATTCAACAATGATGGAAAGACGTCAGCACCAGCACCTGTCGTTAAGGAAGGAGAACGACCACCTATCATATGTTTCAAATGCGGAGGGGAGGGGCACATCAGTCCAAACTGCGCGATGCCGTCCAAAGCATGTTATAATTGTGGAAGAGAAGGTCATTTAGCCCGATTTTGTCGTTTACCGAAGACAAATTCAGCTAGGATGGAGGCACCAAAAGCCGTCCCAGAAAAGTCAAAACCGGTTGTGCAAGGGAGAGCGTTTGTTGTGAACTCCCAGAGAGCAAGGAACCCGAATGAGGTCATCACGGGTAAGCTTATATAAACTCTAAAGAAGTTTATACTTTATTTGATACCGGTTCAACCCATTCTTTTATTTCTCCTACTTGCGCTCATCGATTAAATTTGATTCCGGAGAAATTAGACTTTGACTTATCTGTGGAAACTCCGTTGGGAGAAACCTTCATTACCTCCACTGTTTATAAGTCTTGTTTGGTTCAAGTTGGTACCCACACATTACCTATCGATCTGATTTCATTAAAAATACTTGCATTTGACGTGATTCTAGGGATTGATTGGTTAACTACTCATTATGCAAAAATTGATTGTTTTCGTAAGGTTGTTAGTTTTCATATTCCTAATCGACCTATTATGCGAATTCAAGCAACCAAACCATTAAAATCAATCGCTGTCATCTCAAGCCATAAACTATTCGTTTATTGAAAAACGGATGTCAAGCTTTCTTAGCTCATGTCACAGATCTAAACAAAA
This sequence comes from Panax notoginseng, assembly GCA_016801055.1. Lineage (NCBI taxonomy): Eukaryota > Viridiplantae > Streptophyta > Magnoliopsida > Apiales > Araliaceae > Panax > Panax notoginseng. The sequence continues at coordinate 192,966,331 of CM029012.1, forward strand.
ATACGTCAGTTTTGAATGATATTTCTATTGTTAATAAATTCCCTGACGTATTCCCTGAAGAACTTCCTGGCCTACCCCCAGAGCGTGAAATTGAATTTTGTATCGATCTTGAACCCGGTACAAAACCCATTTCCAAAGCCCCATATCGAATGGCTCCTATTGAACTTCAGGAGTTAAAGATCCAACTGCAGGAATTGTTAGACATTGGCTTTATTCGTCCTAGTACTTCTCCTTGGGGTGCTCCTGTTCTGTTCGTGAAGAAGAAAGATGGAAGTATGCGACTTTGTATTGATTATCGGGAGTTGAATCATGTCACCATCAAAAACAGGTACCCATTGCCACGTATTGATGACCTGTTTGACCAGTTGCAAGGAGCACAATTCTTTTCAAAGATCGATCTTCGTTCTGGATATCATCAGCTGAAGGTTAGAACTGAGGATATTCCAAAGACGGCTTTTAGAACTCGGTACGGGCATTATGAATTCCTAGTCATGTCCTTTGGATTGACTAATGCTCCTGCTGCCTTCATGGATATGATGAACCGGGTATTCAAGGAATATTTGGATCACTTTGTGGTCGTCTTTATTGATGACATCCTTATTTATTCCAAAAGCCGTGAAGATCATGAGCAACACTTGAGGCTGGTACTCCAAAAGCTTCGTGAATACAAGCTTTATGCCAAGTTGAAGAAATGCGAGTTCTGGCTGGAGGAGGTAGCATTCCTTGGGCACGTAGTATCAAGTCGTGGAATATCGGTTGACCCGGCAAAGATTGAAGCTATTCAAAGCTGGGAGCAACCTAAATCAGTGACCGAGGTACGTAGCTTTCTTGGTTTAGCTGGTTATTATCGGAGATTCGTGGAAGGATTTTCTCGAATCGCTACTCCATTAACTCAGCTGACTCGGAAAGATACAAAGTTTGGTTGGAGCGAAGAATGTGAGCAGAGTTTTCAAGAACTCAAGAGGAGACTCATTTCAGCACCTGTTCTAACAATACCATCTGGCTCGGAGGGATTTGTCATCTACAGTGATGCTTCGAGCAAAGGGTTGGGATGCGTTCTCATGCAACATGGAAAAGTCATAGCCTATGCATCAAGACAACTCAAGGAATATGAGAGGAATTATCCTACTCATGATCTAGAGTTGGCAGCTGTTGTCTTTGCACTTAAAATTTGGAGGCATTACTTGTATGGGGAGAAAGTGGAGATCTTTACGGATCATAAAAGCCTCAAATATTTCTTCACTCAAAAGGAACTCAACATGCGACAACGACGTTGGCTTGAACTGTTGAAAGATTATGATCATACCATTCAATACCATCCTGGAAAAGCGAACGTGGTAGCTGACGCATTGAGTAGAAGATCATATGCGGGTACAAGTGCAATATTAACAACGCAAAGGCCCATTTTGTGTGACTTGCAAAGGATGGAGATAGAGTTGAAGACTCCAGGGACCCATGTGATGATGGCGAATATACGAGTAGAACCGACTTTAATCGATAAAGTTAAAGCTGCTCAAGCTACAGACCTGGAGCTGATGCGTATGAAGAAGAAAGTGCAAGAAGGTGCTATGCCGGAAGCAAGAATCGATGAAGAAGGAATACTTCGAGTCAACTCCAGACTTTGTGTTCCTAACAACCCTGATTTAAAGTATGAAATCATGATGGAGGCGCACAACACACCGTTTGCAATCCATCCTGGAAGTACCAAAATGTATCATGATCTTCGTCATACATTTTGGTGGAGCAATATGAAGAGAGAGATAGCGTTGTTTATCTCAAGGTGTCTAACTTGTCAACGAGTCAAAGCGGAGCATCAAGTACCAAAAGGTCCATTGCAACCACTTGAAATTCCAGAATGGAAGTGGGAGCACATTACCATGGATTTCGTTACCGGTCTTCCTAGGGTTTCTCAAGGTATTGATGCGATTTGGGTCATTGTTGATAGATTGACCAAGTCTGCTCATTTCTTACCGATACGAGAAACTTATACACTTGAACGTCTTGCTCGTATGTACATAAACGAGATTGTAAGACTGCATGGTATGCCAGTATCCATAATTTCTGACCGAGACCCAAGATTCACTTCACGATTTTGGGTTAGTTTACAAAAAGCTATGGGCACGGAGTTACGATTTAGTTCAGCATATCATCCTCAGACGGACGGACAATCAGAGAGGACTATTCAAACTCTTGAAGATCTATTAAGACTCTGTGTCTTTGACTTCAAAGGAAGTTGGGACAAGTTCTTACCATTGGTGGAGTTTTCCTACAACAACAGTTATCAAGCAAGTATTGGCATGGCTCCATTCGAAGCATTGTATGGAAGAAAATGTCGTTCTCCAGTATGCTGGGATGAGGTGGGCGAAGCAACGTTGTTGGGACCGGAGTTGGTACGTATGACTACAGAAAAGATTCAAACGATCCGACAACGTATAAAAACCTCACAAGATCGACAAAAGAGTTATGCTGATCTTCATCGAAAGGACGTGGAATTTGATGTAGGAGATCATGTGTTCTTACGTGTTGCTCCATGGAAAGGAGTTACGAGATTTGGAAAGAGAGGAAAGCTAAATCCTCGATTCATCGGTCCATTTTTAATCCTCGATCGAGTAGGAACTGTGGCTTATAGACTCGCTTTACCGCCAAGTATGTCTCGTGTTCATAACGTTTTCCACATATCCATGTTACGCAAATATGTGGAAGACCCGAACCACATTATTGAGTTAGAACCGGACGAAATAGCGGAGGATTTGACGTATGAAGAAGTTCCTGTTCAAATCTTGGATAAGAAGGAACATATTCTACGCTCCAAGGTTATACCTCAAGTTAAAGTTTTGTGGAGAAACCACGATGTTGAGGAAATGACTTGGGAGTTAGAATCAGAAATGAAATCAAGGTATCCTTACCTCTTCGACATACCAGGTACGTACCCTAATTTCGAGGGCGAAATTTCATAAGAAGGGGAGGTTGTAAGACCCCAATTTTTATAAATAAAGATGAATTTTCTATAAATATCATTTTTGAATATTATGGAGTTAATTTGATATAATGTTATAGTTGTGGGTAATATTTATAAATTTTGCAAAGTAAGCAAGTTGTTATAAAATATTCGTTTGGTCGGAGAATATTCTTTTTGTCGGGAAATATTCGTACGACGGCACAATCATTGGTGGACCCCACAACGGAATTATTGTCGGATTGAGAAAACGACAGAATTATCTTTCTATAAAAATAACGGCTGAGGTGTTACCGTTAAAACCGTTAAAACTGTTGAACTACTCGGTAGTAAAAGTACAGTAATACGCGTGGTTGCATAGTAGCACACGGTATTGATTATTGATGCTTACGTGAGAAGTCACTCAGCTATACTCAATTATTGCTACAGTAATTGCTGCATCATATCTCTTAAATTATTGTCATAGTATCATCTGTATAATATGTTATATTATTAAATCAATAATTGAGACGTTGTGGTAAGTTTGGTTATTTTATGGGGGGCCATATGTCATCATCTAAGAGTCTCTTCGTCAATAGTAATTACCGTCGTCAATAGTAATTACCGTCGTCAATAGTAATTACCTTGGTCAATAGTAATTACCTTCGTCAATAGTATTTACCTTGGTCAATAGTATTTACCTTGGTCAATAGTAATTACCTTCGTCAATAGTATTTACTTTCATCAATAGTAATTGTCCCTTCAATATTACCAAGAGTCATTTGACCCTTCGTTAAGACCAAGAGTCATTTGACCCTTCGTTAAGACCAAGAGCCACCCTCAGTTTTTCTATAAATAGAGGCCTAGGGCTTCATTATTTTTCACGAATTCATTCAAGCTATAGAGAGAGAAAGTATAGAGAGAATAAGAGAGAGAGACTAAAAGTATTCTGCTACACCACTTTTTCAATATCCAGTTCTTTTAAGGTAGGGAATATTATTTCTTTTATATTCATGAAGAGAACTTCTGTTATTCCATTCGTTATTATTCTGTTGGAATAACCAGTATACGCGGTCTACCCTATACTTGGTGACATTCTTCTATTATTCTGTTGGAACATCCTGTCTGTGTGTTTTACACCGGACCTGGTTCCGTTTATTATTCTGTTGGAACATCCTGTCTGTGTGTTTTACACCGGACCTGGTTCCGTTTTATTACTATTCTGTTGGAATATCCTGTCTGTGTGTTTTACACCGGACCTGGTTCCATTATTTATTCTGTCGGAATATCCTGTCTGTGTGTTTACGCCGGACCTGGTTCCATTATTTATTATTCTGTTGGAATAACCTGTCTGTGCGGTCTATCGCATGCATGGTGATTTCTTTTGTTATTCCATTCTTTATTATACTCAGTTGGTTAAGTTTTGACTTCTATACTCCATGAAATTTGTGGAATATCCTTGATATTTGCGTTTCATCTAGTATCTATTCATGAAAATATTCTCCTGATCATTCTTGAATTTTACTCCACAAAGTAGTATCATGTTGACAATTTGGACGTTGTTAATTCTTGGATAAATTAATTCTTGAACTTGTTTTATTGAATTCTTATATCATTGTCATCATCCTCTTGTTTATATTCTGTTGAAAGTCATCTGTGGCCTGTAGTGCATAGATGGACTTGGTATGATTATGACCAGGGATTATTCGGTATAATCATGACCGTAATGTTACAAATGATGTGGTAAAAGTCCTCATTGGCCCGTAGTGCATTGATGGACAGTTGTTGGCATGATCATGACCATTAATGAATATACGAATATCCTTGGCCGTAGTGCAGGGGTGATTTGATGATGTGGATTATTTAGCTGAGTCTCAGCGATCACAGTGTTGAAAAATCTTTTAAATCATAAAAGATAGTAGAGTTTATTTTCTACTTGACTCTTTTAATGGATTGCTTGTTCCGCTGCAGTTAAACTTGATGTCTATTATATTTTATCAGTTTAACATTGTTGAAGGCTAATGATAATTTATTCTGCATTATCTTAGTCATAATATTTCTTACTGGGCTAGTTGAGCTCACCCTTTCTTTCACTGTTCTCTTCAGGAAATGAGAACGTAGCTGGGGCAAGTCGGGGAACGGAGTGATGGTCCGAATGATAGTATTAGTTAGTAGTCCTCACTATTCTATGTAATGGTGTGTTAATAAATGTAATGAGGACTCCTTTTGAGTATGAATACTCTCTAGAAGATAATATTTGTATTCAAACTCACAGTTTATGTTTTGTCGTATTGTACACGACAGTTGTATTAATCAGTTGTATTTGTATTCTGTACTATGTATCTGACGACCCAAGATGGGTGATGTATACCTAATTTTGGGGGCGTCACATAATATAAGGATCAAGTGCATACCCCTTATCTTACTCACTCGTGTTCACCCCCCTTTAGGCGACGGTTTCGGTCATACAACCGTCGTTTATACTTTTAGCGACGCTATATGTTGTCCGTCACTAAAAGTATAGACGACGGATGTATGACCGAAACCGTCGCCTAAAGGGGGTGAGCACGGGTAAGTAAGATAAAGGGTATGCACTTGATCCGGACCGTGTATATATATATATATATATAGAGAGAGAGAGAGAGAGCAAGGATCAAGTACATATCTCTTATCTTACTCATCCGTGCTCACCCCCCTTTAGGCGACGGTTTCGGTCATACAACCGTCGTCTATACTTTTAGCGACGCTATATATTGTCCGTCGCTAAAAGTATAGATTATGACCAAAACCGTCGCCTAAATGAGGGTGAGCACGGGTGAGTAAGATAAGGGGTATGCACTTGATCCGGACCATATATATATATATATATATGATAAATTTGACTTTTAATTATTGTGAATTTTAGATATTTTTAAATTCAGTAAACAATCTTAGATGTAATATGAATTTTAAAATTTCTATAAATTTTAAAAAACTTGAATAAATCATATAAATTTTAAACTTGAATTTAAATCATCTAAAAAATTTGACTCTTAAAAATAAATATCAATATTGTATTTTGAAACCAAGGAGCAAATAAATAAATAAAACCTTACAAACATGTGGGCATGACCGCATGAGAGAGAGAGAGAGAGCATATATGGTATATATGGCCTCCATCATTTCTATTCTCAGACTTTTCTTGAAAGCCTTGGGATCGAAGGCATATATTTATTTATATATATGTATATATATAATCATCTCCCTGTAATTGCAGAGAGAGATGCAGTGCAAATGAGAGATCTAAGAGAGAAAGGATCAGAGATGATTGCTATTCAATCTATATATATATATATATATATATATATATATATATATATATATATATTATTAATCTGTTCAGTATATATGTTGTGGAGTTGCAAAAAGTTTGACTGAATAAAAAGATCAGAGAGAGAGAAGAAGAGAAGGGATATATAGTTCTTTCATGTTTTATTTCTTTTCTTTCTTTGTTTTTCAAGATTGTTAGCTTTAGCAAGGAAGAGAGTTTGAAAGAGTAAAGATGGAGCAAATCTATATACGAAAAGTCATGTCCCAAAGCAAACTAGCTAGAAAACTAAGAAAAACATACCACCAATGTATCCGTTTAATTGTGCCTGTCACCTGATCATCTACTGTTAATTATATACTTTCAATATATTTTGTAGCAAGAAATTAAATATATTCCTGGAGTAGTAATTAATTATTCTATTAGCTTAACTCTTATGATCTTTTCTTAATTCTATATTTACCCGCCCCATCATCATCACCGTATATATATATATATATATATATAACTTTCTATCAGTCACCGCCTTATAATTATTAATGGAGTCTGCAAATCTCCATTACCAACATCATCATCAGGAGCAGGAGCAGCAGGTTGTTGATCAGTCTTCTTCTCCACCTCCTTTAGCTACCCATTCTTCTTCTTCTTCTTTCCGTGCTGCTGCTTGGACCCCTAACACCATTTTGTAAGTACTACTTCATTCTTCTTTTCTTTCCCCCCCCCCTCTCTCTCTCTCTCTCTCACACACACACACACGCATACACTCTTTTGCACACACTCTACATGCTTTTTAATTACCTAAAATTAACTGGGCTTTCTTTAGTTTTGGAATTAACATCAAATATTTTTAACTAGTTTAATTGTTACAGTACACCTATGATTTATGATCTTTAGATCCCTGCCGGAATCTCTCTCCATTCCTTTTCTCTTTAATCCTTTTTGTGATTTGATGTACACAAAGTGCCTCGAACTAAAAATATGCTTAATTTGTTAGATTCTTGTTAATCAATCTATAACAGTATATCCCAATACTATATTTAAAATTTTGTAATAGTTATGGAGTATATATTACACTACTACTGATCACAATATTCTAGCTCAAAATCTTGTTGCATGCATTTAGGGTTTTTTGTTATCTTATTTCCTATATATATATATATATATATATATATATATATATATATATATATATATATATATATATATATATGTTTTTGAACTTCATGTGCAGGAATAATAGTTATTTCAATCCTAATATTAATGCTACTTCCATGATTCAAGACATGGGATTTCGGACTAGCTTCTCAAGCATGTCTGCTCATGAATTACAACTTGCAAGGATTAAACAAGAACTATCATCATCATATATTTCTAATTACCCAAAATTCACTGCAACGTTAAACAGTCACTCATCATCATCAAGCATAGAATTAGATTCGCATTTATTACATCCCTCAAGCAGCAGCAGCAGCAGCTACATTCAAAATGATCGGCAGAGAGATTTGCTTAAAACCTTCTCTTCTGGTTGTCAAATCAACGGTCTTCATCAGCTTCCGGCAGCAAGAGGAACCTTCAGCCAAATATTTCCAACCATAAATATCTCCAACTTCAATCAGTCGGCTTCTAATTCAGTGGTATCGTCAGCAAGCTCTTTCGATATGAACTTGGAGGCTTTGGATCTCTTCAATTCGGTGAGATTTAGTGGGAGTTTAAGCAGCCAGCCTTCTCAAGATTACCTTGGCCTTTTGAAAAGCAGCCTACCTTATAGTCTTGACAATATTCAGCAGCAATCAAGGCACAGGCCATCAAATAGTAGTCCTACTCATGTGAGTCTATATATTCTCCTCCTCTTCTTCTTGAATTTCTTCTTCCACCGAAAAAATTGTGACTTTTCGTATACTATTAGTAAAGGGTTTTAGCTATATATAGATAGAAGCTTGTGACTGTGAATCTGTCATAAACCATGCCATAGAATGATATTTTTGGTTGCATGATGATTAAACACTAGGTAATTGTCAATATCACATTCCTTGGTGAACCTAGATTCTTTATAATGTTACTCCACACTTCTAAACCTAAAAAAAACATAGAAGTTAATTATAAGAATAATTTCAATCCTATCCATATGTTAAAGTATATACTATAGTTATTTAATTTGTTTACGAATGAAATTCATAGAAACAATTTATAATATTTTCAACAATATTAAAATAAAAGAACAACCACAATGAATAGCATATATTCATCCCATTTTATCTTGTTTTTGCTTTAATGGTTTTTAAAGAAAGAGAAATATGAAAGTTACATAACTTTTCTTTTTCACTTTTCGAATTAATTAAATGTCATGACCAAAGGGAAAGCAAAGCTCTTTTGATAAAAGATACTTCCAGCTTTATACATTATGGTCCTTACATTTCTCAGATATTCTGTCTTGTAATTTGAGATCAACTTTCATGAGATAATTCATCTAATTAATTTAACTTTACTCTTTACGTCTCGAAGGCAATATCACCCTTTCATAATGGAATTCCAGAAGTAAAGAGATCCAGTAGTTTTCTTGAAACAAAGGCACCTCAAGCAACACCAAAGAAATCGCGATTGGATTCACGCTCTTCCTCCCCACCCTTTAAGGTGATAATTAAATAAGGATATAGGGATCATATATATATATATATATATATATATATATATATATATATATATATAATGCTAATTAATAGTTTTCGCAATACATGACATTAATTACTTCAACCTCAGATTTTTCTCTATCAATGATTTAAATGTTCATGTGTGAATCTTGTATTTATATCAGGTTAGAAAAGAGAAATTAGGTGATAGAATTGCATCTCTTCAACAGTTAGTGGCACCTTTCGGCAAGGTAGTCTTTGCTTCTTCTTCTTTTTTTTCATTCTTTTTTCAGTTTCTAGCTTGTTTTCTTTTCAATTATGAAATTACTTTGGGGAAACGAAAAGTAATGAAAAAAAGAATTTCATGATAATCATTATTCTAATTATATATACATTTAGACAAAGCAATAAAAAAAACTAGTTTCAATTATATTTTCCTCTAGAGATGAGAGCCCTATATTTTTTTTTATCTTATTTTTTCCAAACAATAAAGTTTGCATCTGGCACCTGTTAGGCAAAAACAAAAATCAACAATTTTTTCTCTGCCAATAATTTTAGTTTTTAAAATTAAGTGCAGCATACACATCTTAAAAATATTATGTTTGAACTGTTTTTCCTATACCTTAATTATATATCTTCTTCTTCTTGTTTATTTATTTATTTATTTATGGCGGGGGAGATAGTCAATAATGTTACGTTTGGATTGGAATAATGAAGGTAGGAATAGAAAAACTCATTCCTATGAAATGAAAAAAATTATTTTCAGTTGTGATTGGAATGAATTGAAACATTCTTATTTCTCTCAATTTTATTCCTTAGGAGAATGAGAGTATAAAATAACTCATTCCAACTAGAATAAAATGAATCATTACACTCTCCATTCTATTATTTCAATTCAAACGTAAAGTATAATTTTCTTTTCTAAAGAGAGGGAGTAACTATAGGGTCGGGTCGGGTCCGGTCGCCGGGTGTGTATAAATTATGATAATCTTGCAATTTAACAATGATCCTAGCTAGCTATGAGACTGCCCTGAAAGCAAAACCAACCTAGTATCACACATTGAAAACATCAATCATCATATATATATATATATATATATATATATATATATATATATATATATATATATGTATATATATGTATATGTGTGTGTGTGTTATGCATGTAAAGGTTGATTAACTTTAATGACAATAAATTGGAATTTCACTAAGGGCTGGCCTCAAACGAAATAACTAACTATTGATGCATATGGGCATGCAATGCGGATCGGAACTGCTTAAGCCTTAAGATATGTATGAGCCGGTGAAAATAAATTTCACTATATATATATATATATATATATATATATATATATATATATATATATATATATATATATATATATATAAGTAGTAAAATAACATGCATGCCCATTCTTGCATGTGGGGATGATGGAGAATATTGCAGACAGATACAGCATCGGTACTAATGGAGGCTATTGGATATATCAAATTTCTTCAAAGCCAGGTCGAGGTAATTTCCACTTGCAGACATTCTTCTTGATTCTTGTATATATATATATATATATATATATATATATATATATATATATATATATATAGTTTGCATGCAGCCTTAACCCCCACTTAATTCCAAAACAAGATTAATTCCCACTTAATTGACTTTTAAATACCTACCTGGCTACCTACCTACGTTGTTTAATTAATATCCATACTATTAACAAGACTTTACATGCATGAGTGGCAATAACATCGATGATCGATCTTAACCATCAGGATTAGTTTTATATATAATTTTCTCAAAATTTTATATGTATTCACAATTATATATATATATATATATATATATATATATATATATATATATATATATATATATATAATCAAATGGGATTCTCATTTTATTGAGATATTATAATAGTGCTATCGATCAAATTATTTTGTATTTATACTTCTTTTTCTCCTGTCCAAATTAAATAAAGTTGTGGTGTGCCATTGCCACTCTAGTCTCAAGAGGAAGAGATCATAGTAATTAATGCCCTTTTGGCAAAAGAACCCTCCCTAATATCATGTAGGGCTAGTTTTATTTTTGAGTAATACTGGAGACACAATTTATTCTATAATTATTTTATAATTTGTTGATATGATATACTCCACCTCAGCATATTGATGAACAAATTGATTCAAAGTAGTCTTCGGCCCCATATAACAAATTATAAAATAGTTGTAGAATAAATTGTGTCTCTAGCATTATTCTTTATTTTTTGGTGTGTGCAAGTTCTTTTTGTTAAAATTTCAAATTAAGACAAACCCCTCTTCGCCTTCTAGGCACGGTTTTTAACCTCTCAGAATCAATTTCGGAAACAATATTACTTTGAAAACACGACAACCTACGTCTCTTTGTTAATTAATTTGTCTATTTTACTTGAGCATGGATATTTTATTTTATTTATGTAAGGTGGTAAAATGAACAAATATTTCGGGCTCGATTCGCACTCGTTCGATTAAAAGTTCGATTCGAAATATAAATAAGTCAAATATGAGCAAATTTTAGAGTTCGATAAATTACTCGAACATTCTCAAATTATAATTTTCTATTGATACTCGGATCATATTCATTCGAAAAGTTTAAACTGCTCGAGCTCGATTCGGGATCGTGCTCGACTTGATAGCTAAATGAGTCTCAATCAAATTTTTTTTTATACTCGATATATTTTATAAACTAAATCTGAGCAACTCAATACTCGGTTCGACTCAGTTCATTTACACCCTCATTTATGTTACCATTTATAGATACGGAGAAAGTAACAAATACTCGAGTATTTTTTATTTATTTATGTTATTCTTTGGGTGATATATAGTTAAAAATTCAAACATAAAATGTATAGTTAAGCTGCGATATTGTTAGAATACATTCAAAAACCTTCGTGGAACTGGACGTAAATTAATTTTATAGTTAAGGAAACTTTTGTGCCCTATTGGACGACCTCACTAGTTTGGCCTCATGGTAGACGCACATATATTTTATCAAACAAATGATTAATGTCTTATCTGACTCTTGACATTTTGACATTGTATATATATTAAGGTTTATTTAAAATACATTTAAATTTGGATTAAATATAATTATATTAAATGAAGTATTATCAAATTTATAGTTCGGTCCCTAAATTAATTGGACTTATAAATTACTATATAAACTACATAATTATGTTGTGAATACTGCTATTTCGAATTAGTCTTCTGGGCTAAATGGGGGCGCAAAAGCGTCTAAACCATTCGTTAATCACGTCTGCTAGTAGTACTAGCGCAGCGGATGATGTGTTCCCAATTTTAATCGCAGTCATTGATTTGTTAAATGGGTGGTTAAGATGTTATATGCCACTTTTTATTCCATAGCAAATACATGCTATAGTTCATTCCCCATATAGGCGTGTTTCCAATTTTAATCGCAGCCATTCATTTGTTAAATGGGTGGTTAAGATGCTATATGTCACTTTTTATTCCATAGCAAATATATGTTACGGATCATTCATCATATATATATATATATATATATATATATATATATATATATATATATATATATTGATTGATTGGCTAGTTAGAATTTTTTGACACACTGATGTAGTTAATTATTGGCTAAATGACAATTCTATACCTCCAGGCTTCCGTTCTTTCAGCCTAATTTGACCTCAACCCGATCTATTTTGACCAATTTTGACCCAACCCGACCCAGTTCGACCCAACTTAATATTTTAAAATATAAAATTATTTTTAAAATAAGTTTAAAATAATAATTATATTTAACATTTAAAAAATATATATTTAATATTTTAAAATAAATTATTATTTTAAAATAATAATATATTTAATATTTTAAAATAAATTATTATTTTAAAAATAGTTATTTTTAATATTTAAAATAAAATATTAGTTTTTTAAAAAAATTAAATAATTATTATACTAAATATTTTAAGATAAAATATTTTTTAAATAATTTTTAAAAAATTATTATTGTTAATATTTTAAAAGAAAATATTATTTTTAAAATAATAACTATATTTAATATTTTAAAATAATTTGAAAATAATAATTATATTTAATATTTTAAAATAATATTTATTTTTTATATGTAAAATAAAATATTATTTTTAAAAAATTATAAAGATAATTATTATTATAAGGAAAAAAAAATATTAGAAACCTTTATTTTTTTAAAAATGAGTAAAGTTTCATAATATATAGATTCAAAAAAATTACATAAGAAAATGAAACTTTATTTTTTTAAAAATAAAGTAGATTTTTTTCATTTTTATGTAAAATTTATTTTCGGAAAAAAGTTAATATCTTTACAATTATTATATGTATTCTTAATATTAGAATTTTTAAAAATAAAAACTTAAAATAGAAACTAAAATACAAAAAACAGTAAAAGATAAATAAAAAACTGGTTCAATATTTTTTAAATAAATAATTTTTTTAAAAATAATAATTATTTTATGGAAAAAAATTTAGAAATTTTTTAGAAATAATTAAGAACTTTAGGGATTCAATCTTAATTATTTCTAAAAAAGATTTCAAAAAATTAAGATTTAATCTATATTTTATGAAACTTTACTCTTTTTTGAAAAAAATAAAATTTTCTAATATTTTTCCTTAGAATAATAATTAACCTTATAACTTTTTAAAAATAATATTTTATTTTAAATATAAAAAATAAATATTATTTTACAATATTAAAAATAATTATTATTTTGAAATTATTTTAAAAAATATATTATTTTAAAATATTAAATATAATTATTATTTAAAAAATAATATTTTCTTTTAAAATATTAAAAATAATAATTATTTAAAAATTATTTAAAAAATATTTTTTAAAATATTAAATATGATTATTATTTAAATTTTTTTAAAAAACTAATATTTTATTTTTAAATAATAAAACAATTATTTTATTTTAAACTTATTTTAAAAATTATATTAAATTTTAAAATATTAAAATTTTGGATTGGGTCAAACTGGGTTAAGTTTGGTCAAAATTGGTTAAAATGGGTCGGATTGAGGTCAAATTGGGTTGAAGAACGGAACGTCAACAAAATGTCATTTTAAGGACCTAACTGACGAAAATTGAACTTTAGAAATGACTTTGAAAGTGAGTGACAATTTAGAGGGGCAAAAGTGACATTTAGAGGTTTTTGATTAAATTTATTTGTTAATTAGTAGATTCGTTATTTAGAGGTTTTTGATTGTGTTGTACAAAAGTTTAATAGTATCACTCGTAGAATATTGTTAGTGGTGGTGTTGGGTGGACTGGTGGTGGATGGCCAGACTGGTGGGTGCTAATTAACTGTGGTTGGGTTGGTAATTAGACAAGCAGTATTAATGGTTAAGAGGGTAAAACCAGGTTTGTTTATCTAATGTGATTTAGTTTTGTTATTATTTATTTTTATATATACAAATTGATTTTAATTACTTCAGATTTTTATTTGTTAGTAATTGGGACTTTGAGGTTTGACTTGGTGGTGTTTTGCAGACATTAAGTGTGCCATACATGAAGTCATCACGCAACAAGACTAGAAAGATGCAAGGGGTAAGACAACTAGCTAGAGATTACACTAGTACTCTTTTCGGGACAGAAACTTTGAATTCTCTGATTTAATGATGGGGTGCAGGGTTCAGAAGAGTACGGTGAAGAGGAGGCAAGTAGGCGTGATCTTAGAAGCCGAGGGCTCTGTCTTGTGCCCTTGACTGGTGTAGTTGGTGTTTGGTCACCGGCCGGCCCCTAATTAACTGCAGAATCTTGGAAGCCCATATATATTGGGATATCCATGAGAGATGGATCGATTAATGTTTCCGTCTACATTTTTCTTAATTAGGCTTTATTAATATAATGGAGCGAATTTGGTCATCTTGTAACAGAAGAAAACTTCAGGACCAAGTTTGATCCATTATATACTTAGTGATTTATGAATGATTATTATTATTAATTTAATTATTACAAGGAAGGGTCGTATACTCGTATTTTTAACATCAAGAAATAATAATGCACGAATTGACTTGGACCGTGAACTTTCAACATGTGGCGGACATCCTGGTTAGTTAAGAAACTAAGCTTCCATTCAATCGGATATTTTTTTATTAATTACCGCCACCAACACATACATGCAAACGGACCGAAGTAGTAGACATCTTAAATGTGCCCTCTCTTTATTTTGCTTTACCGACTTAAAGGGGATTTTACCATAAGCAAAATATATACAACTCTAGTTAGTCTTTTGTGAATTTGTTATTTGGCTCCTTCAATCTACTTGCAAGATTTCTACGTTTCCTCTTCGGTATATGGAAAATGCCACAATTGTTGAAACATTGAGCAAGTCCATTTAATCTCTCGCACCCTATATAAAAGAGTTTTTTTTTTTTTTTTGAGGACAGCATAGCTATTTTCATACACTTAACATCAGCTTAAAGTTGCATTTAGTGAATTTAACCACAGCTAGGAAGATTTAAATGAGATTGACCGAGTTTGTACTTGGTGGAGTATTTGGAATTTGCTACTCGGGGAAGGTATAAATCAGCTAAGGTATTTATTTTTGCATCTGACATCTATCAAACCCTTGTGATTCGACTGGTTTTCTAGTTGGTATGTCCAAGTAACTCCTTTTTAGGGTATTAATCTTTGATTTGAAGTCTGTGACTTGTAATTATTTTTCTGGTCTTTTACAGCTCAACGGAGGGACAAACTGAGCATGCGGAGGCACATTTGTTTCAAAGAAAACTAACAATTTATTGGCGCTTGTATCATGTGTACAGGGCAGGAGAAATTTGTATATAGAAACTATTGGTTGAAGTAGCCCGGGTTCGACTTCTTGGGTAATTATATTCATATTTGTCCCCGTATTGTATAATGTAAAACGCTAATATCTATATATATTCCCCTTAAGATGGGATGGGATGGGATGGACGATAAATAGTGTTAATGTAATGTTAAATTAGAGCCAGCCAGCCAGCCAGCCAGCCAATTGCGTTACTGTTTCCTTTACTTGTAATGTGCACATCTCATTTCTTATTTATTTTTTATGGAGGACAGTTCTGTGGTTCGTAGTTGGCTGGTGTGTAGTTTTATATGATTAGCTAGCTCAATTTAAGATCAGACAGAGATGGAAACCAAAATATATTCATATTTGTTAGGCATACGAAAAGTAATGAAAGCAACGCCAGGAATATAAATGAGATATCTTTCTATCTTACTCATTCAACCTATCCTCACGTATTCATTTCTTGTTTGGGGATTGGGGTGGTTGGTTATATTATTATTTTTAGCAGCATATATGAAGCGAATAACATACTCCATCTATCTGTTGGAAATATATATGTAGAAAAGTGAAGAGATGTTATTACGAGTTACTAGTAGTATATTTATCCTTTCAAAATTAATTTGCTCGTATATTTTTAAAATTTGAAAATAGAAACTCATCATATTTGAAAATTATGTTTCTTTCATTAATTAATGCAAGTAAAAATAATAATCACTCCCTCCCTCCCTCTGTTTCAAAACGACAACTTAAAAAGAAATCGTCTTTATTAATATGTATGTATATGCCCATAATATATTATGAATGCATATAAAAAAAGGATATGTTAAAAACTTTATAATCTAAAATAAACACACATCTGATATATCTAGTTTTTGAATTTACCAAAAAAGAAAAAAGAGAATGAATAAGAAGGAAACATAACAAACTAACATTGTCCAATTTAATGGTTAGTTCTGGCATTAATCTAATCAAATCAAATCAGTAAAAGGCAGAAAGAAAGAAAATGAACTGTGTTTAAATTCCCGCCAAAAAAAAAACAAGTCTCAACTATCAACAACCAAGCCCAGCGTGGCAATTGGCAAAGGTTCTTAATTTAATTTGTATACACTCGCCCACAATGAATGACGACTGCTTTACGGATAATAGGCGGGCAGGCGGGCGGGCGGGCGTGCATCAGCTAAGTAACATGTTTTCTTTCCTTAGTTAGTTGGTTGCCGATTCATTAAAATGAGAGAGAGAGAGAGAGAGAGGGAAAGAGAAAGCTACCTCTTCTGAACTGAACCTATCGCTATGAGTACTCTCTCTCTCTCTCTCTCTCTTAGTCTTTAATAATTCTAGTTTATGTTCTCTATATATATATATATATATATATATATATATATATATATATATATATATATATATTACACACACATGACACAGAGTGATAGAGGGAGGGTATCATACACAATTTACCTAAACTAGTGTTACTAATTGAGCGTAGGATCAAGGCTAGCTAATTTGAAAATATCACAAAATGTACAGAACATTTGATCGATTTGAAAGGCCTTGTAATTAAGCTCTCTCTTCTGATCTCTCTCTCTTTTTTCGATTGTCTGTATTAATGCCTAGTGTTTTTTTTCCTCCTTTTACCGGCTGTGCCTACTGAAATTTTAGAAGAACCATTTCTTGCTACTTTCTTAAATCGTGTTTACTAATTAAGACCTAACAAATACTTATACTAATTTTTGTAGGCACTGAAGGGTCCGATGTAAGAAAAGAATCGCGATCAGAGGAGGAAAGGAGGAGAAGAGATGGAACATTTAACAAGAAAGAGATAGATGCATCTACTGAATTCAAAATTTCTTCTAGAAAAGAAAGCAGGAAGAGAAGGGATAACCAAGTTCCACTTTTAGTCGAAGATGTTCAAAACTCTGAGGAGCTAAATGCGGTAGAGGCTTTTAGACAAGCACTAACAAAGAATGATTTGCTACCTGCAAAATTTGATGATTATTATATGATGTTGAGGTGATTTTCCTGTCCGTAAAAATGTATAACAAACCTGCGTCCTTAAATGGCAGCTTATTTAGGTAGGAATTGCTTCTTTTTGGTGCCTGCATAGTATGCTTTGTGTATGTCTATATGGGAGTCGATCAAAGTTTTTGTTGGGATTGGTAAATTATTTGATTTTTTGATTACTTCTTTTTGTCGGTGAAGCACAAGCTTCTTTTCTGTAAGGATTGCCGTGTTTTTTGTGGAATTCATCAATAAATCAATTGCAGCTTTAATATGCTCGCTAAGCTGCTAATAATGAATTGCAGCTTCTTAGTTGTAATATAAAAGTTTATAAATCTGTTAGAACCTCCTAGAAAACACAACGTGCTGCTATATGTGAGTCATTTTCTTTTGGTGTAAAATTTAGGGTATAATTGTTGATTATAACTTCTCTATCTGCTCCTTAAAGCTTTTCCGGTATTAGGCGGTTAGCGAGTATGCATTAATTATGCGATAATCTTCTGTAAGATTTTTAGAAATTGTTTGTTTATTCTTCACTTCTCGCCTCTTCAGCACTGCACAAGAGCAGGCAGGAGCTACTATGTCTGCATAAAATATCTTTGTGGCCTCTGTATTATTCCTTGTCAGTCTATTCGCTGCATTAGTCAGGTATAAAACTTCATTCTCAAAAATTACATTGCTTATAGGTTCTTGAAAGCCAGGAAGTTTGATATAGAGCAAGCAAAGTGCATGTGGGCTAACATGCTTCAATGGAAAAGAGACTTTGGAACTGACACTATTTTGGAGGTAATCTTGTTTGGTGATATTCTTTTCTGCAATTCGTTTGATGTGCTATTCTCCATTGTGGCTTGGAATGTCGTGTCAATTTTCTGTTGTACTCATTAACTCATTGAATTCGTACAAATCATCCGGTTAGCTTGTTCAGATAATTGGGTGCCTCACCTGTCGACTAACATGTAGATGCTGAATTGCTGATAGACCCTTCAGGCAATGACAATTCATTATGCTATGGTTCAAACTTCAAAGTACTACTTCAATGTTATCCTCTGTATATATGTGTACTGGAACTTATGATTATCTCCTGTAACAGTAAGTCTTTCGAAGTGAAAGAACTTAGACTTAATGAAGTCATTATGGTTTGAATATGTGAAGTGAAAAAAAGAAATATTGAATAAACATAACTCGGAACTTCAGGAAAACAAAATTAGTTAGTACTATTGGCATGCTTGGGCTATGATTGAACTATTAATGAATATGCTTGGTATTGTTAAGATGGATTGAGCTTCCATTGTTACTAAATTTAGTATCATTTTTAGCGGATACCATAACCACGTTTACATTTCTTCTTTACAGGAACAAGGTAACTACCAAAAGTTTGATATTGAACAATAGTTTGTGCGATTGAAATTCCTACTCCACGGCCGATGTACAATTTCTTTATTTCTTCTAACTGTTCCTCTACTAATGTTTATGTCAGGATTTTGACCTCTATGAGTTGGATGAAGTCCTACGATACTATCCCCACGGTTATCATGGTGTTGATAAGGATGGAAGGCCTATTTACATTGAAAGAGTTGGTAAAGTTGATCCAAGTAAGCTTGTGCAGGTGACAACTTGGGATCGGTTAGTGAAGCACCATGTGCAGGAGTTTGAAAAGACTCTTTCCATTAGGTTTCCAGCCTGCTCAATTGCTGCAAAAAGACACATAGATTCAAGTACAACTATTTTAGATGTTCAGGGCTTGGTATTTTTCTGCTCGTTCTATACAAATAAATATATATGGTCAAGCAGGGAATTTTTCAGAGCTGTTTCTATAAGCTACGTGGTTTATGCTTTGTATATCCTCTGTTATTCAGGATTTGAGAAAGTTCGGCGGTGCTGCTCGGGAAGTCATGGACAAGCTGAGGTTGATAGACACTGACAATTATCCTGAGGTATCAACAATTGGTTTTGCCTGTAAAGTAGTCTGTAAAATTTGCACAGCAGTAACTGGCTTATAATAATTACACACCTTTCAATTATGTGGTTTCTAAACATATTTCAGAAATACTTACCTTTGAGGAAATAATATCTGCAGACACTTCGCCGAATGTTTATTGTTAATGCTGGTCCTAGCTTTTGGATGGTTTGGAACATAGTTGCTAAGAGATTTATTGATCCTAAAACGACTTCTAAGATACAGGTGCTTTCGGAGAGTTCACTTTTATCTATCAAAAGTTAAATTGCTCTAGAAATATCCGCAATTATCTTCTTGTTTTTCTTCTGTTTTTCTTTCTTTTTTCTGGAAATTTCGTCAGGTTCTTGGCAAAAAGTACCAGAACAAATTGCTTGAAATAGCTGATCCAAGGTTACTAAGAATGTTTTTGGTCATGGAATTGGTGTTCATGAAATTGCTTCTCATTCAGTAATCTTACCATTTCATCGCTCTAAAGCTATGTTTGTGATTCTTAGTGAGTTGCCAGAGTTTCTAGGTGGTAGCTGTACATGTGCAGATCAAGGAGGTTGTTTAAGATATGATAAAGGACCATGGAAGGATCCTAATATATCTAAAGTAATGAATTACTACTTTACATATGCAATTTCCTGATTTCTTATACTCCAAAACTTATATTACTATTCATGCAGATGGTTTTTGGCAGTGAAGTACAATGTTCCAGTCAGATACAAAACATATCAAACGGTGAGGGTACATCAATAGGTGTCAGTAACCCTTGTTTTCCACTGGTATGCTCTACTTGACCATTTTAACTTGTGTTTCGTAGAAATTCTTTTTTCGTTTTGATTTTTTCATTGAAATATAGGTTAAGTTTATTCACATTGATTTAGGTAAGTGGGACAGAGACACCTGCAGCTGAGTCAGGATTTGAGTCTGAGGATGCTTCTCCTAAAGCTGCGAAGGGCTATTCAGAACTAAGGTTGACTCCTGTTAGTGAAGAGGTAAGATCTTGATAATGAATACTGATATTTGGTTAATCCGCTAATAAATTGTTATGATAACCATGCCATATAATCAAGATGAATAAGAATTAGCAGCAGCACCATGACTGAAAGGACTTACTAGGGTAAGCATGTTTTAATCACCTGATCTTGGGTTATAGTTAATATGCTTTTGATAATTATTTTAGGCTCAGGTGAATAGAACGGCCAACCAAGCTGAGGGCATCTCTACCTGTGACGAGGATTTGGTTATTAAGGCCATGGATGCAGAATGGAAGGAAGAAGCATCCCTCCAGAAATACGATACTTCAATAGGTTAGAAAAAATCTCTCCCCTTTATTGTTTAATATCAGCGTCTCTCTCTGTATATATATATATATATATATATATATATATATATATATTCTACCGTTATGGATTATCGTTTATATAAAGTTTCTTGTAGATGGAGTTTTATCTTAATTTCTCCCTAGTCCCTGTGTGAGGAATGCAATGATGCATTATGCCTGTATACATGATTTTCTTGATTATTTGGTTCACTTTTTCTCTTCCTATGCTTGACTTAATGGAACCATTGTCTTTCCAAAATTTGTTTAGCTTTTAAACATAAATTGTGAAGGACTGTTTGATTGACCCATTTGTTACTAATATCCTTACTTTCTCTGTAACGAGTGTTAACCTAAATTGTCAGAATAGAAGCCTAGACAATCTCATTGAGTTATTGGACTTTATATTACCTGGATTGTGGATTGATACGGTAATGTAGAAGTCGGACATTCGTATGCAGGAGGACTTTTTTTGCCAAGAACATCAATTATGTGGAAACTTCTTGCTCAGATTTGCGTCAAACTCGGGGTCGTCTCCATGGTCCTTTTTACTTTCATCTGTTCAGTTAGATGCCAGATGCCCAAGAAATTTGCAGATTCAATTTCAGCCCTGAAAGCTATATTATGGACAAGTGAACCAATGCTAATGGAGGAATATTGTTCTCCTCCTACTCCTGGCAACCATGGAGAATATGGGTTCTCAGATCCTTTGCGAAAAATTTGCGAGCTAGAGGGTAAGGTAAACATGTTACTGGGGAAGTCGTGTACAATGCCAAAGGAGATAGTGGAATTGCTTAATGCCGCTGTTTGTCGTGTGGATGCATTAGAAGCAGAGTTAATTTTTACAAAGAAGGTAAGGTGTTATTATTAATTTATTTTTATTTTTTTGTTGCATGCCTCTTCCTATTGATCATGTTGGCAATTGCGTTGCAACAGGAAAATTAAAGATTCTGTCCTATTTTGGTCGATGCTTTATTATTATTCTTTTGTTTCATTCCTAATTTTCTTCCCCCCTCCCTCCACTACTGAGAAGGGTTTGCATGAAGCTCTTGTGAAGCAAGAAGAACTTGTTGCATACGTGGATAGTCAAGGAGCAGCTATGGCCTCCGTAAGTTAACAACAAACCATTCCATCTTTTTTCTCTTGTGGAGTGACTAAAACTGGGTTATATTATATTGTGCACAAGCAGGGAAACAAACGTTTGATAAAGAAGAGGTGGTGGTTTAAAAGAGGATCAGTCAAAATACTACTATAGTTTTAGTATGTGGTATAGAGCTTCATATACATCATTTCTTTCAGCCTTAAATTGGTGTTTTACCATGTTGGTTAATTCTATAAGGAGAATAATGAATGGCCAGTTTTCCCATTTTTCATAGTGCTTGTCCAAGTGTTACTGCAAAAAGATTGAGTGTGTGTGTGTGTGTCTATATATATATATATATATATATATATATATATATATATATATATATATATATATATATATTTCTGCTCTTGGCTTTTGAGTTGTCATTTGATGCTCTATCTTAATTGGATCAAGTATCTTTGTCAGATTATTTTAAATGGACGATCTCAACCGAATGAAAACATAAATGGAATGGTCATTAGAAACTCCATCTATCAATTAAAATAGGAGTAAATATTTTTTAAAAAAATACCCTAAACTGTTCATCTTTTTTATTTTAATGATTGTATTTTTAATTAGATGATCAAAATTTTAATTAGACCGGGACGTCGTAAATTAGAGACGGTTGATGTGTAATAAAAAAGTATACATTTTTTAAATAATATTTTTATTACATCAAAGTGGAAAACTCTAAATTAACAAACACAAACAAATTCAAAACACCTAAATGATTAATTGAACATACTAGAAAAAATAATATTTAAGAGTTCAATCCTTTTAGTGAGAAAATTGAAAAGAAAAATGGTGATTTGTTAAGGGTGATTTTTAGAATTATTTTATTATGAACTAAAGTTTAGCCATTGTGAAATTTGAGATATATTTTTATTATAAAATTTTAAGGTTGCAATAAATTCCTAATGAACATGCCATTACTCTTATTTTGATAAATTAACTACTACATGATTTTATAAATATATATCTTAAATGGAAGGGATGATTTTATAAGAAATTTGATGCGTGAAAGTGCAGCCGGAGAAGGGAGAAGGATTATGTTTGTGAAAAGGAAAAAAAATAAAAAAAAAGAAATAAAATACTCCCTCCTCCGTTCCTAAAAGATTATCGATTTAAGAAATAATTTTTATTTCAAAAAGATTGTCGTTTTGAGTTTATCAATACACATTAGTTATTTTTTTTCCTACTTTACCCTTATTTAAAGCTTTCTCATATTTAAAGTTTTATTCCCTTCTCAATGATTCTTATTCAATTCAATGCTATAATCCAAATAGTAATTGGTTGAAAAAGAAATAATTGATTGAATTGAATAAGAAACATTGAGAATGTAATAATTGGTTGAGACAATTAATAAAGGTAGTATAATATTTTCGCTAGGTATTAATTATATTTTTTAATCTGTGTACATTAACCTTAAACGACAATCTTTTAGAAACAGAGAGAGTAACTAACTAAAGCGGTGATAAGATACTATTAAATGTGTCATATTCCCGCTGCCACCCACGCGTCCTTTCAAAATCAACACCAGCGTAGCGTGGCGTGGCGAGGACCCGTGAAAATTAGAGAAGTACTAGAGACACA
Source organism: Panax notoginseng (assembly GCA_016801055.1). Lineage (NCBI taxonomy): Eukaryota > Viridiplantae > Streptophyta > Magnoliopsida > Apiales > Araliaceae > Panax > Panax notoginseng. The sequence goes on from CM029012.1 coordinate 192,989,998, forward strand.
AACTATTTTATAAATATTTTACAAACTGCTGATGTAGTATACTCCGCCTCAACATATTGATCAACAAATTATTTCAATATAGTTTTCGGCCCCACATAATATGCTGAGGTGAAGCATGAGCAGTTTATAAAATATTTATAAAATAGTTTGTGTCTCTAGCATTATTCTGAAAATTAACAATCACGACTGCGATTACGGACGGGATTCTCTATGGCCATCTGTTAGCCCCTTAGTGGGTTGACACGCACTTGGCATGCGGGACGCTCAGATAGCATGTCAAGCCAAGCCTTGACACTCAGCAAGGCACTTCTGAGCAGCAGTGTGCAGCAGCGTGCAACACCACTCGGTAGTGTGCGGCACCACTCGGCAGCGTGCGGCAGCCAAGGGCGATGTGCGTACTTATCCAGCAAAATAGCTTGACACTCGGTCATTTGGGCCAATGGACAGTCATTGTGCAGCAAATGGGCTATGTCAGAAAACTAGCAAATCTAGAAGGTTTGCATTATGCTTCCTCAGACAGGTCTGATGTCTAGTGCTGACAGTTTAGAAATTTTCATAAGTGCTACTATAGGGGGGGTACACCGTGAAGGTTACCCGGGACCATGGTCAGGTGCCATGGGCGGTGAGTGTTGGACGTTGGGACATTGTTGGGCTCCCCTACAATAATGTCTAACATCGGATTGGGAAGCTTGGATCGAATCAAAGACTTGTGCATGGGCTGTGCATGAACAAGCAAGAATGTTGCTGAGCGTGGCATCGGTTGGGCATGGCATAGGCGTACGCCTAGCATATCAATGCATGGCATGGGCGGAGCCTAGCATGCAACAAAACAAATGCATGGGGACAGACATACGAGCTGGACGTGCACAACAAACTTGGACAGCACCTTAGGCAAGTGTTGGGCTAGTTGGAAATTCGTGGACCAAATGGACAGCATGATTGGGCAACATGTTTGGGCGACATGACTGGGCAACTTCGTGGGCTGAGACAACAACAATGTGGGCTGACAATAGTGGGTGGAGGACATCAAGAAGGTGGGCTGACACTATGGACAGTTTTGGATTGGATGACAGGAGCTTGACCCAACTGACTTGCAGTTGAGGGCAGTTGCTGGCAGTAACCTCCATGCACATGACTGGCATGTCTCCAGCCAGTTGCACATCATGGGGCGCTCCACACCTGCTGGTGGACGGTTGATGAGCAGTTGCACATCATGGGGTGCACATAGCTGCTAGTGGGCAGTTGAGGAGCGGTTGATGAGCAGTTTGCACATCATGGGACGCACACATCTGCTAGTGGACAGTTGGCAGGCAGTTGTTGATTCAAAATGCTGGTTTCCTATTGGTTCTGAATAACCTAGCAGTTGGGGATGTCAACTGCAGCCTGATGTGTATATATATGTGTAGCCAAGGGCTTGGCAAGGCATATGAGATCACTGAGCAAGTGTAGCCTGCGAGCCCTAGTCATATATTGTATTCCTTGTTATTGAGTGAGCAATAAAAGGTTGGGACGTTGTCCTGTAAATCTTGTTGGCTTGTGTGTGTGGCTTGTTTATACAGACTGTGCTTGTGTGACTGACAGGTTGCTGACTGGTTAGGGGAACCAGTGCATCACAAGGAGGGCAAAGACGCGAAAAATTTAGTGTCAAATTGTGCACCCTATGACAATTGGTATCAGAGCTTCGTTAGCGAACGATGGCAAACAATACTACTCGGATCAATGAACTGCAAGAGAAGTTGCAGACGCTGGAAACTTATGTGGGCACTCGGTTGGTTGGTGAAGAAGGTTCGTTGGTGGACCAGTTCAGAGCATCACATGCTCTACTGGAGAACCTTCGTGCTGAAGTTGCTGAGCATGTCGTGGAGTTCAACAAGAAGTTGGACGACATGGCTCTTGACATGTTGACTGCTACAAATCGGACCCTCGAAGTTTCTGAACGATTCGAAAGAATGTCTGAAGACATGGCACTAGTCAAACGTGCTGTGGCTGGTGGTCCAGTGAGCGATGGACACCACTCGAAGCTGCGAGTCCCTGAACCCAAATCCTTTGGGGGCAGTCAGAATGCCAAGGAATTGGAGAATTTCTTATGGGACATGGAGTAGTACTTCGTGGCTGCCCATATCCTAGACCGAGAGAAGGAGACAATTACAAGCATGTACCTGACGGAGGATGCTAAGCTTTGGTGGCGAACTCGGACTGAGGATGATGTGAGTGCGGGCAAGCCTAAGATTGAGACATGGGCAGTTCTCAAGAAGGAATTGAAGGATCAGTTCTTACCTCTTAATACTTCGTGGCTGGCAAGAGATACCTTGAAGCACTTGAAACAGACGGGATCTGTTCGGGAGTATGTGAAGGAGTTTAGTTCTTTGATGTTGGACATCAAGAACATGTCTGAGGAAGACAAATTGTTTAATTTCATGTCAAGTTTACAACAATGGGCACAGACTGAGTTGCGTAGACAAGGTGTCAAAGACCTGCCTACAGCAATTGCAGCGGCTGATAGTCTGGTGGACTATAAATATTCTAGTCCCAATGCTGCTGATGGAAAGAAGAAGCAGATGGGTAAGAAAGAAAAGGGCGGTTCTAAAGATGGCAAGAAGGACAAGAAATTCAAGAAAGGTGCTGACAAGCCGTCAAAGCCTAAAAGTGATGGACAGTCCAAGGACAACAAGAGCAAAGGTTGCTTCATATGTGGAGGTCCCCATCAGATTAGAGAATGCCCAAAGAAAGAGAAAGTGAATGCCCTGGTTGCAGATGACTCGAATGAAGGAACATCAGATGGTCCAAGAATGAGTCCCTTGCAACTGTTGGGTGCTTTGCAAACCCAAAAGGCAAAGACGCCCACTCCACGTGGACTGATGTATGTGTCAATGGTTGTTAATGGCCAGGAAGTGTTGGCCATGGTAGACACTGGTGCTACCAACAACTTTGTTGCAGAAAGGGAAGTGGACAAACTGAAGTTGAACTTGCAGGAGAACGCAAGTAAAATCAAGGCTGTGAATTCTGAGGCCAGACCAATTCGTGGCACGGCGGTGGAAAATTTGAAGGTTGGCCCGTGGGAAGGGAAGTGCAGCTTGATGGCTTTTCCTTTGGATGATTTTGATCTCATCCTAGGAATGGAGTTTCTAATGTCGGCTAAATGTATGGTGATGTCTCATCTTGGTGGATTGATGATCACAGATGAGAAGATATCAGGATTTGTGAGTACTATATACCCAAATTTGGAGAAGAAGGAAGGCAAACGGAAGGCTAGTTTGTTGTCTACGGTGCAGCTCGAGTCTAAGCTTAAAAGAGGCGAAGAAACCTACTTGTGTGCTTTGATTGAGATCAAGCCTGGTGTAGCCCAAGAAGTGCCAGATATTGTTGCTAAGGTGTTGGATGATTTTAAGGATGTGATGCCTCCAGAACTACCAAAGACCCTTCCTCCAAGGCGTGCGGTTGATCATAAGATTGAGTTGGAGCCGGGGTGCAAGACCCCCTGCTCAAGCCCCTTACCGGATGGGCCCTGCTGAGTTAGTTGAGCTGAGAAAATAACTAGCAAATTTGTTAGAGTCTGGTTTCCTTCGACCCTCAAAAGCTCCTTATGGTGCCCCAGTGTTGTTTCAAAAGAAGTAAGATGGCTCTATGAGGATGTGTGTCGACTATCGGGCACTGAATAAGGTTACTATTAAAAACATGTACCCTATTCCAAATGTTGTTGACTTGTTCGACAGATTGTCTCGAGCTAAGTACTTCACAAAGCTGGACTTAAGAGCAGGCTATTGGCAAGTGAGGATTGCCGCTGGTGATGAAGCTAAGACTGCGTGTGTAACGAGGTATGGTTCATATGAATTTCTCGTAATGCCGTTTGGCTTAACCAATGCTCCAGCAACTTTTTGTAATCTTATGAGCGATGTATTCTATGAATATTTAGATAGATTTGTGGTAGTCTATCTAGATGATATTGTGGTGTATAGCGAAACACTAGATGGTCATGTGGAACATCTAAGATTGATATTTCAAAAGCTTAGGGAATATCAATTATATGTCAAAAAGGAGAAGTGCGAGTTTTGTAGGGCAGAAGTAATGTTCCTTAGGCATTGGATTAGCCAAGGACGAGTCAGAATGGACGAGCAAAAAGTCCAAGCCATTGTTGAATGGACTGCTCCTACGAAAGTTGCTGAATTGAGATCGTTTTTAGGGCTGGCGAACTACTACAGAAAGTTCATTAAGGGCTACTCGAAGAAGGTGGCTCCTTTAACTGATTTGCTGAAGAAGGATTGTAAGTGGGATTGGTCAGTGGGGTGTCAAGAGGCATTTGACAATTTGAAAGTGGCAGTGTCGTCTGAGCCGGTGCTGAGACTCCCAGAATTCGAAATTCCTTTTGAGGTACACACTAACACATCAGACAGAGCTATTGGCGGGGTATTGGTACAAGATGGTCACCCAATTGCCTATAAGAGTCGAAAACTGAAGGATGCTGAGCAGCGGTACAGTACTCATGAGAAAGAAATGACTGCAGTGGTGCACTGTTTGGAAACATGGAAGCATTATCTGTTGGGTACGAAGTTTGTGGTGGTGACCGACAATGTTGCCAACACCTACTTCAAAACTCAGAAAAAGCTGACTCCAAAGCAGGCACGTTGGCAGGAGTTCTTGGCAGAATTTGATTTTGTGTGGGTACATAAGCCGGGCTTACAAAATTCGGTGGCTGATGCATTAAGTCGGAAAGTTGTCCAGGAGTTTGTTAATGCTCTCACGGTGGTTGAGGCCGAGTACCTGGACAAGATCAAAGAACAGTCCCTAAATGATACGGTTTACCAAAAACTTCAGACGCAAGTACAAGAAGGTTTGGTTCGGAGATATTGGATTGAAGATGATTTGCTATATGCAAATGGCAGTAGGTTGTATGTCCCTAGTGGAGGGGGTTTGAGGAGACAGATCATGCATGAGACGCATGATACGAAATGGGCTGGTCACCCTTGTAACGACCCCAAAATAGGTTCATTCCATCCAACCTATTCTGAGTCGCCAAATACATGGTACAGAAAACAACTACAACTTTATTACAACAATTGTCGTGCAAAATACAACAACACATATACTGTGAGTTTGGATACAAATATATACCAAATGTGACTCATGTTCCAACCGTGGACATCACCTCACAATAACACCTTACATAAAGGTATAGTCAAAAACTGTTTTAGAAATTAGAATCTTTGGGAAGTGCTCAAGGAAACCTTCGTACATGGGAGGCCACGCGTCTAGGTTATGATAGATATCATATGGCCACAAAATTATCCTTGGTTGACCCAATAGACCCCAAAGAAAAACGAGAAGATTACTATCATATTCTTCCCAATGGTGAGTCTTCTCTTGACATATCATTATCTCTACTGTCTCTAATTGAGAATTATACTTTAAACAAACACCAAGATTATATAGGTAGTGCTCGTATATATACTCAGCAAGTGGATGAGCACATCCCTGTCTTATGATGACACGAGGTTGTATATCGTTAGACATCTTGTATGATAGTGGCAAACCACCCTTCCAACGTTGGGTACACCTTACCCTATTGGATTCACCAAATATAACTACTAAATGAACTTTTCTATACTGCTTCGGGAGAACATCCACAGCTAGAGACCACTGTTCTATTTTCCCGTTACCCTCGCTCGACCCAGCTACACTCTTATTACCTGAAAGGAATTGTGAAGCAAAAGGGTGAGCACAACTAGCCCAGTAAAGAATATCATGACTAAAGATAATTAAATTATCAGTAGCCTTCATCAATAATAAATCAGAGATTTAGAACATATGGTAAATGATAAAAATTTCAACCATAGTTGCAGCGGAACGAGCAATCCATTAGAAGAGTCAAATAGACTAAAGTCTATTATCTTCTCCATGTTAAAAATCCATCAACAATGTTTTATCCCTGTAACATCAATCAACAGTTCCTTTCCACAATCATATGAATAACTCATAATCATAATTGTGATTCTAAATTTTTCTTCGCACCCAGGACGAAGAATATTTTCATCACATGTCTTTACCTGAAACATCAAAGATCATGGTTATACCAAATCACAGTTCATGTTCATAATCATACTAATAAATCCATCTTTGCACTACGACCAAAGATATTCAACAACAGTTTATCTTTGCACTACGGGCCAAAGATATTCATCAACAGACCATCTTTGCACTACAGGCCAAAGATATTCATCTACAATTCATCTTTGCACTACAGACCAAAGATATTCCTCAACCGTTCATCTTTGCATTACTGGCCAAAGATATTCAACAACAGGTCATCTTTGCACTACGGGCCAAAGATATTCATCTACAATTCATCTTTGCACTACAGGCCAAAGATATTCCTCAACAATTCATATTTGCACTACATGCCAAATATATTAATACCTCAAAGAATATATAATCATTTAAGAATTTATATAAACAATAATTATAACCATGTTGATCATTTCACCTTTGCACTTAAGCTAAAGATATTCAATTATAAATTCAATGGTCATGATCATACCAGTCAACAATTCAACTTTGCACTACTGGCCAAAGAGAACCCATAGTCATGATCATACCAATAATTTACCCATCTTTACACTCAAGCGAAAGAGAATTTCAACATCAAGGTTATAAAAATGTTATATATGATTATAAAAATAATATGGTCAAAACATGGATTTAATTTCAAGAGCAATATTCATAAATCAACTATAATTTGGTTAGAAAAAGAAACCAATTTTGTCGTGAATAGTAACTCATGAATAGTAACCTCGACTCAAAAAGATAGAAATTCCACAATAAAATCTATACCAATATTTCGGTATAATGATATTGAAAGAATAACATTTCTTAAGCTTATAAACAATTTATTTAAATTGTTTACACTTTACTAATTAATGCATTTAATCATCATAAAATGTCAACTCTTAAGATTTCATCATCAATAGCCAAAACCCTCATCAAAAATCTGCATATACCTCATATAGGATTCTCAAGCCATAAAATCCTATTTTCCAATTTTCTTTCCTCATAAAACATATTTAATTCATTTACTCATAACTAGACCATTTTTATAAAAAAAAATACCAAATCAGTTCCAAAAATATTTCTTTTCTGGGATTTAGCATAATATAGTCCCATAGTGAACATATATTTTTCTCAGAATTTTTAAAAGTCATTTACTATTTTTCATATGGCCAAAATAGCCGAATATTTAAACATTTATTAAAAATTGTACTTTTGTCTAAAAATTCTGAAATTTACAGAGTATACTTCTATCATATACATGTACTCCCAATAAAAATTTTATCAATTTTGGAGTTAACCACAAGAAATTATAAGCAGTTACTTTTAAAATAGTCTTTTCTCATAAAATTCATAACTCTCAATCTATACATCCAAAAATCACCATTTTTGGACACAATCAAGAAAACTCATCAAAATATCATTTCAAATTTTTCCAGAATTTTTGAAGATCAGAAAAATTACGAAACTGAAAATCATAACAACCCTTAAAATCCATTACTATCCCTTACAATCCCTTACTATCCCTTACCTCAAAAGAGCAGTACTTCTGACTGGATATCGGATATGATGCTGAAGAAAACTTGCACTGATGAATAGCAACTCACCAAGTATCTAAAAACTCATAAAATATGCTTCATAATATAGAGAGAGAAAGAGAGAAAGCTTATGTTTCTGGTGTGATTTTCAATTCTAACTTAGCCCTCTATTTATAGGAAAATTTTGGTAGGTTTGACCTGCAACCTGATGGCTTTACCTGCTACTATTCCCACCCACCACATTTGAAATATAATTCAGCACATTTCTTCACCAACCACAAGTGGGGCCCACCAATTCTAGAATTTTCCACCAAAATGATAAACTCCGAAAATTCAACAATTTCTGAACCAGTCATCTCGTAAAATTCATAACAAATCATACATTCATTTTTAACGGTTCAAAATTTGTGGACATATACTCAACTTATATATGTATAACATATCCAAATATTACTACGATCCAACGGTCGGATTAAAAATTATAACCCCCGCAAAATATCTCAAAAACCCTGATTTTTAATACCTTCATTCCGACAAAAATACTGATAAAAACCTCAACATTAACTCCTTCATTTTAACCACAAAAATATATCCCTCATTTATATCCACATAAAATAAATATTTTCTTATCATATAAATCAATAATTAATTATTCACAAATAATATTACAGAATCACATTTATGACAACCAGGCCGTTCCCAGGAAAGAGGGGGCTTTCCAATAAGGATTTCTCCTTACTAGCGCGCAATTAGATGACCAAACCTCTCCTTAGACAGAACTTTCTAGACATTGCCAATAATGCTATCTAATAATACTATTCAAATAATATGAATTATTGATCTGATAATGGAAAATACTGTGCAGCAACAATTATTGAACAACAATAATATAAAATTTCAACGTAGCAATTATTGAATCAATAAAATAAAATATTGAACAGTAATTACTGTAACAATTATTGAGTAGTGCCTTCTTACGTAAGAATCAATAATTTCAAAAATACTGTGCAATACCGTGTGCTACTGTGCAATAACGCGTATTACTGTATTTTAACCACCGGGTATTTCAACAGTATTAACGATAACAACTACGCCGTTATTTGTAAAAACTCAAATTTGTCGTTTTTCTTCACCCGACAGTTATTCGTTATGGGGCCCACAAATAGCTGCGCCGTCGTACGAATATTCTCCGACAGAAAGAATATTCCACGACCAAACGAATATTCCCTGACAACAATGATTATTTTATAACCACTTGCTTATTTTGAAAAAAAATTCATATTTCACCCATAACTTTAAACTTTTATCAATTTAACCATTTACTGACTAGTAATTATAAGAAAAATTGAATACTTTTATTTCATAAAATTCGGGGTCTTACAACCCTGGCGTAGAAAGAATGTTGGCATTACTGTCTTGCTCATACTACTGGCCCAAGATGGAGAACGACGTGGAGGCGTATGTCAAGTCTTGTCTCATGTGTCAAGTAGACAAACTTGAGAAAAAAAGTGAAGCAGGTTTATTGTAGCCTCTTCCCATTCCTGACAGACCTTGGCAATCAATGTCAATGGACTTCATTTCTGGTTTGTCGAAGGTTGATGGAATGAGATCAATTTTTGTTGTGGTTGATCGGTTTTCCAAGTATGCGGTGTTCATCCCAACACCTCATGCTTGTACAGCAGATATAGCTGCTGGATTGTTTTTCAGAAACGTTGTAAAATACTTTGGGTTGCCAGAAGATATCATAAGTGATCGAGATACGCGATTTACGGGCAAATTTTGGACTACTCTGTTTGGCTTAGTCGGGTCTGAGTTGAAGTTCATCACGGCGAATCATCCCCAAACAGACGGACAAACTGAAAGGATGAATCAGCTGCTCGAGGAGTATCTGCGACATTATGTGACTGCAAGTCAGAAAAATTGGCTAGAGTTGCTCGAACCAGCACAGTTTTTCTACAACTCGCATCAATCTTCTGCAACGGGTATGAGTCCCTTTGAGCTGAGCATGGATTTTCAGCCAAGGACTCCAAATGATGTGGCTGTGCAGCGTACGGGAGGAAATTGTCCTGCTGCCTATCGTTATGCAAGGGCTAAAACAAAGTTGCTTGAGGAGGCACGAGACAGCCTAAGCAAGGCAGTGAGAAGGATGAAAAAGTATGCGGATGCACATCGAAGGCCATTGGAGTTTAAAGTGGGAGACATGGTGTTGCTGAAGCTAACACCTCAGATTTGGAAGAAAATCAGTAGTAAGGCAGTGCATAGAGGATTGGTTCCCAAGTACGACGGCCCATTCGAAGTACTAAAGAAAGTTGGGGTTGTGGCTTACAGACTGAAGCTTCCAGACAGATTGAAGGTACATCCAACTTTCCATGTGAGTTACCTTAAGCCATTCTAGCAGGAATTACTTGATGCTGGTAGAAAGCAAGCCAAGAGGGCTCCGCCAGTGATCAGAAAGCAGTTTGACAAGGATGTTGAGAAGATTTTGACTCATAAAATCGAAGGTATGAGCAAGAAAAATCAAAGGACAGACTACTTGGTTCATTGGAAAGGTGAAGATGAGGTAGACGCGAGTTGGGAAAGAGATGTGACTTTGTGGCAGTTTGAGAAACAGATTGAAGAGTATTGGGCACACCCACCGACGAGAACGTCGGGCTCTTCTAGTGGGGGTGGTTTGTTAGCCCTTTAGTGGGTTGACACGCACTTGGCATGCGGGACGCTCAGATAGCATGCCAAGCCAAGCCTTGACACTCAGCAAGGCACTTCTGAGTAGCAGTGTGCAGCAGCGTGCAGCACCACTCGGCAGTGTGCGGCAGCGTGCGGCAGCCAAGGGCGCTGTGCGTACTTAACCAGCAAAATAGCTTGACACTTGGCCATTTGGGCCAATGGACAGTCATTGTGCAGCAAATGGGCTATGTCAGAAAATTAGCAAATCTAGAAGGTTTGCATTATGCTTCCTCAGACAGGTCTGATGTCTAGTGCTGACAGTTTGGAAATTTTCATAAGTGCTACTATAGGGGGGGTACTCCGTAAAGGTTACCCGGGACCATGGGCAGGTGTCATGGGCGGTGAGTGCTGGACGTTGGGACATTGTTGGGCTCCCCTACAACAATGTCTAACATCGAATTGGAAAACTTGTATCGAATCAAAGACTTGTGCATGGGCTGGGCATGAACAAGCAAGAACGTTGCTGAGCGTGGCATCGGTTGGGCATGGCATAGGCGTACGCCTAGCATGTCAATGCATGGCATGGGCGGAGCCTAGCACGCAACAAAGCTAATGCATGGGGACAGACATACGGGCTGGACGTGCACAACAAACTTGGACAGCACCTTAGGCAAGTGCTAGGCTAGTTGAAAATTCGTGGACCAAATGGACAGCATGATTGGGCGACATGTTTGGGCGACATGTTTGTGGGCTGAGACAATAACAATGTGGGCTGACAATAGTGGGTGAAGGACATCAAGAAGGTGGGCTGACACTATTGGCAGTTTTGGATTGGATGATTGGAGCTTGACACAACTGACTTGCAGTTGAGGGCAGTTGCTGGCAGTAACCACCATGCACATGACTGACATGTCTCCAGCCAGTTGCACATCATGGGGCGCCCCACACCTGCTGGTGGGCGGTTGATGAGCAGTTGCACATTATGGGGCGCACATAGCTGCTAGTGGGCAATTGAGGAGTGGTTGATGAGCAGTTTGCACATCATGGGACACACACATCTGCTAGTGGGCAGTTGGCAGGCAGTTGTTGATTCAAAATGCTGGTTTCCTATTAGTTCTGAATGACCTAGTAGTTGGGGATGTCAACTGCAGCCTAATGTGTATATATATGTGTAGCCAAGGGCTTGGCAAGGCATGTGAGATCACTGAGCAAGTGTAGCCTGCGAGCCCTAATCATATATTGTATTCTTTGTTATTGAGTGAGCAATAAAAGGTTGGGACGTTGTCCTGTAAATCTTGTTGGCTTGTGTGTGTGGCTTGTTTATACAGACTATGCTTGTGTGACTGACAGGTTGCTGACTGGTTAGGCGAACCAGTGCATCACAAGGAGGGCAAAGACGCGAAAAATTTAGTGTCAGATTGTGCACCCTGTGACACCATCCATGTCATGTTTGTCGTCTTCTTAGAGATGAAATTAGTACAGTATAATTATTAGTAGTATTTCTGAAACCGAATTAGATATTGCTCACTTTCTTTCTCTCTCTCTCTCTCTTATTCATAACGGTAACATTATCTTTTTTAGGTTATTTTGATCAACGGAAGAAGATCCATATTCCGTGTATGTTTACAAGAGTATTACTAATTAAACCAAGAACAAGTATGTCTGGAACATTTAACCGCTTTTCAGGGCCAAGTAAGCTCTCTCTCTCTTCTTGCATATATAATTTACTTTTTTCAATTGTTTCTATTGGAATATATACACGTTAATGTTTGTTTCGCCGGATTGAGTTGAATAAAGTTGTTTTTAATTTGATTTGTGTATTAATATATGCTGCTACTAGTTTAGATGTTATAATTCCTAAATTGCTTGGATGGTAATCGTATTATTGTTTGGTTTGTCAACCTGAAAATATGAGCATTCTCTTTTGGTAAACATGTTTACCTTATTGTTTTGGAACATAAAATTTGACTCACATCAGATTATGTTTTTTCCCTATGACCTCTACATTTTGTATTAATTGTATGAATGACACAGTTGACTAGTAGGGCATTAACTTTTTTACAAAAAACAAAACAGACATCAGCTAACTATGTATGTCCTTTATACAAACTTACTTTGACAAACAACGCACTGGATTACGTCATGTACCTTGCTCTACTGCTCTGCAAACCCGAATGGAAAACATTGCCTATGAATGTGATACTCCAGAATACTAAATTGAAATATTAATTGCTTAATCAAGTGTGCCTTTTCAATAAAAATATTTAAGAGAGAAAGAAAGAGGATACGATGTTGGGCAAGAGTTCACCCAACTAAAATAGCATTAGACAAAACAAGTAGAAACCATCAACACTCTCAATGGAGAAGCCCTCCGATCCATATTTAAATCAGGCAATGACATCACATGAAAAGCACCCATCCGTTAGTGATCTATCACACACACACACACGTATATAGCTGGACATTTTGTTTATTTGGTTGAGATTGCAGCTCCACTTTTAATGCAGTTAAGTGCTTAAATACTATTTATATGGCCTTAAAGGTGGAAAGATCTTTGCATTCTCATCTTTCATAGTAGTAAGCATAAGTCTAAGACTTTTCACATATATAAAAGTGGTTTGTCCCTTGTCAATATACCAGCTCTGTTCCATACCGAAATGCTTGGTGAATTTTTTTAAGAACCAAATATAAATACTTTCTTATATCATGTTTACTAATTGAGCCCAACTAAATATTTCCTTTTATTTTGTAGGCACGGAGGGGTCCTCTAATAATAAAGAAAGAAAAGAAAGGCAAACAGAGTATGAATGCTCAGAAGATGAAAGAAGGAGAAGGGTTGGAAATTTTAAGAAGAGAGCGATAGATGCATCTAGTAAAATCAGGATTTCTTTTAAGAGGAAAAACAGCAAGAGAAGAAACAACCTAGTTTCATTTTCAGTAGAGGATATTCGAAATTCTAAAGAGCTTAAGGTGGTAGATTCTTTTAGACAAGAACTAATAAAGGCTGACTTGTTACCTGCACGATTGGATGATTATCATATGATGTTGAGGTTAATTTCCTCGCGTCCGTATAAATGTATAATATACTGCTCTAGGTATCATATGATATACAGATT